>JAHTLZ010000252.1:9965896-10000896 GCA_023846285.1 Phrynocephalus versicolor | reverse complement strand
TGGCAGCTGCAGAATGGAAGAGAAGATTCTGTTTCTGAATGGACTCTGGAGGCAGCTGCCTGTGCAGCCTGTGCCTCCTAATCTTATCTCGATGTCGCCAACCTGAAAGTGGCAATCGCCAGAAATAGAAATCACCAGCGCCCTCCCTTTCATCCGACTGGTTCAGAGCCCCGGGGCAACATCCCATCGTGATTCTTTAATCCCATTTGTGTAGGGCTGAGGATTTGCAGAGGTGTTTTGGTTCGTCTCCCGCTGAACCTTTTCCAAAATCAAGTTCTTTCTATCGTCCAAACAATCAAATTTGCAGGTTGCAGTCAATTATTCCCAAACACACTGGAAAGAAAGCCTCCCCTGCTTAAACGCAGGGGCAGCTTTTCCCAGCAGGGAGCCAGCCGGCTTGCCCCTTCCGGCCACGTTGGGTGTTAGAAAGGTCAGCCAAGGAAGCGGCAATTCTAGGACAAAACCAGAAACCTCAGTCCAGACAGGGAAGAGATAAGCCTTCCAAGCCAGTAGTGGCCTGGAGGGGCAGAATCCGTCCCATTGGGGTTCCTTCCACTCACGAAACCCAGCATAGGAAGACACACTCAGATTGGGATACACTCTACGAAAGCAAAGAGAATCTGGATTTTCTCTCAGCCATCCTGGCCCAGACGCACCTTCGATGCGTCTTAACAATCTCAGCTTTCTTTCTATTCACCCCAGGAAAAGCAACACCCACTGGGAAGGCACGTGCGTGTTTGAGCAGCTTCTGACTGAAGGCCAGTCCAACTGGAATGCCTGCTTATAAGGCCAAAACCTGCCTGCGATGGATCTGGTGCAGTTTGCCCTTGACCGCCTCTCTTGGATGCTGCCCTGAGGAATGGTCAAAAAAGAGGCTCCTTCTTTCCTGCCAGATGTGGGCCCCCTGGGTCATGGTTTCCCATTTCCTTCCCCATTTGGTATGTTTGCTATTTGGCACCTGGCTCCTGGCCCCACTTATGTTAGGCTGCCGGCCAGCCTACATGTCAGCGACTCCTAGGGCCAAATGACTGAACTGATAACGGAAAACACGCAACCTTCCTCCACAATGCCATTCTGAAGACTCTTTTGCTGCACCCTGAATTTCCTCCTGGTCTCGAAGGAAGGAAGGAAGGGAGGGAGGGAGGGAGGGAGGAAGGAAGGAAGGAAGGACCACTGCCCCAGCTCTGTCAAGGAGAGCAGGACAAGACCACCACCACCACCACCCAAAGCTGAGGCATCAACTCACACAGAATTCATCCCAAATTCAGGGAGCTTGCAAGCCCTGTGATTCTCGCCTCCCCCCCTTTTTCCTTTCACCTTGTCTTCGCCCAACGATGCACAGGCCTCCTGAAGCTCACGTTTAAAGACATGATGGCTTCTAGCTCTTGGCACAGGAGTTGGTGAACGTTTGAAGGAACAGATCCTGCTTCCCTGGAAGGAAAAGTGGCCGCTGAGTGTGGCTGAAGGACGGGAACGTTTTGATTGCCCTGCATCCGGGTTGGGAGGGGGTCGCCTTTAAGGCCTCCCCCTCCCCCTCCCAGTTTGGCCCTGGGACCACTTCTGGACCAGAAAGAGAGCAGAACCACTGGTTGAGACAGTGAGGAAGACAAAGCCAGCAGGAGAGGAAGAGGGACCCTCAGAAGGCCCACATGCAAAATAGGATGCCAAACATGTCTGTCTGGTGAGGCGTCTCAGCGGAGGCTTCTGAGGCTCCCTCAGGCGACAGCACACCCTGCTGTCTGTTTGCCAATGAGGACGTGCACAACAAACCTCCACGTACTGTACAGCCACTCTGAAGTCATTCATGGCTTCAGGAACAAAGGACCACACTAGACATCTTTTATTAAATGCCAAGGTCCTTCTGTCAGCCTGTTTCCCCTGCCGGAACAGGTACAAATCAGACCTGCAACTGAAGCCAGTGTTCACCGTCCAGGGATGGATCAGAAAAGGATGTCTGCCTGAATACAGGATGCATGGGCAAAGGAAAAGAACATATGGGAGGACAAACAGATGTCTTTGGCTGCAAAGGGAGCACTGTTTCTAAATATGGGCAAAGTGTATGGGCCCAAAAGGCAAGATTTAGAGGAAATGGGTGGATTAACTGAATAGTTTAATAGGAAAGAGGATTTGGTACTAAGTTGAAAAATGAATAAAATGTATTGTATCCTGAACATTTAGATTGAACATATAAGACAAGATACTAGATTTATGTTTAAACAGCCAGTATGTCAATGTAATGGGGTGTGATGACTCAGCGGACTAAGGCTCCGAAAATTGTGGGCTGCAAAGTTGGCAGCTCGGCAGTTCGAATCCCAGGTGCCACACAGCGGAGCGAGCTCTCGCTGATAACTCCAGCTCCCGCCAACCTAGCAGTTCGAAAGCATATAAATGCAAGTAGATAAATAGGTACCTGCCGTAAAAAGTGGGAAAGTGAAAGAGTGTTTCCTTGCAGCCATGCCGGCCACATGGCCACAGACTAACCCAACACTGGCTCTTCAGCTTGAATACAGAGATGAGCACTGCTCCTAGAGTCAGACATGACTAGCATACATGTGCTGGGGAAACCTTTACCTTTACCTATGTCAATGTAAGTAAAACAATTAAGTAAATTGCACACTTTGAGTGGGACATTATATGGGATTAAGCCCACTGCTTTGCAGAACACGTGGAATTTGTGATTACAGATGATGGAACGGCCAAGGACATTGCAGACAATGTCTGTCCTACTTTGTGGAGGACAGTGGTCTGTCTGAAGAATAGGATGAGGTGTTGTGGGGTGGGGACTGAAGGTTTATCCACCCCTGATTTCAGGGTCAAGGACCCCTGGCTGTGGCAATCCCAGGCCCTTGATGTCAAAAGGCCTCTGTCTCAAGAGCTGCCCCATTGCATGACTGGTCTACCAATTAAGGCCTGGACCCACTCGTGGAAGGGAAAGCAGAGGCTGACGTTACCCCCTTGAATCTTCAGGAAGATGGTAAGCTAGCTCTCATCTGTCCATTTTCTGTTGGTTGAGTGGGGTCAGTCTCATTTGGACTGACGATCCAGAGTGGGCCACAGAACCTCAGGAAAGAAGAGCAGGAACCTTGAAGTCAGTCCCTGGAAAAGAGACTCTGCATCAGGCCCAGCCAGGCATTCCGCCCCCCCCCCCGCCCCATCCCCCATCCTCTGGAATTCTCTTTAAGACAAAGGCGGGTGAAGCCTTGGTCTCCCTGCAGCACACTCCAGTGGCACGCCTTTTGCAGCTGGCTCTTAATGGCAGTGGCCGGAAGAGGGGTGATACTAATCCCGCCATTTAGAGCCTTTTCACATGACCCCTAAGATCCGCTGGCCACTTAAATTCAGACCAGAGATCTTAGGGGTTTGTCGCTGTTCCTGCGTTCCCACCCCCTCCACACTCCTGGCTGCTAGCTGCGTGAGGGGAGGGGGAAAAAAAGGAAGAAAAGAATGCCGCTCACCTCCGTTCTGCCATCCCGGCACTGCATTCAGATCTCTTAAAGGGGCGGGGGGCAAAAAAAGAACAAACAGAAGCAAGCAGAGCCCAGCAGTCACTATCTTATATCCGCATCAGGAATTTTCACCTCCGGAGAGCAGGTACCTGAAAAGTGCGCTGGGACGCGCTTAGGTGGGCATGGTCGCACTTAATTATCTGTAAACTCCGGAGCTGGTGGGGAAACAATTTTAAGCTCCGGAGCTGGGAGCCATTTGCAGCAGAGTTTAGGGGTCGTGTACAAATAAATACCTTAAGTCCGACATCCTTGGAGGATCAGGCATGCTGGCACCTCTTTGCTTCAGCTGAGCGGCTGTGTTTCCTGAGATGCTGCCAGCTCTTTTTTTCCCGTCTTCCCACAAGAGGGCAAACTTGGACCAGGGAAAGAAGGCCGAGGATTGGAACCAAGCAGGCACTCTGTTGGGCTGTGGGGAGACTGAGGACAAGAAGGCCTCAGCCATGCTCCTTTTGCTCCCACAGAGGTTTAATGGAAAAGGTTCACTCTTAACATAACAATCGCCTTGCCCTTCGTTTTGCTCGCACCTGCTCTTATCTGCATCGGTCGGGATGTTATTCTGACTCCCCTTGGAGTCCCGACGGAGCAAAAAAATCAAGATGGAAACCAAATCAATAAATACAGTAAAGGTTTGTGCAAAAAATTAAACCTTATAAATAGATAGTTGGAACGATTTGTTCCTTATCTGTAGCAGAAGGTTAGAGACAACAGAGGGTGGGTGAAAGACCAACCTTTTGGGTTTTTTGTTTTGTTTTGTTTTGTTAAGAAAATATTGCTTGACGATATGTATGCATTTTTGAGTGCAGCTGTCACATTTTGTGTGGAATTTTGCCTAATGTATACTCTTCCATCTTTTTTTGGCCAGCAATTTGAATTTTATTTTCAATAAAGTGTTCATTTTTTTTTTTTGCACACCTTCATCACCTGTATATATCTTTTGGCATTTTAGTTCTTCTTCTTCAATGCCAGAATTCATTACAAAATCTGGAAGAGTGAAGGTTGAAGGACAAGTGATCCTACCATGATTTGGGATTGGACGGATTCAAAATGAAATGCAAGAGGAAGGAAACATTTCCTGACTTCTAATCAGTACAAAAGGCTACATTGGTAAGTGTGAGGGTGTTTCTCTCCTGAGCGTATTGCCGGGGGTGGGGGAATATCACTTCACTGATGGGGGATTTTTAAAACGCCCCCTTGGATGCCTTAGGAGCTTAGCCTTTTCACACGACCCCTAAGATCCGCTGGCCACTTAAACTCGGACCAGAGATCTTGGGGGTTCGTTGCTCTTCCTGCGTCCCCACCCCTCCGCACTTCCTTGCTCCTGTCTGCGTGAGGGGAGGGAGGAAAAAAAGAGAGGAAAAAATGCAGGCTCACCTCCTAAGCTGCCCGGAGCCCTGTCGTCATCCTGATTCCTTCTCTTCTGTTTGTTTGTTTTTTGCCTCCCGCCCCTAAAGGGGCAGGAGGCAAAAAAAAAAAAAAAAAACCAAACACAAGAAACGAGGAGAGCCCCTCACTCACCAGATTAAATCCGGACCTGGGGATTTTCACCCTCCAAGAGCAGGTACATGAAAAGTGTCCTGGGACGCGCTTAGGTGGGTGTGGTCGCACTTAATTTCCTGCAAACTCCGGAGCTGGTGGGGAAACAATTGTAAGCTCCGGAGCTGGCAGCCATTTGCAGCGGAGTTTAGGGGTCGTGTACAAATAGGTGCTGGCTGAGAGGGAATCCTTAGCCAGCAAGGGCGGCTGGAATGACTTTAATCCATGCAAATCCCTTCACTGGGAAGGCTGCCTGCCTTCCCCCTTTGAAGTGAGGTGCCCTGAGGCCCTTCATGGGCTCCCCACTCCAACAGGTCCGTCCCCGGCCACGCAGTCATGATGGGAGCACACAGCCAGCCTTGTCGGAGTTCCATAATTAGGCTGGATTCTGGACTGGTTCAGATGCAAGGGGCATGTTTACCTTGCCCGTAATGTATGGGCCCTCACGTCTTGCCTGGAAGTTCAAGCACTTGGGCTCTTGAAAACAAGCTTTCTCGGTGGGCCAGGGAATGGCAGCTTCAGCACGGCTGGCCTCAAAGGCAGCTGAATGGCCAAGGCCCCTGCTGGACATCAAACATTTTGGCAGCACTGCCTCACAAGAGAGGGAGCAGGGGAGCAGGAAAAGGCAGCTCCCGGGAGCCCCTCGGAGAGCCGTGGGCAGGGCCAGGCAGTAGCCCGGGGCTTTGGTGGCATTGGGGCAGGCAGCCAAATCTACCACCAACCCTCTCTTTCCACCCTCCACCTGCAAGTGCCTTGCAGACCTTGGAATAATCAGACCTGTCATGGAAGATGGGGCTTTAGTCCCCCTCCTGCAGGGCTGTGGCTCTAGGCAGTTACTGGGATGTGTAGTCTGTTGTGCAGCCCACTGGGGTGAGGGTGGGCTGGGGCTCCCTCCTTAATGGTACAAGGGGGGCCCGTGCCCTTCCTCAGTCTCCTTGCCTGTCCAGGTGGGCCTCAGCTGGATGAGAATCCTTGCGGCTGAATTTCGGTGCCCTAAAAAATTCCTCCACTGCCAGTAAGTGCCAAGCCAAGGCCCCCCACTTAATTCCACGCTCACGCACACACATCTCTAACGTGTTCAAACTCTCTGCCTAGCACTTGTGTCTTTTTCCCTTGAGAAGCGGAGCTCACCCAGGCCCAGGCAGGGGTTCAGCCCAGGCCCTCTCGGCTTCTGAAAATCCCGTGCAAAGTGGCTGGCATCATCCTTTCTGGTGGCGAGGCATATTTTTTTACTATTTCGCTGAATTTGCACTTAAAAGAAAAACCCACCCTGTTCTCTTTTCTAGTCAAGGGTAGGAGTGGGGGGGAACCACATCCTTTTGTGGGTGAGATGAAGAATTTAGTTCTTCCTCTCCCTCCCTGCAAGGGGGAGGCAAGGGAGGGTTTCTGCCCTGACATGGGAGGAAGGGAACAGTCCTGATCAACAGCAGCCCCACAACTCCACCCCTTCTGTCGGGCTCTTCCCCCCACCCACTTCTTCCCTTGTTATCACCTGGGGGTCTACAAAAGGAGGATCCCCAAGGCCCTTGGCCCTTCCAAGGGCCAAGGCCAAGAGCACACTGGGGCCCCAAAATGTCAGGCCAAGCGGTTTGCCTCCCCAATGCAAAGCCAGGGGCACCTGGAGCAGCAATACAAGCAGCCCCTCTGTCTTCAGAAGGGTGGGTGGGAGGTGACGCCTGCACACAAAGTGGCAGCGAGGATTCCTAACACACGCACACCCCAAGGAAGTTCGGCTGTCCCCCTGACCCAGGTGGGAAGCGCATTTTGGGGCGAGGAGTCTGATTAAAATTCATGCTGCTTTTAAAACGGCAAGGTCTCTGCTCATCCAGATCCACCACCACCCCCGCCACCAATTGCTTCGAAGGCCTGTGCCTTGGGGATGCGGGCGATGCCGGTTTCCCTAGCAGTGCAGGGTTGGTGCTTGGATTCCTTTTCTGCTGACCTTCAGCTACTTTTCACATGACCCCTAAGATCCGCTGGCCACTTAAACTCGGACCAGAGGTCCTGGGGGTTCGTTGCTCTTCCTGCGTCGCCACCCCTCCACACTTCCTTGCTCCTGTCTGCGTGAGGGGAGGGAGAAAAAAAGAGAGGGGAAAAATGCAGGCTCACCTCCAGGAGCCCCATCCATTCCTTCTCTTCTGGTTTTTTTTTTTTTTTTTGCCTCCCGCCCCTTCTCTTAAAGGGACGGGAGGCAAAAACAAACAAACAGAAGCGAGGAGAGCCCCGCACTCACCAGATTAAATCCGGACCTGGAGATTTTCACCCTCCAAGAGCAGGTACATGAAAAGTGCGCTGGGACGCGCTTAGGTGGGCGTGGTCGCACTTAATTTCCTGCAAACTCCGGAGCTGGTGGGGAAACAATTGTAAGCTCTGGAGCTGGCAGTCATTTGCGGTGAAGTTTAGGGGTCGTGTACAAGGCGCCTCCCCCCCTTGGAAAGAGGAAAGCAGAACAGCAGGAAGGCCCATTATTTCAGAGACTGAGGAGCTATAAAGCACACCTGAAGGGAAATGGTTAGTTCCCACTCTTGCAATGTTATTCCTTCCAGCCACCCCGATCCTTCGAAACTCCACACCTCAGCAGTCATACTTTCATATGAAGCCTTTACTTGCCTCCAGGCATATCAGCCATTGTGTTCTCACCAATCATAATGGAAAAAAGCAAGCAAATTTGCAACATGCCAGATGAGGTGAAGTCCTGCTATGACAATCAAATGTCTTTTGTCATTTCAGAGAGCACCATTTCTACTGATGAAGCAAGGGGTGACCCCCTTTCACAGCTGAACTGCCATCATCCAGATGGCAAATCATGCCCCTTATTGGAGTGCTCAGATGCTTTAAAAAACACCTGGAGGGATCTGATATCCTCATCAGGCGTTAAGATCACTGAGGAACTAACGGGCATTGTAATGGGCCAGTGGGTCCTTTTCCATCTCTGGGCAGTGTGTGCAATGCATGTCTGCCATTTCCTCTTGGCCCCCTCTAGTCTCAGAGCATTTGGCAGCCGGCTAGTTGGCCAAAGAGCTTGATGTGTGTGTGTGTCTCACACACACACACACACACACACACACACACAGAGTCTCTCTCTCTCTCTCTCTCTCTCTCTCTCTCTCTCTCACACACACACACACACACACACACATACATACACATATCACCCTGAAACTCACACCACTTAAAGTATTCTTTGTTGAAGAAGAGCGGCAGAAATATAGCCACTTGCAACCTTATTCCAAGAAATTAATTTGCACCAAAGCAGCTATTTATGGAAATCTGCTTCCTTCTTTGCTGTCACCACTTGTGGAAATGTTTATAAATACACAAGGTGTGATGTTAGACGGGACGTGTTTCAGTGGCAAGTGAGAGGGACAGCCTTCCACGGGGAGGAAAGATTTTTTTTAAAAAAATTGGTGGCTTTGGCTTTTGTTTTCCACCATGCCTCCCATTAGCCATCTAATTTTTGCATTTTACAGTGCAACCTTGCTTCTGGATAGAGCCATGATTTTAAACTGTGCAACACTCTGATACGAATAAAGAAATAAAAGCTTCCGTGTTTCTGTGGTGTTGCCTAGATAAGGCTTTTCAGGGCTGGAGGGTTGCAGTGCTGGCATTCCTGGTGAAGCTAATGACTCTAGAATGCCAGTGGATATGTGGTACACAAAAAAAGCAGGCAGCTCTGGATCTTGTCACACGGAGGTAACTTGTCAGCTGTACACCTCAGGTTGCTTTGATGCAGCCAGGATGGGTCTGTGCTAAATACCTTTATTGGAGGGGGCGCTAAGCTTTGCAAGAGCTAAGCTGTCCCTGAAGGCAGGGAGAAATCTGGGGCCTCAAGTGGCCCCAGATGCCATGGCCAAGGCTCAAGGAGGATGGGAGCTGGAGTCTAGCACTGGGGGGTGGGGGGTGGACAAGCCTGTTTTGTCTCAAATGTTATGAGCAAGCACTGGACATAATGATGACCTAGTAGTTCATGCAAAAATGCTGGCAAGAGGCTGCCATTATTTGTTCAAATGTCACTTCTTAAATTTTGCCACTGGAATGAATGATTCCCATAATCTGAGGGTCATGTTAAAGGGGGGGATCACCTCACCCTTCAAAGCTACGTCCCCCCATCTCTCCATAGAACAAACTTTCCATGGCCACCCCGAAGGCATCGCTGAACACTTCTCCCTCATGCCCTAGAAAACACTTAACAGGGTGGGGGGGGGGGTCCCTCAGTCTTGGAAAGGAAAGGAGGGACTCACGAGCCCATCTGCCCCATGCCAAGCTCACGAAGGAGGAGATAGAAGTGGCACCAGTGCCAGGGCAACAGGCCCCAAGCAGTGGCCCCCGGGGGCCAAGGTCTGGTGCGGAGTCTCTTGGAAGTGGCACATTTCCGTTTTAGCCGATAAAGTCAGTACACACGATTGGTGCAAAATGTCCTGGGCTGCCCTGTCCAGAGAACAGAAAACCATTCCTTGGTCAAAGACGAGCAGCAGGAAAGGAGGAGCAGAAGGGAAATAAGCTCTTGAAAGAGGCCAAAACAGTGCCCACACCTCTTCTGCCTGGGCTTCTTTGCTGTGCTATATTTCCAGCCCCAGGCAAACAGCTTCCCTCTCCTTCCCCAGGGCTGGCCTGGATGCGCAGCCTTCTCTGCACAGCAAGGAAACCCAGACTTCTCCGCAGCTCAGCTGGACCACACGGGGAGCTTCAGGGCCACTGCAGTGATAAGGACTGTCAGAGGTGGCTTCCCAACATCGGACATTGATTTCAGAAAACATTCCCCTTAAGTTTAACCTCCTCCGTAACTGACACCTCAAGACAGAGTTAGATCGGTGGGATTTCGGCCCGTAGTTATACAGGCATGGATTCATTTTTATGCCCACAACAATGTTGCTGTTTAAAAGTAACCTATTCTCTTTACTCACAATAATGTTCAGCAAATGATTCATTGTTACCGTTATAGGACTGAGATTTGCACCGCTTTTAGCTACTTACTGCTACTTTCTCTCTTTTTTCCAAGAAATGCATTGGGATTGATGAGAATGCCCCCCCCCCCAAAAAAAAACCCTTAAAAAAACTCTTCTCAAAAATTCCTGTTTTTAAAAAAACTGCTTTTAAAACTGTTTTAAAAGTAAATTTCAAAAATAATGGAAATACACTATTTGCTACACTAATAATTTCTACCTCTGTGAGTGCATTTTATTTGAACTGGGATTTCAATATACCCTTGCTGCAAAAGGGGAAGGAGCACATTGCAGGTAACTTGTAACTCACTACTTCCCACATTGAGGCAATCAGATGCAGTTGTGAGGTAAAAGGCTCTGGGGATTTCTGTGACTCAACCTGATGAAACCCGCTTGAGATGTAAATAAAAAGGGGGGAGCTGTGTGGCCATTATAAAACACAAGTGCAAGAGGAGGCTGCAGGTGATACCTTTATTAATAAAAAAAAATTAAATGTAGATACGGTATAGAGCTCCTTGGTTGAAGTTATATGGTAGCC
The DNA here is from genome assembly GCA_023846285.1 of Phrynocephalus versicolor. Lineage (NCBI taxonomy): Eukaryota > Metazoa > Chordata > Lepidosauria > Squamata > Agamidae > Phrynocephalus > Phrynocephalus versicolor. The sequence continues at coordinate 9,990,376 of JAHTLZ010000252.1, read as the reverse complement.
TCCCCCCCCCCCAAAAAAAAAGAAATATATACCTTCCCTTCAAAATAGGAGCAGGCACTAAAAAATAATCCAGCACCAGCTGAAAACAGAACCAGCTAAGGGCGGCCTTTTATGTTTTGTGGCAGAGCCCTGAGCGTTGAATGTGTCTGGTCCGGCAGGAACTTACATCTTGGAAGAATTTTCTGTCTCAGCAAGATTTATGTTTCAAAAAGGAAAGCAAAAGCAAAACACGGATGTTCACCAAGCAAAAGAAGAGCAATCTTGATGTTAGTAAAATCACGCCATCTAAAGTCAGAGTCACAAGACCCGACAGAGAAAAAGGCCATGGAAAAGAGCCAACATTCCTTTCAAGGAAGAAAAAGTTGGCCAGGCTCCTTTCTCAGCCTGCCTGAAACAATTGTTCAATACATTGCTACCTTCTTTAAAATGCAACTCTCTTCCTTTCTCTCTTTCTGCCTTTTTCATTTATTTATTTTTACATTCCATCCCAAAGCATGATGTTTTTGAAGATGGTATTTTATCTGTGGAAAGTCAGATTGTCCCCGAATGAATGATATCTTGGTTGATTAACAAAAACTATTTGAGAAACTTTTTTAACAAGGAAAAAAGAGGAAAGCTTGTTCAAATAGCCTCAATTTTAAGCCGACTTGTTAGTTAGATGATAACTGAATACTTGGATGGAAGTCTTGCTGCACAAACAAGTGTTTAGTTTGTTGGAGAAATTGAATATGTAGGGCCTCCGTGCAGAAGCAACCTCCTGGCATGGCCTAAGTTCTTCCCAGTTGGTCTACAAAGGTTTGCAGCCCATGATTTGGGAACTGTTGTTTTCTGAGCTCCAAGAGTATTTTCATGCACAGAAAATACCACTACCCTTGTGTCACCCTTCCAGAACCAGACCGCTCTGAAAAAGGGGGGGGGGTACAGCTCCTAAACCAGTTTATGTCTGTGGTGGACATATCTGTCCATCACAGGTGCCCTCATGTGGGCATCACTCCTCCATACAACCCCATTGTCCCTTGCCAACACAGGCCAGTTGGAAAGGAGGAGCCTCACACCCCCACACAGAGAATAGCCAGCCACAATCATGTTGTGTAGCTACACCAGCATCACCCTAAAGGTGTCACTTTGTTGTGGGGGGGGGGAAGAGTGTGTTGCACGGTCTGTTGTTTCCTGTGTCGCACAAGGCAGGATGCCAATGGCCATGTCCACAGAGACCTCTCCCCAGGGCTCTGCCACAAACGTCACATGAAGCACGGGGCTTCTGACTGTTATCTTGGATACATGCGTGCACAACCGAGGAGCCCAGAACAAGGACGATGTTGCCTCCACCATGCAAGGGTTGTAGCATCTTGGAGAGGCTCTCTCTGCATGTCTCCCTCCGGCATTCTCAGGCATGAGTGGAAAGATAGGGTTCTTCAGCCTTTTCACAAGACCCCTAAGATCCGCTGGCCACTTAAATTCGGACCAGAGATCTTAGGGGTTTGTCGCTGTTCCTGCATTCCCACCCCCTCCTCACTCCTGGCTGCTGGCTGCGTGAGGGGAGGGAGAAAAAAAGGAAGAAAAGAATGCCGGCTCACCTCCGTTCTGCCATCTGGGCACTGCATTCAGATCTCTTAAAGGGGCGGTGGGCAAAAAAAGAACAAACAGAAACAAGGAGAGCCTGGCAGTCACTACGTTATATCCGCATCAGGAATTTTCACCTCCGGAGAGCAGGTACCTGAAAAGTGCGTTGGGACGTGCTTAGGTGGGCGTGGTCGCACTTAATTATCTGTAAACTCCGGAGCTGGTGGGGAAACAATTTTAAGCTCCGGAGCTGGGAGCCATTTGCGGCGGAGTTTAGGGGTCGTGTACAAATACATGAACACCAGAGGCAAAGACCTGGAATAGACCTGGAGCACAGGTAGAGGCCTGGAATAGAACCCAGTGGGCCACAAGGCATGGATCCCTGCAGCAGGGTCCCTGTCGGGAAGAGGGTGGGCAGGGGAGCCATGATTTCCAGACAGGGTGGAAAGCCCATCCCCCTCGTAGGTGGGAGAACTCAGCCCCCCCCCCCCGCTCCTGGTGGGGCTGTCCGGAAAGGCCCGCGTCAAAACCTGGAGGATGTTTGCAAAGAGCGATAATTGCAGGGTGTGTGGTGTGGTGTCTTCTGACTCATCGCCTTCTCCTTCCTAAGGAAGGCCAACCCACGTTTATTTCGAGTGAACCTAACATTTGTGTGCCTTACGTGGCCTGAAACCAAGAGCTTGGTGGTGCCTTGGAATTTATTTTTATTGCTTAATTACACAGGGGTGGGTGGGTGGGTTGTAGCACCTGTCTCAGAGTCAGCGGGGATCAAATTCTGCTCTGTGGGCCGGTTGCAATGTTCTGCTGCGCAAGCTGCTCTGCAGGGCTGCCCATGTTCACCTCTCTGCTGCCTCCTCCCCAGTGTGCAAGCGAGGAGGGTAAGGATGCCTCCCCAAACGGGGCAACTCTCGGACTCCAGCCCAGCCTGTGGCAGGCAGCTGGTTCTGCCGCCCTTGGCTAGGCGAGTTCCCTGAGGAGAAAGTCCCAGGGGACCCCTTTCTGAGCCGGGAGCGTTGAAAGCCATCTCTCTGGGCAGAATGGGGTGGGACTAGATGGCCTCAGGGTTCCCTTCCGAAGCTGTGGCCAAGGGGGTAGAACCGGTCCAGGGAGCCCTCCCTAGTTGATGCACAGCCTCGAGGCTGGACCCAGAGAGGCAGAGCCTCCTTCTTTGCCTTGTTCTGTCCACCCTGGACACTGAAAATGGGAAGCCTGCTCATTCGGAACTCTCTTCCGAGCCTTGCCCAGAATGGACCTGTTTTTCAAGATCCCATTTTGTGGTTAAAGCAATGACACCATGATGGCTAGAAATCCCATTGTCTCCTTGCAGCTGCAGCATAACCCTGGCTGTCCAGTTTTGCTTGCCCGCTAGGTGCATCTGGTTTCGAAGGGCTGCTAATCCTAGGCCCAGGGCAAAAGGATTGGGAAGGGGGGGGGCATGGTGGCTCAGCAGGCTAGAGTACTGAAAACGGTTGGCTGGAAAGTCAGCAGCTCAGTGCTTAGAATCCCAGGTGCCATGCAGTGGAGTGAGCTCCCACTGTTCACTCCAGCTCCTGCCAACCTAGCACTTCAAAGGCATGTAAATGCAAGTAGATAAATAGGTACCGCCATTAAAAACAGGAAGGTAAAACAGTGTTTCCTTGCAGCCATGCCGGCCACATGGCCACAGACATGTGCAACACTGGCTCTTTGGCTTGAATATGGAGATGAGCACTGCCCCTAGAGTCGGACATGACTAGCATGCATGTGCAGGGGGAACCTTTACCTTTACCTTTTTTGTCCGCCCTCAAGTGTGACAGATGGGAATTCAGGGTGACAGTGCTCTCCTTGGAGTCAAAGTCCTGCCAGAAGCCCCTGAAAGGGCCAGCAGCCATTGGGAAGAGGCGGTTCTGTCCCACAGGCCATTTTGCTCTCAGGGGAGGTGGTGGCAGTGGCGGAGGCACTGGATTAGGGGTTTTAGAGAGAAGGAAGATGATCTCAGTGTTAATAAGCCCATCCCTGCCTCCCTTCCTTGCATCCGGCATAGCCCCCCTCCTCCCCTCCACGCACACATACACACACACGCACCGGGACTCCTGGCAGCCCCCTCCTGCTCTGCTCCCCAGCTCCCCCCCCCATGTATCCCGATGCCACTCTGCAGCTGTCGGTGGCTCTTAACAGAGGAGAGATCTATTTCACCGCCACATGACACAATCCCTCCCTGTTCCCTTCCAGTCCCGCAGGCACATTGTTGCTGAAAGGTTGAGTTATTTTAGGGCCACGGGGGGTTCTGCCACAGGAAAGGAGGCAAGAGGAGATCAAGGCAGGAGAAGCAAGGTCCCTATGGAGCAGCCAAGAGCCCTCTCGGAGTGTAAAACAAACGGATATCCGAGGAACCTACGATCAGGCCTCTGACCATTCGCTGTGTGCAAGTGACTCACAATGGGCAGGCACAGATGAACAGGTGAAAGGGGCCCAAGAGAGACTATCGTTTGGCAAGGAGTCGGGCAGGTGAGGACCAACACGTGGCAAAGTCCTGGGTTAGCTTCAGGGGTGTCAATGCGTCCTATGCAAGGTGTCCCACATGGAGCCCTTAGTAGCGCCTTGAGCCAGAAACCAGAGCACAGGTGGCAGGGGGAGGGAGAGAACTCTCACAGCGCAGCCAACAGGAGCAGCCAAAAGGGGCTACCACTGGCCTAATGTGGGCCAGGAGGGCTCACCAAACGCAAGCCCTCCTGGTGCATGAGAAGCCAAGGCACCAAGCCGGGCGGAGGGGGGCAAGGAGTAGAGAAGAGAGAGGCCAAAGAGGGGGAGGCAGAGAGAGAGAGAGTAATGGGACGACTACTGGGCACAGCGAACCAACATGTCGCACTAAAACGCACAGCTGCACCTGGCTCGTTCATTGCCACAATGTTTTCGTCAGTCGAGAAGAGTTTAGGCTCTGTTTTGCAAAATATTTCTCGGGACAGCCACCATTGTTTACAGTCCCAGTGAGGTGAAAGCTGTACTTTTCCAGATGAATTAAGAGATCTATTTTTAGTCAGGGTTTATTTTTGTCATGCCACACTTTCCTCCCCCCCAAGAAGGTACGCCACAACATTATTCCTCTTCCTGCCTGCCACACATTCTTATCCGCACGGTCTGCCTGAGCCCACGGAGGAGGCAACGAGGAGGAGCAGCCTGTCAGGTAGGGCCAGAGCGGGCTGCTCTCTGGTGCTGCTTTTGTTCCCTCCAGAGGACCGTGAGGTGGCGGAAGAGGAAACGTAGGACACACCTGTACTAGCGTGGAGTTTAGTGATTTCAGCAAGTGATTTCAGCTCTTGACATAGCAGGCTGGGAACAGCTCTAGTGTAACAGCTCTTTATTCAGGGAGAGAACAAGACTGGGGACTGGGGAGAGGGAGCTACATTTATAGGAGCCAGGACTGGCTAGGAAAAGATACATTTTCGAGGGAACAATTACAACCAATCACAAAGCTGCCTTTTGGCAGAGACCAATAGGATAGAGGATCCAAATGCAGCAACTTGAATAAACCAATAGCCCTGTTCCCTTTGAAACAGGAACAGAAACCAATAGGACTGTTCCCTTTGGAACAGGAAGGCAGTTACTTCAACATAAGCAAGTACAGATAATAGGAATACAGATCAATACACAACACCACCTCCATTTTGAAGGCGGCCTGGCCTCCAGGTTGGAGCCTGCCTAGAGCAGCCGTTGGACCCCTTCCTCTCCTTGCCACCGAGAGCCAGGGCCCTGCCCTGCCGGACTCCACCTTCAACCACTGACAAGGAAGACCAGCCACAAAGGTTGGCAGGGTGTGTGTCGAGCCGGGCATTAAAGCGACCCAAGACCCTCTCTCAAATGTGTGAAAAGCAGATGTGGATGGAAACACTCCATCTTTAATACGAAATCCCGATTTATCGCATTAAACCGAATCCAAGCACACTAAGCAGCAGCTTGAATGGAGCAGGCATCACAAGCAGCATCAGCCAGGAACACCCCCTTTCTCGACCTCCACCTCACTCGGCCAAAGACCCTGAGACAGCGCCAGTCCATCTGCATGGGGCTGGAGTGAAGAGAGGGAGAGCCACTATCCATCCCCTTGAGCTCAGGTGGGGAGGGGTGGGAGGAAGTCGACGTCTCAAAGCACCACAGAACATAGCAGTCCTGAGGACTTTGCCCCACTGCAGGTGCCTTTAGCACAGGTGGATCAGGCCCTCTGCCACTCCTCAGCTGTAAAACCCAGATCGGATGCACAGGTGCAGAACACCTGAAAGCAGCTGTGCGTCAGACCACAAATACATTAACCTGAAAGCTAGCAGGACATTTGTTCTAGCAAAAGTACAAGGAGATCTTTTTCGAGGAAAGAGAGCAAAATTATTTATTTATTTATTTATTCAACTTATGTGCTGCCCACGCTACCCAAAGGTCTCTGAATCTGTAGTACATGCTTTGTTTACTAGAACATTTCTCTCTGATAGCAGAACGTGTTTCTCACTATTGTGCATATTTATATGGAAGTCCCATATGGGAGGGAGGGAAGGAGGAAGGGAGCGATGTTCGTCCTCCCAGTGGCCAGGCACCTTCAACAATTGTGTCCGATATTTTTAACCTCTTCTAATTTTTCCAGGCAAGTGCAAGTTGAATAGGTTTTCCATAAAGAACCCCAGGCCTGGACGTCTTGTCCAGAAGGCTCATTGTGATGGAAAAGGTTAGCACATTCAAACTAAAAGTGAAATCCTAAACAAATTCCAGGGATTAAAATAGCATGCTTTTCTGCAATGCTGACGTTAATCAGAAAGTGGACAGGAAGTCTACCATGCACACACACAAAGTCTCTCCAACATGGATTACGGGCTAGCAAACTCCCAGGAGTCAAATGACATCGAGCCCTGGCAGAGAGGGGGGAAACGGAGCAGCCAGCCAGCCTAGATCTTGCTGCCTTGAGAAAAACTCCTGTGCTATTATCTTCATCCTGATTCCTTCTTTATTCCTTGGGTATATACTTCCAAAAACATTAAACAGCCAAAGCATTTTACAGTAAACATATAGACAGGAGCTAAAGCAATGGGAAGGTGTATATGTAGGGTCCCCACATGAAAGGGAAGCAACAAGGCCCCGGCACCCTTAGGAGCTGTGATCCAGCACCATGTTCAAGGTGCCAGAGCCCTTATTGGGTGGCCACTGTGCGTGTCAGAAAGAGTGTTTTAGAAAGCACTAAAAACCTGCCAGTGCTAGTCTCAGTCTCTGAGGCCTGGAGGAAGGAGGCCCAGCAGGCGAGACCAGGGTGGGAGGTGCATGGGCGAAGTGGCTCTTTCCGATGAGGGCTCCCAGAATATGCCAGGCACCGTCTGGCTGGGATGCTTCCCTCGCCATCGCTCTCACGCCAACGAGCGCTGGCTTGGAGCAACGGCCTCTCTGTGTGGTCCGGCACCTCTTTCCCCCCTGCCGGGGAGCTCGGCCCAGATCCGAAGTGAAGGAACTTCCCTCTAGCTGGCAAATGCCTGTGGAATGCATGCCCCCCCTCCCCGCTTGCCCCATGGCTGTCCAAGGCCTTCTCCAAACAAGCTTGGCTTCCTTGGAGGGGCAGGTCCTGTGGCCTCCCACTCCTGAGCTCAGGGCACAGATGCCTCCAGCTGCCGACAGCTGTGCGCCTTGGCTTAATGGCCTCCGCCAGGTGGGAGGGGGGCCTCCCAGCATCCCACCAGTCCTGAGTACGCAAGCAAAGCAATTTCATTTCAAAAGGGGAGAAAGTAAACATTCAAAGTAATCCCGCTCATGCTGCGTGATTAAACAACAACCACTGTTGGCTGAGTGTGGATGTGGAGTGGGGGGGGGGGGAGGCAGGGGAAGGTGTCAGCCTCCCATTAGAGTGCCCTGGCTGTGTGGAGAGGGAGGGCGTGGTGGCTGTGAAAACATGCGTCCTCACATTTAGGACTTGCCAACATGACAAAACGTGAAGGCTGACCGATTCAGGGAGCCTTTGTGTATGTGTGCTGCGTCGTTACAGTCGTGACCGACCCTTCGTGACCCCATGTCCATGGAGTTTTCTTGGCAGGAATACTGGAGTGGCTTGCCAGTTCCTATTCCAGGCGCCTACAGCACCTGGTATTCCCTGGTGGTCTCCCATCCAAGTACTAACCAGGGCCGACCCTGCTTAGCTTCCGAAATCAGGCAAGATCAGATGTGCTTAGGGCATCTAGGCAGCTCAGGGAGCCTGGGAGCCTTTAAGGGTAAGCAAATGAGAGGGAAAGGGACCCACACTTGAAATGCAAGGCCAGAGAGCTATGGGTCCCCACAGTCACTGGTGCTCCTTGTCCTTCTTGGGTGCCGATTTAGCACCCTTGCCTCAGGCGGCAGAAGCAGCATCGCTGAAATCATATCTGGCTCTCCTGGAGGTCCCGTTTCCAAAGTCACGGCCATTTTCCTTTATAAGAAGCTGGAGAGCAGAGAAGCGTAGAGGCCGCTTGCCATGGAGGGACATCCTTTTACAACCCCGGCAATTCCCCAACCCCCAACCCATGCCCGAAAGGTCCCGAAGAGGCACAGGAGACATGGTTGCTTCCAAGTGGGTGACAGACCATCACACTTCTCCATCCTGCTGGAGAGGCATCTGTGAGGGGAGATCAGCGTTTCCGGAAAACTGGGGGAGGCAGGCTCCTCCTCAAAAATCCCAAACATTTGGAACCTTCCTCCATTTCTTGGCCGTAAAATGCCTCCAGCGGCATCGTTGGGGACTCAGACAAACCGGGCAGCCAGCAAGCCTCCTCCTCCTCCTCCTCCACAAGAACCCTCTTCGGGCTGGTGGCACTGGCCCTTTGGCTGGAATCTCACAGGTCCTGCACCCACTCCTTCCGGGACAAGCAGACGTGGCTTCATGCACAGGCAGGATTTCCTTGTGGTGATGGATGCCACCTGGTTCAGCAACAGGTGGGCGTGTCAGGGGCCAGTTTCTGTGGTACACCCTGTGGCCAGGTTGGTGCCAAAATCCCACGTGGTCCCAGACTCACCTGCAGGGGTCACATCGGCTACCTGCTTCTACAGATTTCCCTGGGGAACCTCAGGGACTGCCCAGCGTTTATGTAAAGTATTTGAAGTATCTTCTGCTCACCTGCACTTCTGGAGCAACGTAGAGTAGACTGATTAAAACGGTTGGAAATGGATTAAACACACAGAGCTCCAAGTCTCCCCAGGCCTTTTTCAGACAAGAGCCTCAGAAAAGCCAGGGTGTCTTTTCTGTCAGGAGGATTGTTTTATTGCCTTTCAGCTCTCTGTGAGCCAGACCAAGGCCTTGCCTGTCTAGGGTTTGCATGGATTATTTTGAAGAAAGGCAGAAATATTTTTAAACATTTCACTTCTCGAGGCAGAAATAGAGTAGCTGGGACAAAACAATACATAATTAAATTTAAAGAGTTGTTAACTTGGGGAAACAAGAGATAACAGGAAGAATGCACAATGAGCTCAAAGGAGGAGGAGGAGGAGAAGAACCAGGAATGACCTTGAAGGGCTCATACGGAGAGTGAACTTCCTGTAACTTCTTCACCCGCCCATGTTTCCCTGGAGCCACCCTACTCAAGAGGAGAGGAACTGCCTAAGACCAGGCTTTCCACCCAGAGGTCCAAACTGAAGGAAGGGACCTTTGCTCAGGGCGTAGGGTGCCTTAAGGTCAAGGTGAAGGTCCCCCCCCCCGCACATGCGTGCTAGTCATGTCCATTCAACTCTAGGGGTAGTGCTCATCTCTGTATTCAAGCCGAAAGAGCCAGTGTTGTGCAAGTCTATGGCCACGTGGCCAGCATGGCTGCAAGGAAACACTGTTTTTTTACCTTCCCACTTTTTACAGCAGTACGTATTTATCTACTTGCATTTACATGCTTTCGAACTGCTAGGTTGGTAGGAGCTGGGGCTATCAGCAGCAGCTGGCTCTGCTGCGTGGCACCCAGGATTCGAACCGCTGAGCTGCCAACGTTGCAACCGACAGTTTTCGGAAGCCTTAGTTCACTGAGCGACCATGACCCACAAATGTCTTACATGGATGCTTATTCAGTGGCTTAGCATTATACTTTGGTACATTCCATACCTGACTTTCCTCTGCATTATTATTGAGGATTAAATTCCTTGTTGGTATAATTTGAAAAATCAGGGTTTGTTGGCTTTGCTTGTTTTGATAAAGGAGAGAGCGGTCATTAATAAAATCTGAACCCCTAACAGGGTTCAGACCACAAACTGGAAAGCTTGCAAGGAATCAGCCTTCAGGGGCTCAGTGGTTTGAAGACTTTTTTTGTTCAGAATTTCCCACCAGGACTTTCCTCTTTCTCAATGCTGGTGAGCATCGGTCCTGAGGCTTTGGGAGCAGAATTCATTTAGAACATGTGATTTCTCCCTCAGGGGCTTCCTTGTTTTTTTTAGAACCCATTGTGCGAGCCCAGGACAAGGGGAAGGGCAAAGCTGCTGCATTTTGGCTACCTATTTTTTTTTTTTTTGTCTTGTGGCATTTTGATCTGTTATTTCAAATAAGCGGCCACCTCAATTTTTCTGAAGTTTCCAGAAAACTGGTGGAATTGACAAAGGTGCAGAGAAAGGAAGGGTGCATGGTGTGGTAGTGAGCACCCTCTACTTATATTGGCCATCATAAAAATGAGAAGCAAGTAGCCTTGAAGCCAGGACACCATGCCCGTTGCAAAGGAAGGAGACTGGAGCGCCTGGAAATCACCAAGCAATGAATCATCCTCTTTGGGAACGGAAGAGGTCAAAGGCAGGGGAGAGGCCCTTCCTCTCTCACCCACCAGGTCCGAGAGGAAGGGGGCTCCAAGGAGGGGCTCGAGAGCCAGAGAAGAAATCCCTCAGGCCTTGCAAGTCACCCGATTGCATGACTTCACAGCCACCGCTCCAGGGCTTGGTTTCATCTCTGTGCATCTCTCAACTGAAGGGAGCACCGGGCGCCCCCTGGGCCTGGAGGGAAGGGGCTCTCTTTTGGGGCACAAGCCGGCTGGCCAGGAGCATCGCTTGTGCAAAGACCTTGAGACCAAATGGGCTGAGATGTGGTAGCAAGTCCTTGCGATGTCATGAGGAAGAGCTTCCATCAGGAACTGACAAATGGTGGGTGGGGGGGTGGAAAGGCCAGTGTGCCAATGCCAACATCAGCCTTAAAGAATTGTACTCAATGTCTTCTCTGCACCACAGAGAATGGGGACTCCTGGAAGACAGGATGTGGCCTTTGCACCAGCAGTGAGGAAGTGGTTTTGGTGGTTGTCCGTGGCCATCACATCCGGCAAATCCACGGCCTGCTCTTCCCAGGGACATGGTCGTCCCACAGCATGGAGTCTGGCTCTTGACTGCTCAGGGAGCCACACAGGGCCTCTCCCAGGGGGCATCATTCCTCTGGAGTTACACCCCCCCAACACACACACATGTACATGCTCACATGTACCCCAACCAGATGAAATCCCCTATCCACAGAGCATGCACAGATGGCCCCTGGCTATTCTGCACCCCAAAAGATCCCCTCTGAAGTTTCTTTCTCCTTGCATGTGTGTGTCTCTGGAGACTGAGGGGCTTCCCAAGCTTCCCACTCTCTCACACCTACTCTGGGATGGTGCCATTGTGAAAGGATCCACTCTGTTAAAAAAAAAATGGGCTTGCTGTTTGTGCATAGAATAAGAAACCGGATCCCCCCCTCCCATTGGCTGGGATGCAGGTGTCTCCCAGCCACAAGGGAGAAGAGAAAAAGAAAAGGAGAGAGAGACTAAGAGGGAGGTGACGAGTCCCTTTGGGATCAGCAGAGAGGACCTTTGTCCCTGACACCAGCTGGCATCGCTTAGCACAGGCGGCGGCGGCGGGGGGGGGGGGCAGCTGTTCTGTTCATTGGTCACTGTAAGCATGATCGAGTCCCTACTATTTCCCAAAGAAGCTCAAATGGGTTTTGGGCTATGATTACATTTCCCTGACGGACAGCTGAGACATGGGGAGATGGGAGAAGCCCCCCAACCTCAGCTGCTCAGCCCAGGCGATCTCCGAGGCTGCAGAAGGGCAGGTGCTGTCCAGGATGGGTAACACAAACCCCAGCCCGTGGGTTGTGTTTCTCAAATCGGAAGACAGGCCTCCACTTTTAAAGAGGGCGGGTGGGGGAAAGGCCAGTTGGTACTACAACTCCCAGGATCCCTGGCGCTCTGAGAGCGGTAGTGCAGAAAAGTTGCCTTCCTCAGGCGACCCAAATGCCAAGGCAGAATCTGAGCTCAGCTCTCCCCAGTCCTTAAGCAAGGCTTTCAACGCCACCCTGTGTGGGCCCTGGTAGGAAATCTGTCCTCCCACGTGGCTGGAGGTGCCAAAATCCCCAGAAGCCAAAGAGCGTCTGCAGACATGCCGGCCTCAGCAGAGCCATAACCCCCTCCTGGCCTCTGCCACCCACAGGGCAGCTGGCTCTGCGGCCTCCTCCGGAGGAACCAAGGGCAGGGAGCAGCCGAGGCAACCCGAGAGGAGGGGACGGGCGTGGAGTTCCTCTTATTCTTTGCCTGATATCTGAGTTTACAATGGGAGGAGGCTGCTTGTTTCAGAAATAAAACGCGAGGGTGTTCTAAATTAAACACGGCAATTCCCCTCAGTCAAGTAGCCCACCCTGGGCAGGAGGCCGACAGGGAACCAGTCCAGAGGTGGACACAGCGCCGAAGGCAGGGACTGCAGCTTTTGCCAAACAACCCCACCTCCCAGCATCCAAAAAACACACCCATTTTCTCTCTATTATCCCCCCTCCTCTCCCCACCACCACCTCATCCATACCCAAACTTGAAGCAAAAACTCCAAGGAAAGCAAAGGGTGAAACTTCAGAAAATAAAGCCAGAAAAACCTCCCTTCCTTCCATTCTTTTCTTTCTTTTCTTTCTTTACCATTTTTCATTCTTTCCATGTCAATCTCTTTGGATGCTTACAATAAATCTGAGCATACAAGGTTCTTGCAGAAGTTGTTATTTTCTGCTATTGCTTATAACCATTATTTGTTTATTTGACTATCTGCCTGACAATACTGTCAAACATTTGTTAATCTTATAAACAGCTACTTATTTGTCAGTCATTAAGTTTTATCGCTGAAAATCCACTGGCCCCAATAAGTATAGGAGTCCTATTTGATATCAATCCTGTTCAGTATTTAGTAAAAGACAAAATAATAATAATAAAATAAGCCGCCAAGTAGAAACAAAGAGGCCTTAGTTGCCCTGCCAAAGCTCAGGGCTCCATTAGACCCTTTTGATTCACCCAACATGCCCCCAAAAAGGGTAAGAGCTCAAGAAATTTAGCTGGCATGATGGCATAGGCTTTCTGTTGGCCTCTCCATTGCACCAATTTCAACTGTAAGCCACTCGGACCGAGGGCATCCTTGGGCAGAAAAGCAGCCTGCGATCAATGCTGAGATGGGAGTACTGGCTGCCCTTCCGCTCCCTTCCAGCTGACGTCAAAGCCGGCATTTAACTTCACCGGCTTCAAAAGCCTGAAAGCAAAGCAGCTGCTTTGGCCCTAAAGAGGAGGAGGTGATTTTGGCAGGTCCCACCACGTGTGCGACGCCACTTTCTTCTTGGGATTCCACAGGAGCCGCCCTTGCAGAGCAGCTGAGGCTGAGGAGAACAGGACGGGTGGGCGATTCCCTGCAGGAGGAAGACCCGGCTGCCCAGCCCTGCTGGCGGCGCCGTCTCCCACGCTGGAGTCACCTGCAACACACCTTCTCCATGGCTCCAGGGCCTACACGGGCCGATCCTCCAACTGCTGGCCACGCCAGATGCCTCTGCAAGCCACACAGCCTGGGCTGGAACATGATGCCACCCACACACCCAGGATGGGATGCTCCAGGAGAGCCCACGGGAGCAGCGTCCCTTTCAGCTGCTTGGTTGCTGTGTTAATTCCAGGTCTATCCCCTCCTTCTTCTGTCCATTGGCAGGCGGGCGGGGGGGGGGAGAGTTTCAAGGTTCTCCTCCCGCCTCTTCTCCTGTCGGGTTGGGCAGAGGGAACAAGGCCATCTGGCCCAGGGCCACCCTCCCCACCCCCAAGTGACTCCCGCGGCACCTGGATCCCCGCAGCCTAGCCCAGGACCACACTGCCTCCTGGCCAATCTTCTGCTCAGGACCCCTCCTGCGGGGCACCAAGGCCGGGCAGCAGCACAGCACCGAGTCTTCGCTTCCCCGGGTGGCAGTGTCCCCAGCAAGGGCTAGGAAGCCCTCCATGAGCGCCTGGCCTGCAGAAGGGAGGCAGCCCTCTGCAAAGAGCAGCCGAGCGGAGGCCCATCATCACGCAACACTCACGGCCAGGCCGGCTTGCTTGCCATTTTTGCAAATGAGTGGGGGGGGAGTTAAACCCTGTTAAACCATCTCTTCCTTCGATGGCCACCCCCAAACCCACCCAAAGGAGAGGCGCAGGGCCAACACCTGAGGGCACCTTTAGGAAGGCACCGGTGGCCAGCCGGCAGAGACCCTCATTTCACAACCCCACAGGACGTCTGCTCCAGTCAAGAAAGGCATGCCGGCTTAAAATAAAAATATTCAGTTATATTTATTCACATATTAAAACTGTACAAGCTAATGCCAAAGACACAGGACGCTTCAAAAAGACCAGTTTTTACAACACACAATAGAGCAGATGCCAAAACGAGGACGGTTTGGGTCGAAGGCAGCAGCAACAGCCAAGAAAGCAGCTTTTGAGAGCCTGTTTTCTTATTTTTGTGTGTAAAAAAAAGGAATTTAACAAAAATAGATGTTAACTAGCGACTCAGTATTATACAATGATAAATACTTCAAAAATATATTAAGTTATAGGAAGTTTTTGGATGAGACAGAAAATCCATAGAAAGCCCTGCCTTCAATGGACTTCCAAAGGTCACCCTCCTTTTTTCCCCATTCTCCTGGGAAAGTTTTCCAACGGTTAAACTCCCTTTGGTTCAAAGAACCGGTTCTGCAGCCTTTGCTGTTTTGGTATTGACATTCTTCTCCCCTCTGCGTGTAGTGTAGTTTAATGTCATTCTAACATAAACATATTAAGCGAGCATGTTTTCCATGCAACATGGATTCTGCAGCTTTGCGCATGCAGGGCTGTGCCCCACCCCGGCCTGCACTGCGCCCCACGTGCCAAAGCTCAGCTTTCTGCTCTGGTTAATACTGGCTCACGTTTCACAAGGCAACAACCCCCAACCCCCCATAATTCCCACCCACCCCCAAACTCCCAACACACACACACACACACACACAGAAATCCACACATGTCTTCACGTACATCCCCTCGCAAGCCCCCCGCTGACACAACGCAACCACCTGCTGCCACTTGCCGAGCTGCCAGGACAGACGGACGGCAAGGAGGGCAGCACCTGCTCCCCAACGTGGAAGAGGCCCCATCCTGTGAACGGGGAATGCGGCCACCATTCTGTGGCTCTCCGGATATCCAGAATGTGGCGCCCTTCTCAAGTGTTCTGAGCTGACGCTACTTAAAAATATATCTCTCTATATCTGCTCCTGTGTTCAACCCCCATGGAAATATAGTGTGGGCTCTTCACGGGTCAGCTGGCAGCTTTGGAAGAGAGGCTGGGTGCCCACCTGCCCAGTCCCACCCCAAAAAGTCACAGCCGCTGACAGGGGTCCCTTATCGAACAGCCAAAAGGAACGCCAGCCCGGCCAGGCCAAATCCTGCTGCTGCCATGATAGCATTGCTGAGGGTGCTGTTCTGGTCAGCTGCATCCGATCCCTGTTTGTTGAAGAAATGGTAGAAGCCATCCTGGGAAGAGAAAGAGAGAGAGAGAAAGCAACCATGAGTCCATGCAGCTCCATAACGGACCCTTTCTCGATGGACCCACAACCCGGAAAGCCACCTCCTGCATCAACGAGAGCCAAAAGAAGCACAGTCTTTAGAGACCCACCATGTTTCTGGGGCTGAAAGCTGTTTTCACCCCAACCGACCTGATCAGAGGCAGGAACACCGTTGGCAAAGAAGCTTACGGCAAATGACGATAGTCATGGGTCCCCCAGTACGCATCGCCACCCCCACCCCGCCGTCATCCTGGGACACAGAGACTTAGTGGCCCCTGCCAATGTGCCAGCCATCCAGGGAGGGTGACCACGGATTCCTCCCCCCATAGCCCCCCCCTCTCTGGATGTGCTGGGGCTGTTCCACCCCCATTGATCTCCCTCTGGGCTCCAAGGAGCCACAGAAGGAGAAACAGGTTATCCACCCAGCACCAAGCCTCTGCTTATCAAGCGACAGAAACCGGCTGCAAGTTGCAATGGAAGCTTAAGATGTCCGAGTCAAGGATCTGGCCCACCCTCAGCCCTACACCATGGCAGGGGAGTAACCAAGCAGGCGGAGGTGGGGAAAGACCCAAGGGGAGCCCAGCCCACCCAGTGCAATCCAGAGAGGGCCTTTGGGACACTTCAGCCACTTTTCCAGGCCCATGATTTAGGACGGCCTGAAACACTGCAAAGGAGGGGACATTGCACGGACAGAAGCCCAAGAGGGCCACATGGTGGCCAAAGGACCTGGCTTTCAACCAGGAAGGAAAGCGCCCACCTGGCCGGTGCTTTTTAGGTGCCTGCCTCCAGTCCAAACGAGACGTCCTCATTTGTCAAGAACAAATTTACTGCAAAGGAGGACATCTCGCTGGACTATAACCCCCAGGATCCCCTGTCATCATCTACGTTAGACAGCAGCTGATGGAACGTGTAGTCCAATGACGGCCGACTGGCAAGCATTCGATACTCCCATTACCAACAACTATCTTGCGCCAACAGTTTCAAAGGCAGCAGGGATGCGACAACTTGTGTCGGACAGAAAAGGAAACCACAAACAAGGGTCCCACTGCGAGTACAAGGAGTGGCACTTCCTTTCACCTATGAGGTGGAAGAGCCCAGGCATTCTCATCCCGTGGCTTGGATCCACCCGTGGCAAGTGCATCTGCGGCTGAAAGCGACACTGCCCACGGCCACCGCCATCAGCTGCAGAAGTAGCCAAACGTGCCGTGCAGGGAAGGAGGGCCCGGGAGCTGCACTTTTGCCTGGAAGCGGAAGCCATCATCATGTCCTCCTGGGCCTTCCCCCCTCCCTCCCCCCACTTCCAGTTCTTGAGAGCCACCCCCATCCTCTGCCACCGACCCCGGCCAGAAAGGGGCCTGTGTCAGGCAGCTGCACAGCTTGCTTCCGAGCAACCCAGAAGGGCAGGGATGTGACGCCAGATGGCCCTCTCTGACGGCTGGTGGGGCAGCTGTCCATGTAAATGAGTGGCGCTCTCAAATGTCTTCCGGAACTTTGTTCTTTGCACTCTGGTTTGTGCCAAGAATGGGCGCCTTTTGCGCTTCTCGCGAGCAGCTGCTGCCGCTGCCACCCAAGGATTAGCATTCAGGTGAACTCCTTCTGGGAGCCCCTCAAGCCCCCCCTTTGCCTCTACAGAGGGGGTCTCACGGAGGCAGCCCCCCCTTCCTGGATGGCCCCATCCATCGGCTGCAAAGCACAACCCCAAAGGGACCACCTTGGTTGGGAAGGAGAGAGCCAGGCTTTCCCCTGCCCTGGCTGCCTCCTCTCAGGGCCCTCCAGGAAATGGTATCCAGTCAGGGACTGGGCAAGGTTTTCTCTTCGCCAGGCAGTTCCAGGGGTACACCAGCAAGAAAGGGGGCGCCCAGCCCCCCATGGGATCGAGGGAAACAAGGCAGATCAGCCCCCAGACCCTTTTGCTGCAGGCCCACCTGCTTCTGGCAGCTGTGAACAGTGTTGCCAAGATCCACCCCAATCCCCCCCCAAAAAAACCCCGCTTTAATAAGCTGGCCTCTTTTTTTGTCAGTCTTGCTAATTTATACTCCCACCTTTGGCCTTACCCTTCTGGCAACAAGGCCGGCTGGGTGTTTGTGCTGCTGCTGGATTTCCACCGAGGCGCCCAAAGCACTGAGACTGAGGGCCACCATCCAGCCTGTGCTCAGTGGCCCAAGGCCAGCGTGGCCCAGAAGAACGTGGCTTTTTTAGTTCTGAAAGGCTTTTGCCTTTCCTGTAGCCATCCACGAGCACCCACCCGGTCAGAACCTCCTGGAGTGTGCTGGGCGCAGGCACAGTGTTTTTATTCACTCGTTAGCCTGTCTAGTTCACTTTCCCTTAAACCAGCTCAAGTGGGGAAACGACCCTCCGCTCCTCCTGAAGGCATCCCTGTAAGAACTCTGCAAAAGCAGATCCGTCTGAAAGAGACGACAAACAAGGCCACAAGAAACGCCAGGGAGTTCCCTGGCTCAGCGGAGGAATGACCCTGGCTCTCACAAGCCCCAGGACAAAGTTGTAGCCACTAGGCAGGCACTGCCTTCCCAAAGTACGCAAAACAAAACGATCACCAGGACACACCTGGCCTCTTCTTTCCCACAGGCGTGGCAGAGCCAGGCCTGGCCATGTGCAAGATCCACGGCGAGCCGGGGCACATGCTGGAAAACGCCCACCCCCCTGGCTCTCTGCCATGTGACTCAGTGCCACCCACGTGTCTCTTTCCTGCTCTCGAGGCAGCAGGCCGGATCCTGTGCCAGTAGGGGGTCTTCTTGACGGGTTACTTGCTACAGCCCAGCCCACCTAATCGGCTTCAAAGCAGATCCTGCTGCCTGGGAGAGACATCTGCCTCTTTTTGCACTCCCCCTTTCTCTCCCACAATCCCTTTCAAAACCAAAAACTGAATGCAGGTTTCTGTCTTCTTTCCCCATTATGGTGGTGGGCAGGGCCGGCGCTAGGTTTTTTGCGCCCTAGGCGAGGGGCGGTGGGATGGGGCGGTGGGCAGAGGGGTGGGGGGCAGCAGGGGGCGGGTGACGCAATGGGCACGGGGGGGTGGCGATGGGCAGCGGGGGGACGGGCGGTGGTGGCCAGCGGCGGGGGCGGGGGGGCAGCAGGCTGCCCAGTGCCCCCTCTCCATTTTGGTGCCCTAGGCAACTGCCTAGTTCGCCTTAATGGACCTGGCGGCCCTGGTGGTGGGGTGGTGAGAAATACAGTGGTTGCTTTGAAGCCGACTGCTCACATCCCTGGCCGACTCCCATGCAACAATGGCTGGCGGCAGGGTGTGGAGGCATGGAGCCTTACCCTGAGGCGGAGGGTTGGCAGGCAGGACCCCTAAAGTTCACCTCTGCACCGGGTCCTCCTGACTGCCCCCCCCCTTTCTTGGCCCAGATCAGGAGAGTCACCTTCTGATCATGGCTGATCCGAAGGATTAAGCACAGGTCTTCTTGCGCTTCTGTCGCTCTTCCGGGGGAATATGCTCTTCTTAAACAACTCAAAAGGCGGAGGATTCCTGCTTGCAATTTCAAGTGATCAACAATATCTCCCTAAATATGTTTGCAGTGAGTATCTATCCTGAATTTTGGGGGTGGAGAAAAAACACCCTGAGTATATGGACTGGAAAGAGATCAAGCACTTAGGAATGTAAAACATTTCTCTCCAGCTCCGATGACATGCAAGACAAAAAAGAGGCCCAGGTCATTCTCTCCCTGGTCCTTCCTAGATGTCTCTCTCTCTCTCTCTCCCAGCCCCAGGTAGATCAACGGGAAGGCCAGCCAAAGTCCTGAGGCAGCACCCTTGGCAGTTCGTTAGAGGAGGCACAGAAGAGCAGAGAGCTCCCATTGGTGCTTCGTCTGGGCTGGATCTTGCCCTTGGATCGGTCTTGCCCAAAGGATCAGGAGATGCCTCCCTCTGAGATGAGGCAGGCGGCTGGGGCTACACGAGTGAGTTTGCCAGCCACAGGTCTGGCCTCGCTCCAATGAGACCCAGCCTCAAGGGGGGGGGCGCAATCCCTTCCAGCCCTCCCTCTGACCTACTTGTTGGTTGCTCCTGTGTTTACACTGCACACAGAGAATCCTGTCTTTAGCAACCAAGACAAAACACTAGGTACACACCACCCCCTCTCTGGAGCCGGCCCCCTCCTTTACTAAAAGCAAAAGCAAAAAAATGTTCTGCTTATATACAGCCTCGTGTCACTTTGAGGAGTCTCTGGGCCATTCCAGCTACAGCAGGGGTGCCCAAACTTTTTGTAAGGAGGGCCAGATTTGGTGGCTGAGAATGTGTCAGGGGCCGGTTGCTCCCCAACCCTGCCATCCCACTGCAAGCTCCACCCACGGACCCATAAGCGAAGGAGAGGGAGGGAGGGGTGGGCCAGCCAGCCACGGGCCACTCAGAATGGCCTGGCAGGCGGGATTTGGCCCTTGGGCCGGACTTTGGGCAGGCCTGAGCTACAGCTACCTCTGACACGAGGAGGCCCACTGCTGCATTCCATGGGTCTTTCTCCCAGGCTGGCACCGCTAGGACTGCAACCTATGACCCCTGAAACCAAATCCCTCCGGGGACCTCACATATGGCTGCGCGTACCAGCCCCATGGCTTCTAAATCAGACTAGCAGGCACCGGTGTTAAGTCCAATTCTACACAACTAGACTTTTTGCCATGCCACCCCTGGGCCGGCCCTCCACAGCTTCCGCAAGCGCAGAAGGCGGCCCACTACCTCAGGACGTCTCTTCTCTCCGGGCGCTGCTGGCCTCCAGAGAAAGGCACAGAGCAGGTTTCTATGCCCCAGGGACCCTCCCCCAGATGTCCTACACTTCAGAGGCCAGGAGGGCCACACCTGGACCACGCCAGCTGGGGCTTGTGAGAGTTGATGCCCTACCATCTGGAGGGCCAAAGGTTGGCACTTCCTGGTGCAGCACCCAAAACGGTTCTGGACACCAGAAGACCAGGCAGGCAGGCAGGCAGCTGGCGTGCTGGTCACTCCCTGCCCACTGGGGAGAGGGGCCACGCCACGTGCAGGAGCGCCACACTTTCTACGGCCAGCGCGACAGAGACGGCTGGTTGGCTCCCGCCTCCACCCAGCTCTCCAGGGTGCCTCCTGTTTCCAACTATGGGGGTCAAGGCCAAGCCTGCTTTGACGCTCCTTCCCATGCCTCCCTCCTCCTCTTCCTCCCGCCAGATGCAACCTAGAAGCCTCTTGATGGTGGGACCCCCCCCCCAGTCATCTTGACAGGCCCTTTGTATGGGCAGGCGGGCTGGTTGGGAGAGAGCAGGACAGCCAGCAGGGGCACGAGGGCAAAAGGAACTCACCTAAAGCAGCACCATTGCCTCTGCGGGCAAAAGGCGACCCCGGGCCGGCCACAACCCATTTCCCAAAGAGAGGAGAAGGGGCGCGTTAATCCGGAGGACCCACCCTGGTCGTCGGAATTAAGGCCCACTTCCTTAAAAAAAAAAAAACCCCACGCTTTTCAGGGAGGCGCGGATGACCCAGGCCTCCTTCTCCCTCGGGGCAGCCTCCGGCCAGGCGCTCCCCAGCCGCCGCCGCCGCCGCTGCGCCACCCAGGCCGAGGGCTCCCTCCCCCCCTCCCTCCGCCGGCGAAGCCCTCTTGGCGGCCCGCGGCACAATCTGAAAGGAGCCCGGGCTCGGCACCCTCCAGCATCGACGGTCTCCCCGGGACGGGGGACGGGGATGGAGGGCTCGCGCCGATGCTCGCCACGCCAAATACCACCACCCCCGCGTCCCTAGGCTGCCCGGGCCGGCGGAGGAGGGGAGACTGCGGAAGGCAAGGCTCCGCCGGACGGGCCCCAAGGGCTGCGCGTGGAGGAGCCGAGCGAGAGGGCCGAGGGCTGGGCTCCCCACCCCCACCCCCACCCCCACCCCCACCCCTCCTGGCCTCCCAGGGCAGGCCCTCGCCCCCCCCCCCCCACGCCGGCTTTCCACGATGAAACCTCCGCGCCTTCCCCGAGAGTCCCGCGGACCCTCCGGCCGAAGAGCGGCCGCCGCCCCCGACTCCGACGGTGCAACCCCGGGGAGCGAAGGGGGCCTTCTCCCCCCCACCCCCCACCCCGGGCCGTCCTTCTTCCCACGGCAGCTTCTCCCGGCTTCTCGCTTCCCTTATATGGGAAAAAACATGACGCAGGGGCCGCGGGGGGGGGTGACTGCCTCCTTCGGAACCGGGAGGGACGAAAGGGGGGTAGAGAGGGGCCTCGAAAAGGGGGGGGGGTCAGGGGGGCAGCTAGAGACGAAGCGGAGAAAAGCGTGGCAGCCAGCCAGCCCAGCTCGCAGAGGCCCCCCAAGACACACACACACACCCCAACCCAGAAGAGAGAACGCGCCCCACCCGGCTTTTTCTGGGGTGGAGGTGGGAGCCGAGCGGGCCCGGCGTAAGAAGAGAAGGGCTGCCCCGCAGGGAAGCACCGGGCGCCGGGGCAGGCAGCGAGGGGGTCCGTGGGCCCCGAAGGGGCGGTCGGGGGGTGACTCCCTCCCCATCCCCCCCCAACCCCCGGTCCCGGGGGGCGCCGGCCGGTGCTCACCCATCCTCCGTGCGCCTCCATCCACTCGCGCTGCTCTCCGGCCAGGAAGGCGGCCAGCGCCTCGGCCAGGGCTTGCCGGGTGGGGTCGCGGGGGGCGCCTCTCCGCTCGAGCGCCGCGGCCAGGTGTCCGGCGAAGACGGCCAGCGCCACCACCCGGCCCCAGTTGAGCCCGCCGTCGGCCGCCATCTGCGCCGCCACCCGCGCCAGCCACGCGCCCGCCTCGGCCGCCTCCAGCGCCGGCAACTCCGCCGCCGCCCCGCGGAAGAAGGGCCGCTCGCGCCGCTCCAGCTCGGACGCCACCCGGCGCAGCGTCTCGGCCGCCCGGCTCGGCGCCGCAGGCACCCCCGACGCCGACGCCTCCCCGACGCCGCCCAGCCGGTGCTCCAGGTAGTCGGCCAGCAGGCGCGCCGTCTCCTCGCGCAGCCCGCCCGGCTGAGGCACCGGCGACGAAGGAGGCCCTGCTGCCGTGGCCATGGCCAGGCGCCCTCCGGGGCCGGGGAGGGCGGGCGGGAGGGGAGGCCGCCGGTGCCGGTGCCGGTGCCGGTGCCGGTGCCGGTGCCAGGGGTGGTGGTGGCGGCGGCGGCAGCAGGGCAACAGGGCCCGGGACCGGGACCGGCCGCTGCCTAAGAAGCCGCCTCCGCCCCCGCCAGCTGCCCACGTGGCCGCCCGGCTTCCCCGCCGGCTCCGCCTCCGCCCGGCTTTCGATCCCTCCTGGCACGCCCGTCTTCCGGCGCTCCGGCGGCTCAGCTGCTGCTCGGTCTCTGGATTCCGTCCACGGATGATGCACGGAAAGCGGCTCCTCATGTCTGGTAGCGAACCTTGCTTGCAAAAGCTCCAGAACGCGAATCCCACCGTGGGGGGGAGGAAAGGAGGCGCCTCTCCTCCTAGCTGGACGCCGGCCTGCAACAAATCCATTTGCACAGGAAGTCTTCTTACAAGGAGCTGGCCGTCGTTTCCCTGGCCAGGACAGCCAGGGCTCTTCTGTAGCTCTTCTCTCCCTGCCCTGGGGCTTCCCTCGCCAGACTTGGAGGCTCGTCTCTTGCGCCCCACGCCTGGACGGAGCGCCTTCTTTCAGGGGACAGGCCGTCCGTCCGTTGGGTGGATGCATCAAGGGGTCCCCACCCCACCCACCGGCAAACCCTTTGGGGAAGCCTGACTGGTAGGGTGAGGGGGGCAGACCCAACATTTCCAGAGCTGGTCCTTCCCGGGGACCCCCTGGCAGGCCGCCCCAGGGTTAAGAGGTGACCCAGTGCTCCCTTTGGGGTGGGCACCCCCTCATCCCCCCTTATTATGAGAAGCTGCCTCTATTCAGTCCATGCAGGAGTGTCTGCCCCATTTCCCCCATATGCTACGACTCCCATCTCCCCCTGTGCACTTTCTGGGTATATTGAACTACAACTCCCATTATCCTTGCCCCATGTGGCTTCGGCTTTTAGAACACTGTAAGGCACCAGCTCTCCGGTTGCAAAATCAGAGGATGATCTGATGGTTCCTTCCCCAATACAAGGGGACTGTGGCAGGATGGCACCCCCACCAGTGCATGCAAAGGATGTGCTCTTTTGCAGCCTCTCTGCTCACATGTTTAGACAAATTTTAACATCCTTGTCTACTTTTGGGTGGTTGGGGGAAAGAGCAGATTGTTAGGAAAAGCACCTAGAAGTCCTTGAAAGAAACAGAAAGAATTGGAGGGGGGGGAGAGAGATTTGGGATGGACGAAAGAGAACGGGAGCAACCTCCAAAGCCCGCCCTGGCTGGAACAGACAGGAGCCCTGGGTGGTCTGCCTGCAGAAACAAACACAGGTTCCATCTGCCTTCCCTTTGGCCTCATTTGGTGGTGGTGGAGGGGGTACATTATCTTGCCATTCGGTTTTGATCAAGGAAGAAATTATTTGACTTTTATTATATCAGCAGGAGGCCAAGAGAAGCAGGAAAGCGAGGCTGGCGTGAAAAATGGCTGCCTCTTCCTTCCTTATGGACCCTGGTGTCTTCTACCCTTGGAAGAATGACATATTTATGGGACTCAGCACTAAATAAGGCCTCCCCCCCCCCTACTCAGGCAGTCTCATGGGTCCCGCTCCCCATGTGCAGAACGGACTCACATCCCAAAAGGGGATGCTACATGAGAACATAAGAAGAGCCATGCTGGATCAGGCCAAAGGCCCATCTAGTCCAGCTTCCTGTATCTCACAGTGGCCCCACCAGATGCATTTGGGAGCGCATGAGACTAGATATCTGTCTCCTGATACCACTCCCCTGCATCTGGCCCTTGAAGTACCCTGGTTTCTCCATCATGGTTTGTAACCTGTGATGGACTTTTCCTCCAGGAATCTGTCCAATCCCCTTTTGAAGGCATCCAAGCCAGATGCCATCACCACATCCTGTGGCAGGGAGTTCCATAGACTAACAACACCCTGGGTGAAAAAAATATTTTCTTTTGTCTGTTCTGTTTGCTAGCAAAGCCCCGAGCCTGCTTCCCCTTTTCTGCGGCAAATCAGAGAGAGAGAGAGAGAGAAAGCCCAGGCATCTCCGGCATACGGGAAAGAGGGTTTACTGTAGTGCAGCCACTCGTACACACATGAACACAATGCCCCACCCCCATCACAAATGGAAGGTCCACGGAATGACTCTGCCAAAGGCTCCAGAAGATCAGCGGTAAAA
>JAHTLZ010000252.1:9954285-9964848 GCA_023846285.1 Phrynocephalus versicolor | reverse complement strand
CTCAAGAGGTACATCATCTAAATCTGGAATTAAAACTTTTGAAATCTAGATTGAAGCAAAGATTAAAATAGACTTTGCAGCTTCTTTTTAGTTCTCCTTTCCGGAGAACAAGGGGAGGGGTAAAAATACAGACCTTGGGAAAACTTCGTTCTTTCAACTGCAACTCCCTGAACCTTCTAGGCAGCAGCCCAAACCCAAAAAGTAGCTTTTCCAAGGCCTGGTGTTTTTTTTTTAATGGATGCTGTGAAACTGAACTCACATTCCTGGAGAGAAGGGTCCCCCCCCCGGGGGGGGGCTGTTTTCATCCCTGGGATGGAAAGCCTTCATTCGCTTAACATGAATCGGGGGGGGGGGCTGCTGTGGACGTCACCAGCCTCCGTCCTATAAAACCCTCCTTTCCTTTTATGTGGTTTGACCCCTGTGGGTTCTCCTAATAAGGAGGGTGAGTTGAATCAAGTGAGCTAAATCAATGCCCATAAGAAGGCCACTCTCCCTTGAGAGCTGGACCTTTGATAACACAACGGAGGAGACCTTTCTCTTCTGCCCTGCACTCTCCTGCCGAGCTCCGCAAGGGCGTTGGAACTAAGTTTGCACATTTGGTAAATGCAAGAGAAAGACGGGGGGAGGGGGGTCCATTCCCCCACCACCACCCCTTTGCTGCTGCAGGTGAAGGAGGCTCAGTGGCCAGGGCGGACCAAAGGGACCTGCTTGCTCTCGCCTACCTCAGCCTCAAAGGGCAGCCGTCCCTGTACATGGGCCCCCTTTGAGTCTCACGACACCCCTGTGGGGTGGGCTAGGTTGTAGGTTGAGAGACTAGGACGAGGCCCAAGGTCCACGCGTGCATTGCAAGCCCGAGGAACCTTTTACGCCCAAGGGTGTGGGTGTGGCTGTGTGAAACCCCCATCATTGTGTGAAAGGAACCGGCCTTCCTCCTCTCTTCTGCCACAACCGCAAAGGTGGTGGTGTGGGGGGGGGGGGCAAAAGTTTCTCTCTTGCCTTCTGGGGCATATGCAAATGACAAGCCTTCAAGTGACCTCATAAAAGGCCGGATTTTCCAAGCTGACTTTAGGAAGAAGCAAAGTTGCATGCAAACACCACACCAAGAATACTAGAGTTTTGTTTTACATGACATTTGGAATGGAGCCTGGGGAGTCTGTCTTAAGAATTAATAAACTAATACTAAAGGGGGGGGGAAGCCATTCTAAAAACAGAATTAAAAAGAGCTTAAGATATCACCCACAGACGCCTCCCTACAGCATGATACATGGATATGCTCTTTTCTAACTTGTCGTGTTTGTGCGGAGACAAAAAAAAACGTGATAAACCACAGAAAGCATTCGGTGGCTTGATGGTCAACCAGCTGCATGTCTTCCTTCTTCACCGTCGCTCCATCCCATCCCTGCCAGTTTAGCTGGCATGGGTGGGATTACCCCATGATCCCAGTTTTAACACATACGCAGCAGCAGCCCAGAAGGCTAAGCCCAGATCTGCAGAGAGAAAAGCCGCACACAGATTAGGGGCTGCAAAATAATTCCAATCTCTACTGCAACCAAAACCCACCCTATTATTCTGGGGCAGACAAAACTGCCACCACCCAGATGGCACAGTTGCCGGAAACATGCTCTCCCCACCACCACCACCACCACCACTGCCTGAATGGTCCTTCCAGAGCGCCTGCCCCATTCTGCTTCCCACCACCACCACCACCAGCAGCAGCCCTGCAAAGGGACCGAGGCTCCTCTCTCTCACCCAGTGGGCCAAGCCTCTCGCAGCACAGCCGGGGTTGCATCCCAGCAACAACCTCAGCTGTGGGAGCAGGAGGTTGTGGTGATACCTGGGTTGCAAGACAGCCCCACGAAAAAGGCAACCTGAATGAGTTGCCTGCCCATTCTTTTCGGTCCCTATGTACACCCCTGCGTCAGGGACAACTTGATAATTCTGCAAAGTTCGAAGGGGAGGTGACACCCCTGCTTCACCACCGTCCCTGAGCCCCTGCAGTACTCTGTGTGAATAGGCTGCAGGCACCACTTGGGGGTTGTGCCCTCTGACCCACCCATCCACAACTATCAACACAGCCAGTATACAGGAGCCAACGGGGAAGGTGGTGAGCCCAGAGAACATGGCACCAGGGCACTTGTCTTCTCCCAAAACAGCCTTTGGCCAAAGCCACTTGGGTTTCACCAAAAAGGTGCGTGGTCCTTGGCTGGGGGGGGGGGGCAGACGGAGGAGTTATCATCAAGGGGAAAGCCCTTTTTGGAAATGAGCAACACAGGATGGGGTTGGGGGGGCAGGAATGAAAGATGCTTCCTTGTTCTTTCGGAGCTCCCAGTCCACTCTGGGAATTTCCGCACAACTTGATCGGCAGTCCCTGAGTGCCCAGCGCACAAGAGGGGGGTGGTGGACGGGGGGGGGGGGGAGAAGAGAATTGGCGGGGTGGGGTGGGGGCGGGGAGAGGATTGCTGCCCTACCCTCAGGGTGTGGTCCCAGGATCCTGAGCAAAAGGCCGTCCCGTCGGGAGAGACCCGCAAGGTGCTGACGCGATTCTCGTGGCCAAACAGGATCGACACCCGGGCGCCCTTCAGGACGTCCCACACGTTGATGGTGTAGTCGTTGTAGCCGGCAAAGAGCAAGCGGCCTGCCAGAGAGACGGTGGGAATGACAGGAGGAGGCGGGCGGATGGGCCGAGGAAGGGAAAAGGCAAGAGACCCAAACGGGCCCTTCGGCCAGCCCTCTGGGCCTTTCCAGCACCTGGGGCCAGACCCCTCCTGGCCGCTGGTCCCTGATGCCTTCCCACCCCCGCCCTGAGGTTTTCAAGGGCAGGAGTGACTTAAGAGATGCCAGGGAGATGTTTGGGGTGGGGACTGGCCCCTTCTTCTTCCTCCCACCCCCCACCATCCTTCTCAGTCCCTGCCAGGGCTCAAGATTGCACCACTCCAAGGTTTGGGGCCTCTTCTGAAGAAGAAGGAGTCTTGACTTCGCAAGGGCAGGGGAGGACTGGGCGGCTTTCCAGATGCCGCTGGATCCCAAGGCACTGTCCCGAGGCACTCGGCCAGGGGCTGACGGGTCTTGGCCTCCCTCCGCATCAGGAGGCCCACCTGGCATTCGCCGCATTCAAGGGAAAGGAGTACAAGGGGAGCCCGTTGCTCTCCCGGCACCTTCTTCCCACAAAAGCACCTCAGAGCTCAGGCCTCACCGCTAAGTGAGAAGTCCACCGTTGATGCTCCAAATATGATGCTCTCCTTGGAATAGATGGCCACCTCCCGGTCCGCTCGGAGGTCATATAAACGGCACTGGCGGGAAAGAGAAAACAAGGCATGGTGTCCTGGCATTTTTGAAAGATACAGTATACATCAAGGTGCCTGAAAGGGCCAATGCAGCATGGCGGCGGCAGCGGCGGGAGCTGCAATGGCAGCCCCACATAGGACGGGTGGGCCACCACCTCCATCCCTGCAGTCAGAACGCTAAGGGAGGCTTTGGTTTGAGCCTCCTGTTGCAGGAGGTGCAGGGAGGAGGCCCAGGGCCAGGCTGTGGGTCTCCCCCACAGGGGCAGCAGGGAGGAGGCTGCTGTGTTGTTTTGGGGCACCGGGGAGAGCAACGATCATCCTCTCTCTGCTCAGCCACACAAGATGCTGGGAGGTGGTCCTGGGAAAACTTTTCCCTGGCCCTTGGCTCCACTCCTTCACAGGAGTGGGGTGAGGTTAACGTGAGATGGCGGGTCTGCCTGGGACCCACCACGGAGCCCTGATGGAAATCTAAACACATTCCGGAGAGATGCCAACCTCTCGCCTTCTCTCTCCTCTGCCATCATCCCCACCCCCACCCCACCCCACCCCACCCCCGCCACTATCACCCCTCGCCGCGCACTGGAAAATGCTTCACCCTCTGGGCTCCCAGGGGAACTGTCCACAGCCATCATGATGCTGATGAACAGAAACATGGGGGAGGGGTGAGAGAGAAACCCTCCAGCTAACTCACGTGACCTGGGCAGCATCTGGGCCAGCTGTGGAAGGGCATCCGTTAAGTGTCGGGGGGGGGGCTTGCTCCCAAGGAAGGGAGCATTTATAAGATTGTGGCCTTTAATGATGAAACTGCACACCCTGGCCTTCTCGAAAAAGCAGCCAAGGTGACCTTCATTCAGAATTAAAGCCCACCAATTATAGCCGCTGCCTGTTTCACTGAGGAGACCTCCAAACATCCCAGCTTTATGGACTCTGCCGCCAGGATTCCCTGATTAATGCTGCCTAAGAGATTCATGTTCGCTGACAGGAGAGATTAAGAGGCAACAGCAGCTTTTAGACTCCTATAAATGGAAAGCAGTCTTCTCGGAAATGGAGATGATGCATTGCCACCCAAAATCAATGGGGCCATTTTTAAAGTCTGATTGCAAGAGATTGGCAGCCGAGCCCTTAAGTGGCCATAAGCGCAGGAACAGCCAACGGGAACGGGGAGCCGTCCCTTCTAGCTGATTAGAGGCGGTTCTTGGCTGGGGCTGCAGAAATGCCCTCATCCCTCACTGGGAGTACCACGTACACCCTCTCCTCCAAGGAGACCACAGCAGGCTGCTTGGGCCACCCCTGGCCCTAGGGGTCCAAGGGTGGCTGGCCTCCTTCTCCTGCACCTTGGAAAGCCCTGCCTGGCACTCTTAAAGGCCTCGAGTCCAAAGAGGCAACCCTGTGGGCTGCAAACCACGGGGGGCCTGGGCTCCTGCCAGGATGTCCACTAAGCACTAACCATGGTTTGCCAATCTGGATGGAACCACAAAACCGTGGTTTGTCAGAGCTAGAAAGTCGCTGTGAAAAACTACAAGCAGGCATGGAGAGGATGGGAAGGCGAAAGGCCAAGGATAGAACCTGACAGAAAAGTTCTGGGGTGAAAGAACTGGACCTACGCCTGGGAACCACTGCAGCCCACAGTGCTCAGGAAGCCTCAGAGGCCCGCTGGGGCTCCCCTGGTTCTCACCCTCCTGCCCTCCCTTGGAAAGAACGGGCTCTTTGCAAGAAGCCATGGCTACGTACGGTGGCGTCGTCTGAGCCGGAGGCAAAGGCATCTCCACTTGGGTAGTACCTGGGCAGAGGAGGAGGAGGAGGAGAAGTGCGCCGTGTCAGCGGGCCAGGATTTGGGAGGGACACCGATGGCTCCCCGTGGCTTGCGCAAGGCCTGCAGAGCCTTAAGAGAAGCTCAGCTCGCCCACTGCAAAAACAGCAGCCCTCCCGGATCCTCTTTGGATTTGTCCCAGGAGGGGGTGGCGGGGCCCGTTCCCCAGGGAGACCTGCCCTCCACGGCCAACCCCAGGCCTCTGCAGGTTCCTGGCCAGGATTCACGGGTAACTTCAGGATGGAGCATCACCCGCCTGACCTGACGCTGTTCACATCCGACTCGTGGGTTTCAAAGGACTGGATGCACTGGCCAGTCCGCATGTCCCAGACCATGGCTTTCTTGTCACATCCCTAAGAGGGGGAGAAAAGGGGGAAACACAACGGCCAGCTGACCTCCTGCCAAAAACCTTCTGGAACTGCCGGGCCCCATTTCAGCCAGGTCCCTTCTCCAAACGGCCCTTTGCTGTTCCATGGCAGGGAAGGCACAATCCCCCTGGGGTCCTATCTGCCCCTCACCCCTGGGACCCACAACCCAGGCTGCCTTACCCCAGACACAAAGGTGTTGCCTGTTTCCGAAGGGGCCAAGTCGAGGCACAAGACATCGGCCCCGTGGCCGTGGAAGCTCTGCAGCAGCTGCCCACTCTCCACATCCCAGAGGGCGCAGGTGCCGTCTCCGCTGGCGGTCAAGATCTTCATCCGCCAGGAGAAGGGGGGAGGGGAGGGGAGGAGGGAACAGTGGTTTATAAAAAGAAGGGCACGGTCCCTGCCAAGGCCGCAGAGGCCGTGGGAAAGCCCTGGTTCTTTCATTTCCCACTCAAACACCAACACCTCCCCCACTCGTCCTCTTGCCCCCCCCCCCACCTCATGTGGAGCCACTGATTCAACAGAGCGGTGGGTTGTTTATTTCTGGAACTGCAATGGTTAGATTCAGGCCTGCAACACCCCACCCCACCCGTGGCTCTGGGATTCTCAGACCTGCAGCAGGCCCACCTCAAGAAACTCTTCCCAAGCACTGCTTTCCCAAGCCTTCAGTTTACTGGGCTTGAGTGGGGGGCGGGGGAGGAGACCACAAGCACACAGGGCCGAATGTGCCTGGACAGGTAGGTGAGCAGAAGACTAGCCACCCTGTGCGGATGTGGCTTTCGTAGCCTCTTCCACCCGGTGCCTGGTGCTGCGCAGAGTGACCATCCTCGCCTCATGGCGCACTTAGGCTCCAATCCAACCCAGACAATGCAGAGGGAACAGGGGGAGGCCTCAGGGATGGGCGAGCCATTTGCGTCCTCTGTGGGGAACTGGGAGTTTTGCACGATCTCCATCCATGCCCTGGTACCTTCCGGGTAAAAATGCTTGTCCTTTGTCGTTCTTTGGTAAATCACACAAGGCAGAAAATGCTACAAGCACCTGGGCACGTCCCAGAGGTACTCGGAGGTAGCTCGGTTGTCATTTGACGTCCTTTCCTGGCACCCCAAATCTGCCGCCTGAGGGGCAGAGGCCTCCTTCAGACTCCTGCTTGGGCCGGCCCTGATTTTTCAAGCCCCGGGTCTCTCAGGAAAGGCTGCCCGGCCAGTCGCTGCCTCCCCATCTGCCTCTAAGCGGATGAACCATTTTTAGCAGGCAGAACTCTTTCTCTGACAATCCACATGACAGGCAGGAGGGGAGGGGGAGGGGCCAGGAGGGCGGGGGGGGGGCAGCGGCATCTTTGGCTTTTCACCCTGGCTGGCCAGCTGCACTGTCCACAGCAGCTCCAAAGGCCTGGGACTGTTTGCTCTGGGCCCTAATTGCCCCCTTGCGGAGGCCGCGGAAACCACATTGCAGGGGAAAGGCCTGAGGTCGCGTCTCCAGAGAGGCAGTGGCCTCGGTTGCCCTCAGGTGACAGGCAGGGGTTAGTCTGGGGCACCAAGAGCCATGCTTTCCCACTGACCGCTCCTGGATGGCCTGGAGTAAGCAAAACAACTCTGAGCAAGGCCATGGCAACCCCGTGGTCTCAGTGGCCACCAAGGCTCCCTGCCCTTGGCTTCCCGCCACTGTTCTCAGGAGGGACTTGCCTGCATGTCCGAGTTGGTGAAGCTGCAGGCAGACAGGTAGTTGGTGTGCATGGCCACGGACTTCTTCTTGGCCGCCATGTTCTCGTTTTTTTCAAACGTCAGTGGGTAGACAGAGCATTTGTTGTCGAGGCCGCTACAGTCACCACCAGGGAGAGGGAAGGAGTTCACATAAGCCTCGGTGGCATAAAGTCATCAGAAGGTTCCGCCCTGACTCGCCCGACCTTCCCATTGCATGGGCACTGAGGTGACAAGGATGCCTCGTCCAGGGAAGGGGGGGGGGGCTTTGGGGAAAAAATCGTGCCACACCACACTTCAGAGCAGGGAATCTGCCCATCATTCAGCAGGCGTTGGTTCCTGCTGACTTGACTGCTGCCATGCAGTCTATATGGGGCTACCCTTGAAGAAATCTCCAGGACGGGATAGCAAGTCTGTCCTGAGCTCATTGTAGGGAACACTGATCCTTCCCCCAGTCTGCTGCTTAGAAGGTTGTATTCTGCACCAAACAGATACCCCATCCAGGACTTCTTAAAAGGACTAAACATCGCACAGCTGAGTTAGGTCAGGGAGGCCTTACACACTGAGCCTGCCTTTCTTTTATTCTTGGCTGAAATGGGCCCTCAAGGAGCACACAGCAAAAAGCCAGCCTCCCCACTTGGATATAAGCTACAGCAAGGGCCATATTGTGAACATGCCTCTGCCTTTCCACAGGGGAACTGGCGTTGGTTATTTTCGGTCAAAACCAGGAAACCTGAGCTCCTTTAATTGACGAATGCGGCTTCCACTCACCCGCAAGCAATGGCGCATCCGGATGGGGCGTAGGCACACGCCATCACCCAAGTACATGGCATTGTCACAGCGTGTTCCTGAAATGCAAAGCATGTTTTCCATCTCCTGAGTCTCTTTCCA
Organism: Phrynocephalus versicolor; assembly: GCA_023846285.1. NCBI lineage: Eukaryota > Metazoa > Chordata > Lepidosauria > Squamata > Agamidae > Phrynocephalus > Phrynocephalus versicolor. The sequence goes on along the minus strand of JAHTLZ010000252.1, from coordinate 9,956,801 downwards.
AACTGCCCGTGCCCCCTCCGACCACCCCCACCCCCATCATGTAGCTAAATGGGACAAAGGCCCTGGAACTGGCTGTCCTCCGATCTTAAGGACATAAAAATGAGGGGGAAACTGCAGTTCCCGGGTCGATGATGCTTGTAACCTTACTGGAAACCCCTTGGCTATCAAACGCCTTCTTTCTGAAACAAAATTGAAAGTCAAAGGCCAACAACAAACAAAGGAGGAGGAGGAGGAGGAGGAGGAAAAGCTACAAAGTTTCACTGTGCATGTTTCTTACTTGAAAGCAACAAAGATCAGTTTGGTTGCTTTTGTGTTAGTTGAATAGTAACAGTAACCTTGGGACTGCATATGAATGTCTTCCCACCCTTTCCTCCCTGCCAGCTTGGAGCTGGAAAGGAAGGAAGGCTGTCAGTCCTAATAGTTGGGGGGAAAGGGGGGCTTTTTTTTTAAAAAAAGCTACAAATTCCTCCTGGCACGCCCAGCTGGAACAGGCAGTGTCCCTGCTGGTGGTCAGATTCTGAGACTCTTAGTGCAAAGAAGCTACAGTCTCAGGTTTTGCTTACCCACATCCAGTTCTGCATGGCTCTGCATAGGGCCAGGGGTGGGGGTGAAGTGTACCTGACTGGCCCCCATTGCAGTCCCTGGGGACACTTGGCACGGAGCCTCAGAGGCAGCCAGGAGACCTCAAGAGTGAAAGCTATGAAGCCCAGCAAAGACCTACCACCATCACGCCCCCACCCCCAATTGCAAAGGTCTCCAGTAGAACTGGACACATGGGGAACCATCTTTCTGGGGGGGGTGCACACTCCACCCTCTCCACAACTGGCCTCCCTCCAGCCCTCGGGACCACCAGCTGCAGGAACCACTCACCTTATTGGTTGTGAAGCCATCCCAAACAATCACCTTGCCATCCTAAAAGAGAAGACGAGGGCTCACCAAGTTACAAAATGTGGAAATGCATTTCAAAGAGATTTGGGGATGTTGGGGGATGACCTGGGGGGGGGGCTGGAAAGCAATTGTCCCAATAATGTATATCCTCCTCCAATCTTACTGCACCACACACACTCCCGGGGGGGATTTTGGCCCTCCACATTGCTCTCCTTTCACCCCAAGTACATCTGCCTGCAAACGTACAACACATCAGAGTCTTGTCTGGCTTGGGTCTTCTGCTTTTAAGCCAGCCCCCCCCCCCCCGCATGACTCAGGAAGCCCCAAGTGTTGCACCCTGAGGAGCACCAGGGATCCCAAAGCTTGGGGTAGCATCTCTGTGTTTCAAGGGGACCATCAGCCCCAGCATGTGCCCCCCACCCTAAAAAAAGTTACTTTTCCAGGCTCTGGGTGTCTTTCTGCCTTCCTTTGCTCTGGAATGCTCTTGAGTGCTGTCCAATCAATTCCGACAGATGGAGACCCTTTTCAGGGTTTTCCAGGTACAGGACACTCAGGGAAGTGGTCTCCGGCCTTCTCTTCTCCCAGGGGTGCCCTGGGACTGTGTGCATCTTGCTGGAGGCCACCCGGGCTGGCTCTACCCCCAGCAGGATATGCATGGGTGGGTGGGTGGGTGGGTGGGTGTGGGGGGAGGGTCGAACTCCCGACCCGGGGCTCCTCAGCCCGAGAGCGCTGGCCCACCTGGGAAGAGCTGACCAGCCTCCGCTTGTCTTTGCACCAGTCCATGCAGAGGACTTTGTTCCCGTGGCCCTTCAGCGTCCGCCGAGTCTTCATCACAAACTGGCCCAGGGCCTCCACCCGCTCGGCCACCTGGTGCACTGCAGGGAGGCAAAGCCCACCGGCCTTCAGTCGGAGCCCACCCAGCGGCCCCTGCCCAGGCCCACCCGCACCCTCAACCCCCCTTCTCTTGGGGGGGGGAGGGGGCACCCAAAACACCCATTTCTGGAGATGAAGGGGCGCCACGGATGAGAGAAAAGGCTGCTCTCTTTGGCTTGGCCTGCCAGCAGGAGGATGGGGTTTGTAGTCCGGCGCTCCCAATGCAGTGTGTGTGTGCCTGCGTGTGCTCCAGGCGAGGGCTGCTTAAGGCCCGGGTTCTGCTTCTCCCCACCACCACCACCCCAGAGTATGGGACCTAGATGAGTGCCATCCTCTAGCAGCTCCTCCTTCCCTCCCTCCACCCCCACCGAGCACGGGGAGGGGGAGGGGGGCTTCACCCGGCGGCTTTTCCAGACCCTCACCGCGGGATGGAGGCGGCGGGGGGGAGGGAGACAAAGATAAAGAGCCAGAGAAGGAGGCTCAGCGCCCCCCCCGTCCGCCCCCCCCCGGGGGACGGGGAAGGGCCGGCGGGGGCCACGCCGCGGGCCTCTTCCTCCCCCCCTCCCCCCCCACCGCACCACCGTCCCCCCCCCACCCCACCCGCCAGCTGCGGGGGGGACTCACGCTCGACGTCGTGCAGCTTGGCCCGCTCCTCCTCCAGCTTCCCCTTCAGGCTCTCGGCCTCGTTCTTGAGCGAGGCCAGCGTCTCATTCTCTTGCAGCCCCTCCGTTGCCATCTTGGCGCAGGCAGGCAGG
>JAHTLZ010000252.1:9928848-9950264 GCA_023846285.1 Phrynocephalus versicolor | reverse complement strand
AGAGAGAGAGAGAGAGAGAGAGAGAGAGAGAGAGAGAGAGAGAGAGAAGGTGGACGGGTTAAGAAGTGGCAGGGCCCCTCTGTGAGTTACCTACAAAACACACACACACATACAGAGAGAGAGAGAGAGAGCCAAAGCACACGAAGGTTTGTGGAGTGGGAAGGGCTTTCTGAAATGTACCTGTACTTTGCGTACGAACGACGGAGCGACCCTTTTCTCAAAATCGTCTATGGGCGTGTAAGAGTTGAGGATCTTCACGATCTGCAGGGAAGATTCGAACCAATGAAGGCTTCTCCTTCCACCATTGTAACTTAAGACAGGCACCCTCCCGCCCGCCCGCCCGCCCACCCGCCCTGCAAAGAGAGAGAGGAAGACGAGGCAAGGATGAAGCTGAGGAAAGACAAGGGACCAAGTTAGAAAGTAACCCATGATGGAAAAGCCACCTTGAGTTCCTAGGTTGACCCTGCCACTTCTTCCAGGGGGACAAGGTGGCCCATGTGGCTGCTTTGAACCGCACAACAAGCCTGCCGGGAAGGCTTGGTGGAGAGAAAAAAATGTCTCCCTCTGCTGACCGGCAGAAGGAAGAAACGTCTGACCTGTCCACCTGCCGATCCACGGACTGGTGTTCTGCCTGTCTGGTGTTGAGAGAGAGACAGGCAGATCCCCCTAGGAACTGTATGGGTGATGCAAGAGATTCCCCAGGAGGAGGTCTCCCTCTGTCCATGAGTGCTGGCCTACAGATCCCATCCATCCTAACCGCTTAGCTTGTGGGGAAGGATTCGGGGGCTGTTGGTCTGAAACCATTTAGAGGCCCATGCTTTCCCGAGAAGGCCCCTACCTGGACCACGGAGAGGGATGTGCAATGCTCGCAGATTGCCCGGGCGTCCTCCTCAGTGGCCTTCTTCACCTGAAGGAGCCACGCGGCCTGGGAAAGTGGCTCCAGGGTCTCCTTGGCAGAGCTGCTCTGCAGGTTCTTCTCCTTGAGCCATTCTTCCAGGTAGCTGATGTTGCACCTGGGGTGGGGTGGGGGGGAGAGAGCAAAGTGGAAGGACGCCTCATTGCTGCCTCCAAGGACAGGACAGACAGGGCCCCCACTTTTCCGTGGCTGCTGCAGTGATCATCCACCCAGAGGCTCCTACCTGATCTGCATCCCTTTCCGGCAGGAGCACATGTCCTTGCGCAGAAAGAGGCTGTTCAGGGTGACGGCCCCCACCAGGAAGAAGAGCTGCCTGACGGCCTGCTTGAGCAGCTCGGAGTCCAGGCCGTTTTGGCACATGGTGGTGTAAAAATAGCTGAGCTGCTGCAGGATGGAGGTGATGGTGTAGGCATCGGTGTCGTCGATGCTGGAAGAGCGCTTGCGGAAGCCGGTTGGTTTCAAGCCAGAAATCCCTTGCAAGCTCTCGTACTCCAGCATGCCTGGCACTGGAGAAGAGAGGAGCGTTTGCCCTTGAGGACACGAGCACAGGAACGCAACACAAGGACGCACGTGTGCACGCACACCCACCCACACACCTACCCCCCCCACACACACCCATCTATACAGACACATGCGACATGATGCAGGGCTTGCGGGAAGAAACTGGAAAACCAATACAATTCTTTGGGCAAATGGCTCAGAAGGCATGTTACAACTCACTCGTCGTGGCCTGTTTCTTACCTATCATGGGCTGAAAATGGTTCTCCATGACGATAATAAACTGGTGATAAATGCGAATGGCCAGATCGCTCAGAACCTGCCTGTATTCTGAGAGGTCAAAGTGCTTCAGGCTGTTCCTGTTTTGCTCAGGACTGTTGTGCTTCATGAACTCCTGGAAATCAGTGGTAGAGGTATGGAGACACAGCAGTTCAGGCCACAAAGAAGCCTCCGTTGTTGTTACACATTAGCTCAGCTAAGGCTGACGTGTGCACCTAGTGGAATGGAGGGCCCTCAACACACTCTGGTCACCAGCATTCCCAGAAGTGTTTTCGACCTCATGCTGGGAGAAGATCTGAAGGCTACCCAAACGGCCCTGGGTGCACGGTCAGTGGAAAACACTGACTGTCATTTGTAGAAAGCAATGTCTTAATTTCTGTCCACTGCAAGATGAATCTGGAAAGGGTTTCCCACAAGAGTTCATCCAGCTGTGTGATCTTTTTCTGGATTTAAAGCATGAAATGAATCCATTTGATTCATGCATGATCAACTAATGCATGCAGGAAGCTGAGTATGCTCTTACCTCTTCCCCGCTGTACTGTTTGAGACAATTAAGGAAGTGGCAGGTATTGGATAACCAGAAGGACAGCATCTCAAAGTCTTCCGCATGTTCCTAAATAGCAAGACAGCACGGCTTGTTTCCTTTATAGCCTGCATATTTCCATGAGAGCCCAACACACCCCTTCACCCCTTCGGGGCCAGGCGATGAATTGGCAGTAGGAGGACGTGTGAAGGACCCGGCCTACCTTAATCACTTGCTTGATGGCACCAATCGACATGTTCATGAAGGACTTCAGCATGCCGTCGTCGTTCAGGTAATCGGCGTACCTTATGCACATGAAAAGGATGTGTGCTGGCAGGCCCGGCATCATATTGACCACTACACCACGGGGCTTCAGCTCTGCATCAAGTCAAGAATGATCCCGTCAGTGGTAAAGTGATCCTGCACCTCGTTTTTTAGAAGAAAGGAAATGGGTTCATCCCTCCCCCCCACCCCCAGAAGGTGCCGGCTGGATGAAGGTGTTACCAAAAACACCATTGGCAGCAACGGGGGAAGGGAGTGGGGAGGGTGTCCTGTCTTGAATACACAAACTGTCTTAACACTTGTCTGCATTTAGTTGTTTTGAAGTGTACCAAAAAGGCTTTTCAGGGATATTGTAGGGAAAATGCAGCATACAATACACTGTTGTGGTTATGGGCCTCCATCCAGTTGCTCCTAGCTTTTGGCAGTTCTGTTAACTTGGTCCTGTAACTGCCCTCTGGTTCAGGTCCTTCAAATTTAAGGCCAAGGCTTCCTTTACTGAAGGAAGCAGTTTACTAATGATGATGAGGATTGTTTTAAGGGATATATTATTTATTCATCAAGACAGCCACAGATTGAAAGTGATGAGCCAGAAAGATGCAAATGACCAAGCGTGTTGGCTTAACTTAATCTAAAGATAAAATTTCCACATCAGTTAGAAAAGAGGAAGAGGCAGGCCTTTGTGTGGCCTTACGGAGGACATAAACACCACAAGAGCAAGTCAGACAGGGAAAAAGAGGAGGACACAGTGACACATCTTTCTCAGAAGGATACAGAATCACAGAGCAGACTCTGACAAGTGGCTTGTGCAGGTCTGCCAAGGAAAGAGCAGTGGAAACAGAATGTTGACCTGAAGCAGAACTTCAAAGATAAGGACTCACAGAAAATGGTAGATCTGAGAAGGAAAGGCAGAAAGTGGGGCCCGATGTCTCTCCAGTAGCTTCAGGAGTGGAGAAATTGTAGGAAAAACACAGACAAATTTTAAACCACTTTTTTGGAAGCATCAAACATAATATAGGCCTTTGAAGAAGACAGGAAGCACATAAGAAATGAGAAGAAAGCACTAATATTGATGACACCTCCCCCCCCCGAAAAATGCTCAGCAACGTTGATCTGAAGCATTTCCCACTGCTTGTGTTTCTACTAATAAGCCAAGTTAAGAGCGTCACCAGCGTACCAAGGATCAGATTTTGAGCTATTCTTGCTTCGTCTTCCTTTCTGTACTGCAACATCCCCAGGTACTCTTTGGGCAGGGGCGAGGCGGGCAGTCCGTTGGCTGTGAAACATCCAGATATGTATAGACATCAATGAAGCCATGGCAAAAACAGTCTGTCTTGGAAAGTGACCCCAGGGTGAAAATGATTTCTTGTTAACCAACATGACTCCTCAGAGACAAGACCTGCTCCGATGGCGATTCCTCCCACTGGGATGCCCCCTTGGTCTTTCCACAACTACCCTGGCCTGTCTTGGAGGGAGGTGCCTTCCTGTTGGTCACCTTCAGGCCACAAAGGGCTTTGATCTGGCCCTTTTCCTTACTAGGAGTCTTCACAGACAGACTGCGGAGAGCAGAGCAAGGATACCCCGATGAAACCTGCCCCCCACCCCACCCCACCCCATGAATATAACAACCTCAATGTTGGCCTTGTTTTCAATGCAGGATACATGGAAGTGGTTTTAAAGTATCTACTAAACGTTCTCACCTGTTTCTACAGACTTTCGAAGGGACTTGATCTGATCCTGAAGTTTCTTGATTATTCTGTCCTTCTTATCTAGCTCTTCCTCCAGGTCCTGCCACAGGCAAGAAGAGAATTGGTCAGAAACCACCTTCTTGGTCAGTGGCAGAAGGCTGATTTCTTTGACAAGGACACCCGAATGTGGGTCAACACACCGAGTAATCTTCTGGTTCACTGGAGGACAGTAATGAGCAATGGGGCTACCGACCCCAAGGACTGGGGTGGGGGGGGTTGGGAACTGAATCCTGCAGCTGTGTTAGGAGCCAACAGGACTTGTTGGGCTCGAATGTGTATGACGGCTCTATATGGCTCTATAGTGTGGTCACAGCTGCCCCAAAGCCTCCTCCTGGTTTGTGCACCACAGCCTGAGCGATAGAGAAGGCTGACTGCAGAACCCTTCACCTGAAAGCTTTCGAGTCCCTTCCTTCCTCACCGTATTTTCCATGGTCAGATACACCACGTCCTGCCATATTTTGCTCTTGTCTTCATTCTCCCGTTCCGATTGCTTCTCCATGTGATTGTCTGATTCCTGGAGTTCTTCAATGGTGCACAAGAGGTTTTCTTTCTCCTTTGTGTATATTTCATTCTGTGCTTGCAGTACTCTGAAAAGCAAACAAGGTTTTCCACCCACCCCTGGATGTCAAGCAAACGCCTGTTGCTAGATGGTTCTGTCAACTCTTGTTGAGAAGCTCTGGTGCTTTCCCTTTGGCCTTCTTTGGAGAGGGCCCTTACCAACTGGCCAGAAAATAAGCCCTCCCGGCCAATGCATTTCACTTTAAAGGCAACATAGGCGGAAGAACTAAGCTGAGAACCGGCTCGCCCGCGGAAGGCAGCATGCCAGGGGCTCCCAAAGGGAGAGATACCCCAGCCCTGAACTTTCTGCTTACCTCCTTGGCTTCCCTTCCTTTCCCTCCTGGTGTCTCAACAAACTGACTACTTCTTCCATCTTCTCTGTAATAAGAAGGAAGGACAGAGTTGAACTAAGTCAGCTTAAGACTAAGGTCTCAAACCTTGAATACACCAAGAGTCCTGGTGACTCAGCTTCCAGATTGACACGGGGGGGACTGCAGACTTTGGCTCCACATGGAATAGTTCAAGATCCTCCATGTTCCAATAAAAAAACAGGAGTGGGGGCGTTGGTGGGTGCTAACATTGGCAGAGGGAGTTTGCAGTACATGCACAGTCTGTTGCTGACCTCTGAGCTAGGGTGGCACCATCTTTTCTCTCCAAGGCCTCAGACTGCGTCTTTCCTTTGAGATCCTTGTAGTCCAAAATTACTGAGGACCATCTGTGTACATAATACAGGGCCTCCCACTTGCTATGGTTTGCGTTAACTGCCTAAGATTTCCCCCATGTTAGAAAAAAAAAATGAAATTAGATACTATATTTATGGAACCCAGTTACCTTTATGCTTTGCAGATTCATCTTGCAGGTGTCTTTCAAGGTCCATCTTCTGCATCTGAAGTTCAGAGATCTGTTGCTTCAGATCAGGGATCATCTTTGCAGAAAGAGGAAAACATTTCAATATTGACGTCATTCAGCAGTTCATCCTGAGAATGCAACCCATTTGTGTTTTGCAAAGGAACCCTCTTGGCGTGTGCAATGGCGGACTCTCTCTTGACCACAGAGGAGAGATCTGAGCAAGCAGGGGATTTTCAACGGCAACTGTCTTGTTTCACAGCCCATTCCTGCTTCTGGGAGATGTTCCTAAGCAAACCCCAGTGCTTGGAGGGTAAGAGGAAGCAGACAAGCCCCTGCCTTGCTCCAGCAGCACCCCTGTGGCATGGCTGGCCCTGCAGCCCACTGGGAGAATGAAACCTCACTGCCGGTGCAAGGGGAAGCAAGCCAAAGGGAGGCTGCCGGAGCCTGGACAAAAGGCCTGCGAGGTGGTGGTGTTCCCATGGTCCTGTGACTCCGCCAGCGGGATCCCCCTGATGGTCTTCAGTCCTCACCACATTTTCCGACGTGAGCCTGGCCACCTGGAGTCGGATGCTCTCGTTCACGTCATTTTCCTCCCGGAAAAGCTTCTGCAGCTGGCCGATTTCCTGGCTGAGATGCTCCACCTTAGAAAGGAGGCCGTCAATCTCCCTCTCGTAGTTCTCCTTCTGAGCCTGGAAGTGGCTCTCCAACACTCTGCCAAAGGGACAGAGAGGTGTAGGGTCAGCGGCGCCATCCAGAGGAGAGGCTGTGCTGTACAACTGGCGGGCCTCCCAAGGCCAAGACTGAGTTCACCCCTATTCAGCGTCACCACTTTCCCCACACGTAAGCCTCTTCTTCCTCCTCTCAAGACTTGTGCCGAAGAGGAAATGAGTTAGGAAGGATGGTTCCCTCCCTCAAATAGACTAGACGTCCCCAATGATTTGGACTAGCATGGCCAGGGACAATGGACATTGTAGTCCAACAGCATCTAGAGGGCAACAGAGCAACAATGGCTGAAACAGACAGTAGGGCAACTAACAGAATGAAGAGGCTTTGCTGGAAAAATGTTGTACTGAAGTATATCACCCAACTTTACAAGTCTGGAGTGGGGTAACTTTCCAGAAAGCTCCTTAATCTAAACATGTAGATCACCTTTTTCGGTTTCCCCAGCAAGACAGTCAATAGGTCAAGGGGGGGCTAAGCCAAGTTTGTTACATCAAACGCCCTAGTGTTTACAAACTGAAATGCCCAGTCTTAAAAACACAAAAGAAGAAGAGTCAGCAGAGTGGGTCTAACCTATATTGACATAAGCCACTGAAATGAAAACTTCAGATTAAGCCAAGGCTACGATAAAGAAAAAGCCTTTTCAAATGTTTACGACATAACAGGACCCTTGTCGTCTGAATTTCTCATGTCCAAAACTATTCTGTTATCAGAAGACCGCAAGTCCTTGAAGAGGACTCAATCTGAGCAAGGAAACAGGTCCTCCTCACGTGTGTGCCATGACTCTTGGTTGAAATAATTTAAAAGAACAGTCCAAGGCTTTGTCTTAGGAGCCTTCAAAGCCAGGAATTGGTTTGCAGGGGTTCTGTTTGGGACAATGGAGCCTTGGCACACGAGGGCATTTGCAAACCAAAGACAAGTGGTTGGCAGACACGCCCCCTCCCTGTTCATCTTGTTGCCTTTTCCACCGACACAGCCTTCACTAACTCCAGCCACGAATGCCCCTGGGAACTGACCACGACTGGACCCTCCAAAGGTGCAGCTCTCTGTGACAAGAGAGTCCGCAGAGAAAGAGAGAGAGAGAGAGAGAGAAAAGAGAGAGCTGTGCAAGCCGGCCACCTGGACCAGCTCTTTCTAGCAGAGCAGAAAATGAGACAAACACCCTCGGAAGCTTAAACCTCCACAGCAGCCCTGCTCCAGCCAGCCCTCTGTTGCCCCTCATCTGCCAGATCTGCCCTCATCCCACCCCTGTGGCACCACCTCGGGGGCATGCTAAAGTCAGGTAGGGGCAAAAGGAGCACTCAGCACTCCCCAGCATCCTTGGGCTGGGACAAGGTTGGACTCAGGAGCGCTTCCGCTGGCCAAGGGTTCCACCAGCTGGCCCTTGGCCATCCTGACCACATGGCACAATGTTCTGTGGCTCCACAAGGCCCCCAGGTTGGGATGATTTGCTGGCTTCAGCAAGCATGGCTGGCAGACAGCAGGCCAAGCTCTTCAGAGGGCATTTTCTCCACTGAGTATTGCAGGGCTTGGCCTTCCAGGGCTTTTTACTGCAGAGGTATGGTTGTCTCAAAGCTTCTCTGTCCCTCCAAGACGGAGACTCAAACCGCATTCAAACCATGTGAGGCTCACCGTGTGGCTTTTTTCAGGCCTTCGTAGGCAAACCAGAGCTCTCCGTCTTCATTCAAATGCTCCAAGTCTTCAGGGGACAACCTGGGGCCAAGGAGCAACGGGAGATACACCAGGGTTGGGGAAGAAGCACAGGCTGGCATGGGTGTTGTTGCAAAACAGAAGGGGACTGTTTTTAAAAAGCCCACCTGGGCGTATCTACCTGCTTCTCATGTCTGCAAAGTCATAGCTCTCCCGAAGCTGCCTGGTGATGTCCGACAACTTGTCTGCGAATCCAGAAAAAGAGATGTGAGCACCCATTTTCGACTTTGCCAGCCCAGACATCCAGACAGCCTTTGCTCCCTGGCTGCACCCCCTCTGGGCATCTCATAAATTCAGCCCAACCAGAGAGCCACTGATGTTGCAGGACCTGCCCAGGCCTCTCCAGTGGTGCTGGCAACCCTTCACTCCGGCTTCCCAACCAGAAGCCCTTGCATCAAACAGGCAATGGAGGAGAGACAAGGCGGCCTGGCTCTTCTGCTGTGCAAGGGTTGCAGCAGGAAAGGGGAAGAGCCGCTCCCACCAGCAAAAGCAAGCTAACCTTTAAAAGCAAACCTTGCTCTAACAGGTGGCTAAAAACAGAGAAGCCAGACATGGTGACGCTGCCTTAGATTTGGTTATTACTTCTACCAATTAGAGCAGATTTACCAAACCCACAGAACTTAGAACAGCGTGGACTTTGGAAGCCCCACTGATTTGTGGGGGCTGGATTGACATTCTTGGGATTCCTGGAAATCATCTGCCTACCTGGTTCAAAGGAGCCGGCCGATGGATCAAGATATCCCATTATCTAGCAAGGCAGGTTCAGTTCATTCCTGCTAATCTCAATCAGGGAGCAGAGCTCTCCAGCTCAAGTAGCTGCTTTCTGCACTTCAGAGAAGTTCTGTGCGGCATTTACTGTGCACACGCCAGGCCTCTGCTCAACGTATCCGCACATCCTGGCTGTTCAGTATGCACACGCCAAGAGTTAAATGACTGGAGAAAGGCCCTAAAAATAAGGCATGCTGGCCTCCCAACACGTACATGCTTACTGTAACCCTCTGAAGAGGGGAAGTGGTCACCTTACCTCTCATTTCCCGCTTCTGGCCCTGCACCTGCTTCTCCACATCCATTTTTTGCATCTGAAGGAGTTCAATTTCTTTTTGCAGTTCAGGGATTTTCTAAATATTTGCAAAAAGAGACACAATGCAGTGAATTCAAGTCAGTGACGGGAAGAGGAAGATGGTATGGCTGGAGTTTACACACACACACACACAGAGAGAGAGAGAGAGAGAGAGAGAGAGAGAGAGAGAGAGAGGCAGCCTAAGCTGTAGCGAAGCAGCAATTGCAAACTCAGGACGCCCAGCCCGGAATGCCTTAGGATTTTCTGATTTCTTTCCTGCAGCACAGAATCCGAAAGAAATCTCAATAATTGTTTGTGAGTCATGGAACACGGCTGCCCTACCTTCACTTGGTGGGTGAGTTCCTGCACTTCCATCTTAAAGTCATCTTGAATCTGCCGTTCCTCCTGAACCTGGCTTCGCAGCTGATCATTCTCATTTTTGAGGGATTTTATTTCTTCCTTCAGCAACTCAATCTGGTTTTCATAATTTTGCTTCTGGTTGTGAAAGTTTTTCTCAAGTATTCTACAAGGATTTGCATTAGAATTACATATTCGTTTTTCTTCTTTGCACTCTTACAGCAAGGAAGATCCATACAATGAGAGGAGTGAATTAAACTATAGGTGTGGGGTCACTATCTACATATCTAAGGTATCCATCCATAAGCATCCTTTTTCTCCCAGCCTCCCCAGCTGCTGGACTACAAGGCCCAAGAGGAGCAGCACTGGGGCTCCCCCTGGAGCTTCAGAAGTGTATGACTTCAACTGTCTTCGCTTAAAAAACGTCCAAGTGCATTTCTGAACACAGGTCTTCACTGGGGCTGCTGGAGCAACTGCACTTGAGCGATTTCCACTTATTTTATCATGGACAATCACATTGCATACAGGCATGAGTTGGATTATCCCAACTCAGACACAGATCATCTATCCGCAGGGAGAGAAAAACACAGTTTCCCCAAATATTCATGCTGATTTAACTGGGATTTAAGAGCCACTTAATTTCTGTGATCTGGAGCCACATTTAACTTTGCAAAGGTCCTCTCTTTGGTTCTCTAGCCTATTTCCATTTAGCACCTCCATAAAATCATATGTGGCTCCCTTGCAGAAGCAAAAATTCCTTCTGCAGAATAAGAGAACCAAGGTTTACCAGGGGGAACAACTACAGTATTTAAAATCTCAGGTCCAGTGTCTTACATGCGCTGCCTTTCTTCTTTTTGAACATCAGCAAACAGCTGCTTTGTTAGGTCATCCATTTTACCTGCAAGAAGAGGAAGCCTTACTTGGTAAACCTGACAGAATAAAACAATTTAAAAAGCCACACATATAAAAAGCAGGTGGGTAAGCAAATCTTAAGGAGCCTAGTTTAAAACCTATCTTAACTGGCGTAGATTGCTGTGTTGTCCACTCACAATCATCCACAACTACTAGGAGAGATGACCCACAAATTCTGAAGAGTCAAAACATTTCATCTTTTCCAAACAGCGCCTTGGCGATGGCCACCCGGTGGAGCCACCTCAAACAGAAAGTCAGCTCTGAAAGCACCGTGGTTTGCCTCTGGCTGCATTATTGGTGCAAAGCGCTAACAAGTAATGGCGTCCAAACCACCAGGCAATTACTTTGTGAAAGTCCCACCCATTTCCATAGGTTTGGACAGGATAACATCTTAATGGATGACAACAGACAGAGAGTCTGTGAAGGTCTGCTAATATAGCAATGAGTCCAGGCCGTCGTAAGTGTGTGTTTTTTTTTCTCGGCACAGGAAATATTCTTCAGCATCCTCCCTACCCAATCGTCACATCTTAGCCAACACTTCAGAGTTAACCTGGAGCTGCCAACACATCCAAGGATGAAGGCCTTCTATCAAAGAATTCTGTTTCTAGAAAGAGTGCTCCCTTAAATGGAGAAAAAGATATAATTATGAAGAAGATGAAAGAGAAACATGTGTGTTATCTTGTTAGTCCCTGAAATGTAGACAATAGCTCACTAGAGTAGTACATATCAAAGGAGAGAACCTTGTCAGGCAAATGCTGCAAGGATCGGCCCTGCATGTCTGCCACAAAGAATCGTGTAGCACCACAAATCCAGGTACTGGAAGGGGAAGTCCAGAAGACAGAGACCTAGAAGGCCTTGCTGAATTTCCACGGAGTGCCTGCTGTGCTGTTAGTATATCAGGGCTCCTTTTCTGCTTGTTCCCAAAGACACCACCTTGCTCCTCAAAACACACGCCTGGCCATTCGTCCGGATCTCTGTACCTTTCATTTCTTCTGCTTTCTCCTGAAGAGTCTTCTCCAGCTGATGCTTCTCTTCCTGAAGTTCTGCCTTGTCATTTTCAAGTCTCGAGACCCTCTAGAAGAAAAGAGGGCAAAGCAGGGCAGAGGTGGCACGCGGGGTCTTCAAAAGAGCACACACACCCTCGGGGGGCGCTCTCCTTACTGCCTGGCCTTTCCCTCCTTTTCCCGGCCCTCCTTCCCGACTCTGGTATTGATCCAAGGCTGGTTGCAAATCCCACTCCAAGACTCACCTGCTCGTACTCCTCCTTGCGCTTCTTCTCTCTTTCTTCGGCCATTTTCTTCTGCGCAGCTAATTTGTCAAAGTCCAGCTGAAGCCTCTGAATGGTTTCCGTGTCGCTGGAGTGGCTCGAGGCCAGTGCCGCCAGCTTTTCCAACAGGGCCTTGTTCTCCTTATTCTAAAACCAATCAAGACGATGCCTCAGAGCAGATAATGAAGGGTTCTCTTAGTCTGCCCATTATACGGCTGGCATCATGAAGGCGTCTCTTCCCAAAATGGCGGGCAGGTGTGCCAAGGCAAGGCCTCACCTGGCTTGTCAAACCCCTGGAGCATCTGCACAAAGGAGTTGCTCTCCCATCCTCCAAGGCCACCTGGGCAGCCAGCCTCTGAACCTTTGAGGTCTGCCCAGAAGGTGCTCTCGAGGCTGGGTGTCCTCCTCACCCAAGAGGCCCCGTGCCCAGCTTGGCAGCCGACACCCCCCAGCCTCCCTGGAAGGCAGGGCTGGCTGGGCAGAGGGGAAGAAAGGGGCCATGAGAGACACCAGGGTCCCCCGGGGAACAGCAGGCACCTGGAGGAGGGTCGCAGGGGAAAGGAGGGAGGGTCCTGCCCACAGAAATGGCGCTTTTCCCCCCTGATGGGTCGGTGGCTACTTTAAGCCAGAGACTTCTCCTTGGAATTAAATATGGACAGGGATCCTCCTCCGCTACCTGATCCTCCAGCTTCTTCTGCAGCCGCTGCACCCGGTAAGACAGCTGGATGTTGAGGACAAAACGGCGAATGTTCTGGAACCTGCGTCGAGCCAGCCACGCCCGGGCGTATTTCTGGAGCACGATTGCCTTCTGCTCTTCCACCATCTTGGCAAGAAAACAGGAACATGCCTGGTCATTTAACATCCTGCTCTGCTCCTGACGGAGCTTCCAGCCACGTCTGCCATAGAACAGGCTGAGGGGGCAGGGCTTTTCTTGTGGGGTTGGGGGTGCGGATTGTCCTTGCAATGGACAACACTTCCCGGGCTTTTGCTGGATCCTGCCCTCAGCCCCGGAAGGTTGGGAAGATCACATTCTAGGTGCCTGGCACACAGTATCTGAGAAACTGTTACAACCTCCCTGTAAGGTAGACCGATATGGATGTTGTACGTTAGCAGTGGCAGGGAGGCTGAAGGCGTTAAGAGAGCCAAGGGGGCCCCTGCTGGTCATCCCACAGTACAGGCACAGAGACAACCCCCTGGCCACGGCTTTTACCTTCCTGTATCTCCTCCTTGCCAGGAATCCTCGGACGAAAGCCTGGATGGTCACAGTGGCCACACGGATGAGCTGGCACAGCCGACGCACCAGGTACCCCCGGCAGTGCTTCTGCAGGACGATGGCCGCCCAGGCTTCCTTCAGAGCGGTGGCCGTGATGGCTTGTCTAAAGAGGAAAGGCAGTCACCCGCTTGTTGGGCTCTGGGTGGGCACTCTTCTCCCCCTGCCTGCGCTGCCTCGGAATCCCTTCCTGCACAGCCACCTCCCTGCTAAAGCGTGGAACCCCACCCACTCCCCAGCTCCGAATCCCCATACACCCAGGAGGTGTGTGTTAGCTTCACGTCAAAAGGTCCCTCAGAAACGAGGAAACCCATCAGGAGAGGCTGGGAGGGCTGAGTGGTGAAGCCTTACCCAGAAGGGCAAAATATGGTTGGACTACAAATCCCATGCCTGTTCAATACTGGGAACCCAGGAAGCTGCCTGTTCCCGATTCAGGGCCTTGCTTCTTCTAGCCCACTTTTTAAGTCATTTCCAGCTCCGGCTGGCAGCAGCCATGGCTCTCTGGAGCTGCCGGCTGGATTCCTTCTTTGACTTTTTCTACCTGGAGCCCCCTCCTCCCCCCCCTTGGCAGCATCCTCCTCCTCCTCTTCCTCCTCTGGCAGATGCCCCGCTATGGACGCTCAGATGCCATGGCTCAGGGCCTTAATCACAGAGATTAAGCACAAAATGCTCAAGAGGAAATAAATCCACAGTCCAGGTGGCCAAGCATCCTCCCACATTGACAGGGAGTCGTGACTCCTCCCAGTTGTGTGTGTGCCCCCCCCCATGTTCTTCCACACATCCCCCCTCCCCCCTCCGTAAGGAATGGGGTGGGTCCGCTGCCATTACCGTACAGTCCTCTGCCCTCGGAAGTACTGCTGGAGGGTCAGGGCAGCCTGTCGGATGCGGAGGAATTTTTTCCGCTGCAGCCAGCCGCGCATGTTCTTCTGGATCATGACGCATGCCTGCCTCAGCTTATCTGAGCGGAGCTTTTCCAGGTACGCCACCTGTCCTGCTCGGAAGAAGATCTTGGTTCTCCCAAACTGATACTGGCTCTGGTCCTACGTGCAGTGGGGGGAGGGCATGAGGGGAGAAGACAAAATACGTTTTCCATTTCTTTAAAACCCACCCTGGTGTGAGAGAGGATTTCAGTTCTAGGGTGCCTAAAGGAATGATAGGAGGGCAGGAATGCACACCGGGGGGGGGCAGGGGGGGAGACACAGGGGATGTCTGACCGTGTCCGAAAGCTCCAGGAGACCCAACTGTTACAAACTCCCTGACCTGGATCAGCCGCTGGAGGAGCGTCCGGGAAATCAGCTTCTTATCGGGCAGCGAGAGTTCCTGCTGGGACATGAGGATGCTGTAACGGCTGTAGAATTCGAGGTAAGTCCACCTAAGAGAGAAGGTGCAGGCAGGTGACTTCTCCGTATCAGCCAACTCACAATACCCCACAAGAACAGCTCCTCACCTGGAGGGGTAACTCTGCGAGCTGATTCGAATCGTTTCCAAGACCCCACATGCTCTCAGCTGCTGGACCACTCTTCTGGAATCAAACCTAAAAGAGAAGCAGAAGCTTGTTGTTTTCCTGCCATATTTATTAACCCCTGGGAGTTATAATTTTATGACCGACGTAGCACAGGGTGTGGTTTGAACAGTGTGCAGAAAGCGGACGGCTATGTTCTCAATGCTTTTTAAAAACCCACTCAATGCTTCTACACAGAATGAGCTGTAATTTTTTTTGTAGATTATCTGCTGAAAGGACATTTCTGATCCACATTACTTTAGAAGCAACTAAGGTGAGCCATACGTCAATGTACCTTTTGCCCAGTGCAGGAGTGGCTGGATGTCCATCAGCCTTCAATCTCTTAATTCAACTCACCTCTCAAAAGGCAATGTAATATTCCAGTTTTACACACACACACACACACACACACACACACACACACACACACACACACTTACTCAAATGCTAACTTCTGATCGTTTGGCTTTATGCAGCGAACGTAGTGCGGGGTGGTTGCATTTAGAGTCTCCATTAACAAATACAAAGAACTGCGGAACTGGAAAACAGGGAGGCAAGAAGGGGTAATTTGAACCTTCAAGATCCAACCAAGCAGTCATGATGAGAGAAACCTGCACAGACTAAAAACAGCTTTTCACAGACAAAACAAGATACAGGTGTATCAGCTGAGGGCAAGGCAAGGGGGTGGTCTCCCACCTCACTACCTGCCCTTTTTCAGAACCACCCCTTCCCCTCTCCTCCCCCCCCCAGTCCATTTCAGCCTGTCCCACCTCGCAGTGGAGAACCACATCCATAGACATGACACAGAATCAGGATCCACCACACCCTTGTTGGGTAGGGCTTTGAGTGTCACGCCAGACAGGAGGAGGCTTCCATTCAAATCACATCTTGGCCGTTAAGCATCCCGGATAAGCTTGGGCCAGACCCTCATGGGTTCTCAGCACCACCTGACTCACAGGACTGTGGCAGAGGGGAACATGCAGGACACAGAGGAACCTTTCTTGCTGCCCTAAGTGGCTCCGTGGAAGATCCGGCATTTCTCCCAGCAAGAAACAAGCAAACAGAAACATACCTTGTTGCCGACTGTGGTTCGGAACTGTTTATTGGGTGGTTTGATCACTGTTTTGGCAGACTTCACTTTGATGGAAGAGCTGAAGGGTGAAATGGCTACCGGGCTTTCTTGGAAGAAGTTGGCACAGATCTGAAACTGAAATAAAACCCCGGTCAGTTGTCATGGCATTGCAGACTAAGCCCTCCATCCCAAAAGGGAAAACTGTTTATTTAGAAATGAAGAAAACGAACAAGAACAAGAACAAGAACAGATGCACTAGAAACGTGGTGCTGGAAGAGAGCTTTAGAAACACTGCAGGCCACCAGAAAGACAAGTAAAATGGATTCTAGAGAAAACGAACCAGAGTAATGTTAGGGAAAGAGGCCAGTAGTTAAAAAGTTAGACTGAACCTGAGACTCCATAAAGGAAAACCTGAGTGGGGCTGTAGTGAACCCAGCCTTTCACAGGTCCTTGGCTCATGGGGTAGCCAAAAGCTGGAATCAGCTTGATGGGACCATCAACAAGCGGGCAGAATTCTCCCCCTGCCCCCATTTCTAGTACAAAAACAACAGAAGGGGGTTGCTTTTGTTCTTCTTTATGAATACCCCACAACAAGAAATGTAGTATCTGCCATGAGCATCAAGCGGCCAGATAGGATCTTTACCAACCTTGCTGTTTTTCAAGATTTCAATCAGGACATCATAAACTGTGTCTCTGTTTTTTTCCAAAAAGCCTTCGCTTTTGTACTCTACCTGAGCAAGAAAGAGGCAATCAACAATTTCTAAGCAACATGATAAACGAAAAGAAAATGCATTTAATCCCATCTCTAAGCTACTTAAGTGGATTGGGTTTAAGGCAATACCCTACGGCTCCTTGGCTGAAAGACAAGCCTTAGGAAGCTGCTTAAACCCCTGGTCAAGATGCTGGGTGTGACCAAGAGGCACTCTCAGGCAAGTGATGTCCTCAAAACAAGGGCAGCTGCCCTCCTGCCCAAGAGATTTAGACTTGGGCTGACTGTATGGAATAACATGGCCTGTGGCCACTTAATTTCTCTCTGGGATGTCTGTGATTTAATTAGGGAAATCCATATATTCATTTGGGGCAATGGAAAACATGTACGATGCTCAACAATATCTATCCAGACCTAAGAAAGAGCTGATTTGCCCACAGCGAAGGCCTCACCTTATCCGCAAAGTGCTGGATTATGAAAGATGAGCTGGACATCCGTGGCTTCTCAAAGAGTGGGTTTTTGTTTTCAAAATGGTTGGATAACTTCAGGAGCCAATTCTCATCCGTTCCTTGAGGTAACTGTGGATTAAAAAAGAAAAGAAAAGCAATGAGGGTTGCCTGACGTCTTGTCCAAGATGAGAAACAACCTCAGGAGACTTATCCCAGCCTCAAGATCCCCGGGGACCCCTCCCCCTCCTTTTGGTGAGGGGAGCTTCTCAGAGGCAACAGTGGCTACCCCATCCCTCCGCCCTCCTCCCCACCACAGAAGGGCAGGATGCATCCATAGGGGGGGGGGCTACAGGCTGCCTCACTTCTGCCACCCTGCCACAAAGCATCAGCAATGCTTCATCCACTTGACGTGCCTCTTTTTGGCCATGAATGGAAGGGAAGTAGCCCAGCCACCTCTGATCTGCCCAGGCTATCAGGGTGACTTGATGGGGTGGGGAGAGAGAGCGAGAGCCAGCAGGCGTGTAAAAAAAGCTCATGAGTGCGAAGCTATGCGCAGTGAAATGTTCTCCTGACCCTGTTGTGGAACAGGAAGTGTTCATCTTATGAGCCTAATTCACACCAGGGTGACAAAAGGTCAAAGCTGACTACAAGATGGAGGACTTGCACTAGCTGTATTCAGACCGATGAAGCTGTTTGGATGAACAGCGAAACGTTTCTATCTCTCAAAAAAGAAGTCCTGTAGCCATGACTCAACTGCCAGATAAACTCACCTGGATGACTGAGAATCTTCACAGACATAACAGGAAGTGATGTCTCAGGAGTAGAAAACAACACGAAGGCAAGAGGAACCCATGGCAAAAGGCCTGGAAGAACTAAAGAGGACAGTGCCTCTTTGATCAGTAGAACCCCCCCCCCCCGCAAAAAAACTACACCTGGGGGTGGACTCACCACACACTCCTCATCCAGCAGCTCCAAAATCCCCATTTTGGCTTCAATTAGATCAATGACCGGCTGGTTGTCGTAGAAGTCAATGAGTGTCCACGGGATGTTCTCTTTCATGTACTCTTCTTGCTCAAGCTTAAAGACGTGCTGATAATGACACGGTCATACACAACGTCATGCCAAAACCAGCTCCTTCACCAGGCCTGTCTAAAATCGGGCATCCCTAACGACTATCGGAGGAGGCTACCAACACTCACAACTCACCTGGCTCCCATCCACCTCAATGGGCCTAACTCTAAAAGTGATTAAGCCAATGACACCCCGGGGAAGAGGGACAATATTGTGACAGACACATTTCAAAGGAAGCATATTATTTCTAGAGTCTTGACTCATCCCAGCACAAAGAGGGAAAGCTATTCTACATTTTTGCACACTACCAGAAAACATTTGGGTGCTTGGATGTTTGGGCAGTTCATGCAACTGAACAAGTAAAAATCAACTTAGAAGCTACAGTATTTGTCCGTGCATAAGACTATGTTTTTGTCTAAAACTGTTAGATTAAAATTGAGGTATGTCTTATACACAGAAGTAAGCCGAGGAGAAAACCATGCGGTTGCAAACATGTAATTTGGGATTGGAAAAGTCAGGGTCATCTTATACATGGGGGCATCTTATAGACTGAAAAATACAGTAAATTTGTCAGGAATAGCAAGACTGATTATAATCAAACATAGCAATGTCTATAAATAGATCTCTTACCAGGTTAAACTGCTGCTGTAGTTTTTCATTGGCGTAATTGATACAAAACTGTTCAAAGCTATTCATGTCAAAAGTTTCAAACCTGCAATAAAATGTTGGAAATTTCATTGCTGGAATTTCAGTTCATTTTATTTCCATCATTACTAATTTCCTCATTTTTCTTGGAGGGAGGAAACATAGCAAAACCTCTGGGAGAAACCCAACTTGTTGAACCTAAAAAGCCAAGCCAACAATATTCCTGTAGCACAGTGAGCAAAACACCTCCTTGGACTCTGTCTGGGCTATTTGGTATTATACTGTAGGTGGAGGTCCACCTGATCCACTCATGAAGCCTCCCTGAAGCCCATTTTGTGCACATTTTTGGGTAGGCATTTATGTGGCTTAAAGGCCAACATTTGCATTTCTTCAGCAATAAAGAGATTCCACAGAAAGATCTTCAATCTTTCCCAGGCTACGTGACTGGGTAAGAGCATTGCTTTTGCCTCCATCCAGCAGCACATCCATTGGTCTGTCCCTGGAAAGATTATTCAAAATAACTCTACAATGATTTCTTTTTAGACTACAGGTCCCAAGATCCCCTGACAGAATGGGCCATGTAGTCCAAACTCTGTCCAAACTACCGCATACAATAGCTACACCTGCAATCAGGGATCTCCACCAGTTTTTTTAAATTGCTCCATGCTCGATATTTAGGCCGCAGCCCCAAACCAGGGGTGCCTCATCATTTGCTGAAAGGAGGCAGGGTGTAAAATGGATGCGCTCTTCCTCCCACCCCACCCCACCCCACCCAAAAAGCAGGCCGGCCGGCCTTACCCATAGATGTCCAGAACACCAATGAAAGTGTGCTGTTTTCCCGAGAAGTGCAGCGCCTTGTTAATCCTCTCCACAATGAAATCAAAGAGGTGGGCATAGATCTTTTTCGCCAGAGCGTCGCGGGCATTGAGAGCCTGGACTTTGGTCATGGGCTTTATGACGGTCTCGGAGGAAGTGATGATTTTTCGGTGGCACAGCCATCGTTCCATCTTGGCACTTTCCAGCTCCAGCAGTTCACAAAATATCTGAAGGTGTTTATCATCCTGCTTTGAAAAACCAGGGAGGAAAAAAGTAAGTGTTGGGTTGGGGGTTGCTTTGAGAAGGGGGAAAACAGCTATAGGGCTTTTTTTAATTTAATTTTATTTTTTAATTATATTTTTTAATTTTTTTTAGTAATTTTTTATTTAATTTTAAAAAATTATTTAATTTTTTAAAAAAATATTTAATTTAAATTTTTATTTAATTTAAAAAATCTTTTATTTAATTTAAAAAAATTTTATTTAATTTTTTAAAAAAATATTTATTTTATTTATTTATTTATTTTTAGTAATGAGGAACAACCGAAAGAGGGCAAGTGTCCATTACATAAATAGGCACCCCACGAACCATCAGAGCCTAAATCCTTGGACAGAGATGCCATGCAGTGCCTCTCCAAGCAGAAGGGAGCTGGAGGTGACCGCTAGAAAGGCCTCCTGCTGCTGAGGTCGCTGGCGTAAGTCAGGCCGGGATCCAGTTTATGTGAGGGGGCAACTCCCCACTGCAGCACCCCACAAACATGCTCTGGCAGGCTAGAACCACGCGCCCTCAGTGGAACACCTTCCCAGCAGCCAGAAATGGTGGCAAGGAGGAGGGGAGAAGGGCCAAAGTCCTGACCCTTGGCCCGAGAGAGGGCACACGGGCAAGAAGGCAGGCCACAATTAATAAACCAACGCAGTTGCTTTGACTTCAAAAAGGAAGACAAAAGTTTCCGCAGAGCTACCATGAAAGAGCAGTTCTTACACGAATGGCAAAGTTAATTCTTACACTAATGGAAGATCGGTCGTCACCCACAGAAGATATTTGCACATTGCCTAAATGAAGAACGGCTGCCAGTATTTTGAAAACATCCATCTGGAAATCTTCTTTCAGACCTGGTGGGGAAGGGGGAGACACAGGAAGCACCCCTTGCTGACTCAGATTCTCCCCTTCCACAGTAATATTGGGACGGCAAGCACTTCCGCCCCTAACGCTGCCATCCTGCACACCTCAAATCAAACCGCAGTCCCACTGAGTCCTCGAGGCTGACTCTCGGAGGAGGTGCCAAGGGTTGCGGCCAGGGTTAGGGTTTGGGTTAAGGCCAGGGCCAGGCAGAGGTGGGCAGCTCCTGGCTTTGAATTTTTGGGGGGCTGGGGTGGGGTAAGCAGGACCTGCCAAGCCACAGAGAGCCCAAGGGGTGTTCCAGTCAGCAGTTATTTTCTTGTGGACTGTGAGGATCCCAGCAGATTTTGCCCCCGTAGGGATCAAAGGTAGGCATCTCTTACCAAGGAGGGTGAACGTCTTTCGAGTCTCCATCATGTTGGCTTTGTCATCCACTCCTTCAATCACAGTGTTTCCACCCATGTTCGTATAATTAAACGTTTCAGCGCTTGCTGCAGACAAAAAGCCAGACGGGTTGACAAATTAAAAGAGGCGACTCAAGCATCTTCTGGTAGCCCCCCACCCCACCCCACCCCATGGACCAAACGCTGCAAGAACAGGCATGCAAAGAGCCTCTCGGTCCTTTTTAAAGATTAACAGGTGCATGTTATACTGTAGAGAAACACTTCCTTTACTATAGTCATGCTTGTGAACAGAACTGGGAAATAACTGATGTCATGTAATCAACTAATTATAAATTTAGTCGCTTCCTCTACTAACACAGATATAACTGCACAATATTATGGTTGCAACTTAACTAGGGGTAGTGAACTCCACTTCCATATTTCTGAGGGTACAACCCCTCTAAATGGTGGCAGAGATAATCTCACCCTGTTCAGGTGCCCATTTTGGCTGTGGGCACTAAGGTGGCAAGGTGGCTAGCAGCTCGTAGTGCCTAGGTTTTTAAAAAACTGTAAACAGCTTCAGTCATTCTTGAAAGACATGCTGGTAAAGAGCAACTTCTAAAAACTTGCAAAAGTTACTTACTTACTTACTTACTTACTTACTTACTTACTTACTTACTTACTTACTTACTTACTTACTTACTT
>JAHTLZ010000252.1:9884322-9928838 GCA_023846285.1 Phrynocephalus versicolor | reverse complement strand
CTTACTTACTTACTTACTTACTTACTTACTTACTTACTTACTTACTTTTATTTTTCAAACTGTTGAAAATGTAAAGTTTACTCTTTGAAAAGAAAACTTGAAATTCTGCTTTTGCAACCTGCATTACATTCTTTGTATGTCAAAGATTTAAGGAAAAGGAAGAGAAAGGTGAAACAGATCAATCTTTGGAAACATACCCAACTTAAGGTGTTTAAATTCTGGTCTCAGAGCTGACGCACACAGCTGATAAAATATGTGGTAATTTCTTTCATTCTCTGACTGTCAACAAAAGAGAGAGAAGAATGATAAAACCAAAATAAAAATGTAGAAGCAGATCCTGAGCCTGGCCTTTTGGATGTCTGGCCTCCTTCCCTTCCTTGCACGAGGTGCCCCCCGTCATTCGGGTCAACTCCATTAATACAGTTACCTCCAAGGCAAGTCCCCCCCTCCCCCACATGTCCAGGGGGGCTCCCGTAGGAGCTGACTGGCTTCAAAGGTCTCACACCGGAAGGACTGCCCACAACTTTTACGGCACAGTTTTACCCCCAACACCTGACTGGGCACCCTGGCCACCTCTCTGTCAGGAAGGGATCTCAGGGGTTACACCATTTCCCTGCCAGGGGGTGCTGGATCCATCCACAGCCTGGGTAGAACCGCTGATCTAAGAACCACTTCTCTGAAATAACAACAAAATCTGGCAAGCTGGATAATCACCCTTCTTGGGAAAACTAACTGGAGGAGCGGCAGAGGAGCAGCTGTTTTAAAAAATGTCGCCCCATTCTCCCCCCCCCCCGCCACCCCCAACTCACCCTGGCAACATGTTATTTGAAGTCCAAAATGCAGAGGTGCTGTTCCTGGACTGGGGAACATTTTGGAGGGAAAAGCCCTGACAGAAGTGAGCAGAGACACCCTGCCTTTTCACGAACGGGTTTTACCCACCTGAGAGACCACTCTGGATTTCTCCAGCAGGTACGTTCTCATGTTGGCACCAATGATCTGGCATCGGTTGTCAAAACTGATTTCCATATATTTCCCGAAGCGACTGCTGTTGTCGTTCCGAGTGGTTTTCGCATTGCCGATGGCCTGTAAAATGGGGAATCGTTTCCGTTTGCCACGTGGAAGTTGATTTCCACAAATAACAATGTAGGGACGTGAGATTTTCAAGTGAGATTTTCAGACAGGAGTGGGCCATTTCAGCACACATAATCCAAACAGAGAAAAGGGATCATGGCATGCACCCCGTTGGAATGGCCAGAATCCATTCATCTTACAGGTGCCAAGCAACTTTTATTGCTAACAACGTGAGAATGACACCGACAATTTACACAGCACACTTTGTGGGTTACAGCACCTTAGGCCATGGTTAATCTAATGAGCCTATTTCAGACCAGGGTGACATGAGGTCAATTTGAACTATAAATTGGATGACCTGCAACTAGCTTCCCTCAGACTGATGAAGCTGTTTGGATGAGCAGCGAAGTGTTCCAATCTCTCAAGAAAAGGAAGTCCAGTGGCCATGACTCAACTTCCAGATGAGAGTCAATGTATTTCTAGAGAGAAATTGGAAGGTCAACATCTTAAGAATTTTAAGCATGGATTAAGTCCTGAGTGGGAGGCAGGTGGCACGGAGCTTGTTAGGAGGATTATCCTGTTCTGTTAGCATGGTTGTTTTGTTTTGCATAAATGTTATTTTTTTTTCTACTGTAGTTTTATAGGTAGATGATAGATAGATAGATAGATAGATAGATAGATAGATAGATAGATAGATAGAGAGATAGATAGATAGATAGATAGAGAGATAGATAGATAGATAGATAGATAGAGAGATAGATAGAGAGATAGATAGATAGATATAGATAGATAGATAAAAAAGAAATGAGAAAAAGAACCTGAGAAAAACAGCCTTCCAAGCCAAAAAGGCAAGGGTTGCCCTCCCAGGGGTGATTTGGGGGGGGGGGGGGACCCTCCAGTGGGTAGTATAGTTTGGGTGGAGAAAATGGGCGGGCCGTTCTTGGCCCTCTTCCCCCCCCCCCCGATGTCAAAGCGAACCCCCCTCCCCCACCATCTACCTCCATGATGGGATTCGATGCCAACACTTTATCCTCCACGTTGGCATTGCTGGTCGACCGGCTGACGGTGGCAAAGTATCTCATGGCATAGCGAGCGGAAACAGTCTTTCCTGCCCCGGATTCTCCGCTCACAATGATTGATTGGTTCCTGTTGTTCCTGCAGGAAAGAGAAAAACCACCTGTTACTCCATCTTCATTAAGGGGGACAGTTAAAACCTTTCTCATCAAATACAGAGGTTCCTGTTATTACCATTTGACACTGATTGGGGGGGGGGGGACAGGTGGCCCTCTGCGTGCATTTCAAGTTGATCCAAGTGTTTCCATAAGGGGAGTGCGGGGATGGTGAATGATTTTGGTGGAGAGCTAGGGGGTCCCCAAACTGACCACTCTGTGGGATGGAGGACAGGAGGAGCCATGGCGCTCCCTTTGAAGCCTAGGTCCCAATCCACTGAGGTGCTGCTCTTTGGTGAGGGAGGTTAGAGGAGCTGGTTTCTGGCTCCCTTGAGCAATGCCTTCCGAAATGGGGCTGGCCGGGGAGGCACAGAGAGGTGCCAGCCCCACTGGATCCTCTCCTGCTGTGGACGGCAGGGGCAGCCCCAAAGACACACACACACACACACATGACCTTGCCATCTGCTTGTAAGCTTCTTCCGCCACCGCAAAGATATGTGGATCCATGTCCCCCATGTTCTGGCCGCTGTAGGCATGGATAATGGCATCGCCATAGATAGGCAGCTCTCGGTACGGATTCATTGCCACCAGAATTATCCCTGCAGAAACAGGGTAAACAAAAGAGGAAGATGTGAGATGGGGGCCCAAGCAGCATCACAGATGTCCACAGGCGCCACGGGTGGGCTGCTCTTTACCGCTGTAGGTGTAAATCAGCTTGGACTCCACGAAGCGCACTTTGAGGTTGTGCAGGACAGCCGGTTCATGAAGGTAACTGAGCGCCGTGAGGTCATTTTCCCCCACGAGGATGTCCGGGTTGCGCAGGGGAGGCAAGGCATCGGGATCTACCGGGTACACCAGGCGCTGTGGGCAGAGAAGGAGGCAGACAGTGAACACCCAGGGGCAAACCGAAATGCCGGTGGGCTTCCAAGAGCCAAGCAAAAAAAGGCCACCACCTGGTGACCAGGCCCCCCATCCCAAATTCCATCTCAGACCACAGGGACCGAAGAACCCCTAAGAGCAACTGGCCTGGCCATCCCCATCTGGCCACGGACACATGGAGTTTAAGTTCTTCAAACACCGGTAGAAAGCTGAGGAAGTGGTGTTTAATCCATGAAATCTCATTTATTATAAGAATTTTGTTTAGTGGTCTATAGAGGCACTGCCTTTTTTTTTTTTTTTGTGAAGGTGCAAGTGTTGCAGTCCTGGGTTTCAAAAGGTAGCGTTCCTGCAGTGGGGAACTCCTCATGTCATGAAAACGGAGCCAATAGGTCTCAGAGAGATGTGAAGAGGGTTCCAAGATACTATCAAGGAAAGGACCTGGGTGGAATTAGGAAGGTAGGCTGAGGGGAGATCCAGGAGGCACCTTAGATCTCAGATTTGTGGGGGTTTGGAGGAGAGATGTACAGAGAAGGCTCAGGGTTATGAATCATATAAGAACAGAGTAAAGCAGAATTTCAGATTAACAGCTGAACATCATAGGAGGGAACTGAACAATTTAAAAAAGAAACATGACGAAATTCAGTGAGGTTGACCCACTTTGTGCTAGAGCTGAGGCCACATGGGACCAGACAGTCTTTTGCACACACTTGCACATTGACACAACCCCTTTCTCACTTCCCATGTGGTGTGTGTGTGTGTGTCGGCATGCATGTATATATATATCTCTGTGTGTGATTCTACTTCCTGAAGAGAAGCTAGGCCATCTCTGTCTTTGCAACAATTGCTGTTGGAAGCCAGCACAAGATTGTGGCTTATGGGGACTTCTGCAAGGGAACCCAATCCAAGGAACCCCCCCCCCTGCCCTGACATGGCTGGAAGTGCCCATATGGGACAGAAGGAGCTAAACACACAATGAGAGAGAGAGAGAGAGAGAGAGAGAGAGAGAGAGAGAGAGACTGGGGTTCCCCGACAGCAGGGGCCCGGCTTTCTCCACTTGAGTCTCTTCCACTTCTCCTCCAAAAGAGCTTGTCCTCAGCAGGCCTGGCGTCTTTGAAAGACTCCCATGGAAGCCTCCAGTGCTCCCCCACCCCCACCCCACCCCTCACCGTGCCGTCTTCCAGCTGCAGGTGAAGGAAGCCGTCTCCAGGCTGGTAGTTTGATGTTATCTCTGCGGACTGCCAAACCTCTTCGCTATGAGGGATCCAGACCCGGTTGTACTGTGGAAGCAGAGCAAAAGCCTCAGCCACTCGCATCCCAACGGAACTGATAAGAACCATGTTGCTCATCGCCCAGAGAAGCCCTTCAGCTAGAAGGACCATATACAAATGAAATGAAATAGAATCAAATCAAATCAAATCAGCCCATAAACCAACCAATCAATCAACTGTGGTGAGTTCCAAAAGGAAACCCCAAAATCTAACCCTGGAGTTTCTTAAGCTGCCAAGAGGCCAAAGGTACAAATAAAGAAAAGGATGCTGAAAGAAATACAGAGAATGCGGGTGTCCCACTAGATTACAGGAACCATTTTGGGTGGCAGGGGAGGGATGGGAAGACGGCGGCGGGGGGGGATCCTTGGCTTGGGTTCTTCTGCTCCATGGAGTGGACCCACACAGGCCTCTTCATTCAAGAAGGGGGAGGGGTGGAGGAAGGGGGAGCGAGGTCTGCCACCTCTCCCAAGCATTTTTCTCTTCCTGCTACTGGCACACACCCCCCCGCCACCTTAAAAAAAAAGAGAGAGGCTGGCCTAGTCCTTAATCCAGGCTGCCCAGGTGCCTTCATGGGTGGGTGGGGGGCAACTAAGAACAGCACCAGCAGGGAAGGCCAGGCTAACCTTGTCCATTTTATTCATGGGGGGGGACTGCCAAAGGACAAAATATCATGGCACCTTCAAGCAGATGGGTTTTATTGATTGAATATCTTGACAGCCCCCTGAATCAGACTAGCCCAGCTGCCTCTCTGGCAACTGTTTCATTCCTGTGTGTTTTGTGCTGTTCCCTCTTAAAGCCGACATGGTTTCGTTGTAGCATTCAATGTGCTCGACTATTAACTAAATATCATTTTCAGCTTGGTAACAAGTTGTATACTGATTACTTCCTGCAGAATCTGTATTCAAGGTTGGGATAGACACAAGAAGGTTGCAACCAATGGCTTGTTTTTAAACCCCTGAGCGCAGTCGCTACAATTTGCAACACCAGGAATTGTAAATTCAAACATCCCCCTAAGAGCAGAATAATAAACCCAAGGAAACCAGTTTCTGCTGCTCCTGAAAATGGGGCTGCCTGTCCATGTGGGCTTTGCACCATTGCTAAAAATAAAAGTGTGAAATCCAGGCTAGATGCTCTTGTCACAAACCGATCAGTTGCGCCAACCAGGAATATTTTTAAGAGCAAAAGGGGCTCCTGGCAGAGAGGAATGGAACCCCCCCACACACACACACACCAACTTTCCATCCTCTCCTCCAGTGACTGTCTTCCTCATAAGGGCCCCAGGAGGTATCGCTGGCCCTCCAAGTGTTGAGAGAGAGCACAGCCAACAGCGCTGGGGGTTGGGGGAGACCCCCACAGAAGGACTACCCATCGGGGACTGGGGAGGCCCCTGTTTGCCCACCCCACCCTGCCCTCTGAGGGGTTTTCTCTCTTTTCCCCTTTTATTGACGATGGTGAGGAGTCTTACTATTTGGGGGCTGCCCGTCCTGGTTCAGGGGGGCTGCGGCCCCTTTCCTGGGGGGGGGGGTGGCGGCCCCTGGGCGGCCCTGGAAGGTCTTGGGGGCTCCCCGGAGGGACCCTCCTCGGGTACCCGCCTGAGCACACTCGCCCTGGCTGGTCCCCCGGCTGTCCTTATCTGGGTGTCACCAGGATCCTGCCCATAAAGCGCGGCCCCTCCAAGGGTAAACGCCAGGCGGGCGCAGCACCTGCGGCTCTGCGGCGTCGTCAGCCGGGCCGGGCCGGCAAACAGCGCGAGTTGACTTTGGGGCAGGTGACGCCCAGCTCCGCCCTCCCGCCCTCTGGGAGTGGAAGGCCCCAATCATCATCAGCATGGGCATCATCCTCTTCGCTGGGAATCACCCTACGGCTGGAAAACACCCTCCCCCCACCACCACCACAGCCGCCGCCGCCGCCGCCCGCGAGAAAGCCACCCGGCCCGGAATGGCAGCCAGGCCCCTCCCTCCCTCCCTCCCTCCGGTCTTTCGGGGCTCCCTCCGGTCCTTGCAGGAGTGGGGAGCACGGTACGAGCGGGGGGGGGGACACGACGGGTTGGTTGGGGCCTCCGACACAGCCCTCTTCCCAGAGGAGGGAGCTCCGCACCGGGGACTGGGGGCGGGCGTGGCCTCAGGCGGCAGAGCGGGGTGGTGGGGGGTGTCCTCGCCTCCTGGGCTGGAGAGGAGGGCCGCCAGAGGGTCGCGGGGAGGAGCAGGAGGAGGAGGGGAGGGGGGGCTTGCCCGTCCCGGGGGAGGGGTCCCTGCAGGAGGCGTCGCTTTGCCAAGGGGCCTCGGGCGGCGCAGGGGGAAGGGGCGGCCGGAGTGGGGGAGTGGAGGGGCTCACCTGCGTGTAGAGGCCGGCGAGCGCCATGGGCTTTCCCGGGCCAGGCGGGAGCGCCGGCGCCCTCCGAGCAGGCAGGTAGGCGGACAGGTGGCGCCTCCGCCTCCTCTGGACTGGCGCCGGACCGACGGAGGGACGGGGGGAGGGACGGGCTCCCTGCCTGCTTGCTGGCCGCAGGTGGGGCCGGACGGGGCGGTCCGTCCAGGGCCGAGCCGGAGGAGCCCCGAAGGCGGAGAGAGAGCGCCTCCCCCACCCACGAAGGAGGACGCCCAACAAGTGGCCCCCGGGGGCCTGGCCGGGCAGAGGCAGGAGCTCCCACCCCCGGGATCAGGCTGGCCAGGTGGTGGCGGCTCCCAGGGCGCCGGGCCCACGGTGGGGGTGGGGTGGGGGTGAGGAAGGAGGAAGAAGGAAGGAGGGAAGGGATGGGTGGATGGGGCAGAGGAAGGAAGGTGCCCCCCCGCCTCCCCCTACACACACGCACACACCCCAATAAGAGACCACAGCAAGGGACTCGGACATTGTCGTTTTTATTGGGACGTTTCCGTGACAGCGAATAAGATACAGCAGTTAGAAAGCAGACATGGAATGACTACAATGGCCGGCACAAGGATCGTTCCCAGCTGTTGGCATCCTGGCACCCCTCCCTCTGAGCACTTCACCTCAGCACTTGGCAGGATCCGGGGTGGGGAGGGGGTGGGCGTGGGCGTGAGGAGGGGCTTTGTTTTAAAAACAAAACAAAACAACCCAGCATATTTAAAGCTGTCATTTTCAAAGGTTTTCTATATGTCCCATATGGAAGCTGACCTGGTTTCACATGTTAAAGGGAAGAGACTCCCTGCTTTGAAATGCACTCAAAACTGGAAAAGGCCACCCCCCCCAAAAAAAACCCTGCTGTGTGCAGAAGGAGCCCACGAGGAAGGGGCCTGATAGAGTGCCTGCCCAAAGGAGAGATGGCACCCCCCTGCCCTTCCATTGCTCGGCGTCCGTCAGCACAAGGCCACCTGGCAGGGAGGCTGTTCCCCTGCAAGAGTGTCACTCCCCCCCCCCACGCCGCCCAGGTAGGTTGTCCTTTGGTGTGGCCCTGGTCAGATTTACTGAAGGACATAGGTGTGTCTACCCACAACAGACACTCCATGCATGAAGCTGCATCCTTCCATCCAGGCAGATGCTTTTCAAGGGCAGGGCATGATCCAGTACGGTCCTGGACTCAGGGTCCACTCCTGTGCACACCCACAGGGCTTGATCACGGCACACGAGATTCGTCCTCGCATGATCAGCCACTGTTTAATAAGAGGTGTTTCTTATATATATATATCGTTTATATATATAAAATATTCCACCCCAATTTGAATGCTGAGCAGCATTTTGGTAAAACCTGGACAAAAGTTGATGCTGTGAAGTCAGTGAATTCACTGGAAGGGAAAAGAAACATTCCTAAAAAGCAACTAAAAGTGCAGGTGAAATACTGTTACGTAATGTACCTAATGAATTACAAAATACTAGTTCAACTCAGAGACATCTTTCTTTAAAACTCATGAGGCAGCCTGTAAGTCTGATGTGATAGAAAGCAAAAGCTAAGGGTATACTCCCTACGGAGGTCTACCACTAAACAAGATACAGTAAGGCGTCTTTCTTTCTTTCTTAACAGATAACATAAACAAAACAAAAAACACACTTTAAACGTATATGGAATAGTTCAGTTTCTTGAGATAAAATCATCCCATCAAGGCGATAGGCAAAATCCCAGTTAATTTGAAGTCTCAGTAGGAAGTTACAGGGGGTGGGGGTTGTTCCATTCAGGCTGCTAATTTTTAAAAGTGTTGCTGTCTCCACAGGCCGGTTTCATGACAGCAGGTACACTGGGGTCCAGAGAGCCTGGAGACATTAACCACCCCCCTCCTAACGAAAGAGGCCATCGTCTTTGGAGCCTGTGGCCCATTCAAGGCCGCCTTGCCTCCCTGGCCCGCCTGTCTGCTCCGGGAGCATGAAGCCCCCCCCCCCCCCGGCACCAAGGAAGGAGACAGACTAAAAGGGAGGACACCTCCTCCGTTCTCTGTGATGCCACAGCAAAACAGCCGGGGAAGAAGGGGAGGCCCTCCATTCAACCCCCCACCCCCCAGAACAGCCCTTAAAAATGGGGCACTCATCCTTCCTGCTTAAAACCCAATTGCATAACTCGGGCCACCAAGTGTTGCGGTAAGGGTGCCCCGAAAAGGATTTTGCATCCCAGAGCATTTTAACAGCTTTCCTGGACAGCACAAGAGATATGTTTTAAAATAAACATACGGTTGCTACAATATGTTAAAAATATTGCACATGGCAATTTGGAAATATGCAGATTCTTCCTATGAGTATACCTGACCCTCCCTAGACAAGAAAAAAAAATATCCCACTAGTCCCCAGAAAACGTTGAGCAAGGCTTGTCAGAACCTTGGAAACGACAGTTTCACAAGGAGCCAAATCTGGAGAAGAACCGAGAAGGTGTGAGATCTAGGGGAAAACTTTTGAGCCAGAGGGATCCTTGTGTGCAATGGATCCAGTGAATCCTTCCCACAGAAACAAAGCTGGGAAATTGTTTTTCAAAAGTGCCTTCAAATCAGGGGTGAGTTGGCCTTCCTTATAACAAAAAGGGAGAGGGGCCTTTTAATGCTCTACCATCGGGGATTTGGTCTGAAAGAATGCCCCAGGCATTCGAGATCCAGTTTCACTGTGCCCTTATATCCCCCAGAAGACAAAACGTCTCCTAAACAAATAATCTTAAAACAGACACCCTGCCATCACAAAGCAGCCACAAGAAAATCAAAACAAAAGAGGAAGCTATAAAAAAGGATGAATAAATAATAAAATATGATATGATGGAGTTTTGTTCATGGCACTCAAGGCCTGGAGTACTTCCGCCAACGTACCTTAAGATAACTAGGGTGAGTTTTCCAGTTTGTTGTTTGTGCTTAGCTACCATCTCCTAATACCAGTGATATGCTTGATATGTGCACAAATTCGTGAAAAGACTGGACTATTAAAGTTGTGTCTTGTTTCGAAGTCTGTATTTCTCTTGCCTAACGATTATGTACATTTTAAAAAACACAGCACACAGTAGCAGCAGCTTGATATGTTTCCAAACAGTGGAAGTTGAGTCATGGCTACTGGACTTCTTTTTTGAGAGATAGAAACGTTTCGCTGTTCATCCAAACAGCTTCATCGGTCTGAATACCGATGAAGCTGTTTGGGTGACTAGAGGTCAAAGCTGCCTATAAGAGTCAGGATTTGCACCAGCTGTATTCAGACCGATGAAGCTGTTTGGATGAACAGCGAAACGTTTCTATCTCTCAAAAAAGAAGTCCAGTAGCCATGACTCAACTTCCAGATAAACTCACCTGGATGACTGAGAATCTTCACAGACTTTCCAGACAGTGCTAACTAAGGAACAGATACGTTGTACCATATAGGTCGGCCGGAGTATTTCAAGAAGCTTCTTTACTGATGTCCCAGGAACGTCAACAGAGAAGTGGTTTGGCTCTGCTCGTCCGGGCAACCTTTACCTCTGACGCGCTTCTACCAAGGATCTCCCTGAGAGGGAGGTGGGTTCCCTAAGGGGTGGCGATGGCTCCCTGGAACTGGGCTTCGGCAAGCCAAACGCTAGGTCTGCTCCCTCGGCAGCTGCTTGGCCTTAGACTTTCCAGGCCTCTAACATACACCGACATTGCCTTTAAATGCTTCTACCCTTTGCTAAAAGAGAATCACGCCTTGCATTGGCTCTGTGCCCCCTGCCCCAGCCCCAGCCCCCGCCCCCCCACCCCAGTCTAGCAGCAAATTACACATGACTGCCAATCTTCGGCTGTGCAGACGTGGCGCAGAGGTTGGCCACGGGTGACCCCTTGATGCTGGGACCCTCCGCCTCACCCCTGTGGGAACAGCCCCCCCCCTTATTCAGGTGTCCCCACCCTCAGGGTTGAGAGCTGATGCTCAGTTAGTAGTCACAGGCGGCTCAGTCAGTTCTGAAGTGAAATATGAGACCATGTGTGACCAGCAAGGAGGGAGCCCTCAAGCACCTTCGGTCTGTAGCGAAAATGCCAGCTTTATACAGGCCTCATCGTGAGAATGGTGACTTTGTACAAATGAATACCTTTCCCTCAGCCTCCGGCGTTCCTTCTCCGGAAGCGGAAGGAAATGCAGGACCTGCCGCGTCCCGGCTTTCTTCCGCAATGGATTGATTGGGTACCGTGTTCACTCAAGCCCTCAGTCTCAAACCCCCCAGCCCCGCCCCGCCCCGCCCCGCCCCTCACCCCCTCCGTCCATCTGTCCTTCTGTCCATCCTCGTGGCTTTTCAGGGTGTTTGTTATCACTGAGACAGCTTACAGGCAGCAGACTCATGACTGGCAGTGAATGGCCCCCGGGGCTTAGACACGCGTGATGAACCCAAGACCCAGGCTGCCCGGGATCTGGATGGTTTCCAACGCCAGAGACGAGGGGTTGAAGGGAAAGGTCACAGGGAAGATGTGCTTGGCATCCATCAGCAGCTGAGGGGAGTCCTTCCTGTCCCGCAGGCGCAGCTGGAAAAAGAAAGGAAGAAAGAAAGGAGGGCTCAGGTCAGGAAAAACAGGGTCAGACAACAAACAGCCGGCCTTAAGGGGTGTGAACTGAGCGCACAGAGAGAAAGAGAGAAAGACAGAGAGTGTGCGTGCTTTGTAACACATCACCTCTTCTCAGACACATGCTGTATTGATTGCACTGTCAATGGCAAGAAGGTAGAAAGGAAGAAAAATACAAGTCACTGTACCCTCCCCCCCAACTGACTGAGTGGGACACAAGGGGAAAGAGAGAGGAATTTCCTACCTGTATTGTCCGGATGAAGGACACCGAGACTCTTTCCTCGAACTCATTCACTGGAGTATACAAGTTCAACACTTTAACAATCTGTAAGGGGGGAAAAAACCCACAACATCCATATATAGCTTGCGATGGTGGTCTCTCTTTTGTGGCCTTGAGCCAGGGTGGGCTCCCCAGCCGAGTGCCCGTGGGGTGTGGGGTGGGGGCAGCTGACCTGGGCGGTGGTGAGGGCATTGCACATGGAGCAAATGGCTTCCGCGTCGTCGTCGGTCTTCTTCTTCACCTGCAGCAGCTGGGCGGCCTGGATGAGGGGCTCCAGGGTCTCCTTGGCCGAGCTGTTAACCAGGTTCTTGTCCCTCAGCCATTCTTCCAACTGGCTCACGTTGTACCTGCCGGCCAAACACGGGGAAACGGAGAAGGGACCAAGGCCTTGAAGGCGACGCTGGCTGGACAGGGCCAGTGTGTCTGTTTTATCTTAAGGCTTCTCCCTGTTCAATTATTTCCATGTATTCCCTGCCAATTATTGGATGGGCATTTTTGCTTCCAGGCATGGCCAATATCTGCTCCGTAATGATGCAAAATAACTCGAGAAAGGAGTTCCCTTTCTGACGGAACATCCCAAATCACTTACAAGCCTTCCCCTCGCCCACAACGTGCTCCTTGGGTGAAAAGGCAGTGGTTCCTTTTTTGGGGGGGGGGGCTTCATTTAATGTATGCTTCCAGAGCAGGATTCTGCTTCTCTGCCCACCTCTCCAGGACAACTTGACACCTGCCTGTTTGCCAATGATGAATCCCATGGCTTGAACTAGGCAAATAGTTGTCCCCCCCCCGTGAGCCTCCCCAAATGGCACCCACTTGCGGAGCCTAAACCGCCCTTTGACGTCTTGGCGTGGCTCAGGAAGGGCTGGGGAGTCTGGCCAGGCAGGAGGCAGCCAGGTGGGTGGGGTTGAGGGTCAGGGTGAGGGTGAGGGTGGGTGGTGGGTGGGGAAGAGGCCCCCTCACCTGATCTGCATCCCTTTGCTCCAGGAGCACATGTCCTTCCGGAGCAGCAGGTTGTTGAGGGTCACGGCCCCAATGATGTAGAACATCTGCTTGGCCACCTGCTTGATCAGCTCCGGGTCCATCCCGTGTTGACACATGATGGAGTGGAAGGTGTTGAGCTGCCGGACGATGGAGTCCAGGGTGTAGGTCCCTTCGTCCGCAATGCTGGAGGTTCTCTTCCGGAGGCCGGTGGGCTTGACCCCGGACACCCCTTGGATGGTTTCGTGCTCCAGCATGCCTGAAACTGAGGGAGACCAAGGCAGATAGCGCAGGGAACGAGATGCTGAGTGTAGAAGCTGCCACCAAAGACGAGCTGAAGCGGTTCCTCACAAAGGGCTTCCCGACTCCCCTCTATCCACGGGGCTTTGCCTTACCAATCATCGGCTGCAGGATGCTCTCCAACACTCTGACCAGCTGCTGGTAGATCTGGATGGCCAGGTCACTCAGGACCTGCCTGTACTCGGCCAGGTCAAAATTTGTGAGGCAGTGCTCGTTCTGGCGAGTTGTGTTGTGCTTCATGAACCCCTGGGAGGCCAGAAAACCATAAGAAATGCTGGGGTGGGCAGGCCTGTGGCCTTCCGCCCTTGATCCCAAACCCTCAGGGCAGGCAGCCATGTGGGTGGGTGGGAGGATAAAGGGTGTGATTCATTGAATTCACGAAGGAGGGTAAGCATAAGTCCCACTGGACCCCCACCATGCCAGGGCAGGACTCCATAAAACACCTAGTTGGCACTCCAAGTACACGTTTCCCCTTAAAAAGAGATGCTCTCCTGCAGGGTTGGGGACCCGACGTCTGGATCCCAGCCTAGTGTGAAGTAGTTCCTACCTCCTGACCAACTCGGCTTGTTTTCCCCTCCCACGCCACCCTTTTCTGGCTTTGGCCTGGCCTCCCACTGGACGGCACCCTAACCCCTAACTAGTCCATCCCTGGGGGTGGGGGAAGCATTTCACTCCCTGCCTCCAAACATCCTGCCTGTTGCCAAGGATCTCTCCCCCCCCCCGCCCCGACAGAAGCCGTGAAACTTGCCTCTTCTCCGCTGTACTGCTTCAAGCAGTGCAAAAACCGGCATGTGTTCGACAACCAGAAGGAAACGGTTTCAAAATCATCACCTTTTTTCTAAGAAAAAAATTGAAGAAATAAAGAAAGGATGTACCAGGAGACAATTTGAAGGAAAAGTGATCAGCAAATTAAACAGCCATACACAAAACACTCCCTTTGCCTCTTAAAAGGCCTTTTAAGTTTCTCCTGGATTTCCAAACCTTACTCTTCCTGGCCGTTTAATCCCATTTCACAGTTTCAACTCCAGTCCCGGCAATGAATGGGGATTATACGGTTGCATTTCTTGTCACAAAGATGCCTTTTGCTGAGCAGCACCAGACCACCCCGCAGCATGGCACTCCCAAGCAGATCCTCTCAACGGAACTCTGAACGACATTTCTTGTCAAACAATGCAGCAACGGCATAAGTGGTTCCCTGTTCTGGCAGCCCTCGTTGCACAACCGACAGTGCGCCCAGCTGCACAACCGGTCTCGCCAGCTGTGCCAGAGGAGATGCCCAAAGGGGGGCCTGCCCAAAGGGGGGGGAGGGCTAGCAAAAGCTCCTTTGTGCCATCACCCAATGAAACAGGATACAGGCCCCTGGGCTTTAAGGTTGAGCTAAGAGCTCAGCCTGAACACCAGGCAATGCTTTGTTTGGAAAAGCTGCTCTAGTCTGAATGAGCTGTGTGTGTGTGTGTGTGTGTGTGTGTGTGTGTGTGTGTGTCTATGGATCCTTTCCCTCACTGTGTGTGAAATGCTAGTATGTTGCTTTACAGCAAACCCCCTCCTTTGTCTCTTGCTCCATCCCAACATTTTGAATTGCAGAAGCCAACTGACCTTCAAGACTTTCTTGATGCCATTAATAGTTGACGTCAGCAAGGACCTCACTTTCTGATCATCGTTCAGGTAGTCGGCGTGGCGGACACACATGAACAGAATGTAAGCCGGCAAACCCGGGATGAGGTTGACCGCCACACCGCGTGGCTTCAGGTCTGCAGGAGGTGATACAGAGGGAGGTGGGGGGAGGTGTTTCACAGGAAACTGCTTGGTCTCCTTGAAGTTGACCCAAGTGGCAGCTGCTCCTCCTGGCTGGGCAGGACCAGGGCCTCGCTGGCTGGCGAAGCCTGCGCCCCCTCCTCCAGCTGCCACCCGTCTTTCTATGGCCGTTATAGAAGAGGACAGCGCAAAGCCCCACCTGAGGAACATCGGCCTGAGGGTGGGGGTGGTTCCCCCCTTCCCTTGTGACACAAGCCCGAGGTCATGGCAACCACAACAAAACCCCAAAGGCGTTCTCGAAACACCTCCCCCCCCCCACCCCAGCGCTCACCTAGAATCAGGTTCTTGATGAGTTTGGGCTCATCTTCTTTCTTGTACTCCAGCATCCCCTGGAAGTCCTTCTCCTTCCGTGGGATGTTCACCGGGTGGATAGGCTCGTCAATGATCTGCCCCGGGGAAATGTTCTCCATGTGGCCCACTGGAGGGGGGAGCAGGGGAGGGGAGGGGGGAAGGAGGGATGCACAGCAAAAACAAAACAAAACACAAAAGAACCCCTAAATTCTGATGCATTTAGACCATGATCTGCCATGTGACTCACCACGGAAGCCACCGCCTGTAGTCAGATGCTGCTGGACTCCAACAAGCCATCACAGGAGGATGGGAGCTGTAGTCTGGGAACATCCCAAGGCCCACAGAATCCCTGTCCCTCTGGCTGAAAATCAGTAGCCAAATAGCTCCCCATTTATGGCCATTCTGCCTCCCCTCCACCACCACCACTACCTCCGGCCTGGCAGTGGCTGAATGCAAGAACCTTCCAGCTGGGAGAAAAATCCAGAAGTCCCAGAGGCAAGCCAGGCCACCCTCGTCCCCAGGAAGATGCCACACATGAGGAGGGGGGGGGACGCACCTCCCAGCACAGAACCAGAGGCGCCTGTGCTTAACTCCTGGTTGTTCCCCAAACCCTGTCCAGCGCCTGCCTGGGGAGTTGTCGTAGGAGAGACAGGCCCTCCTCCAAGCAGAGACAGACATCCACCATGAACATAACTCCCGGCTGAGGAGAAGGAGGGGAGGGGAACCCGGCGCCCCACACGCTGGACCCCTATGCCCAAGCTCTAGAGCTGAAGGCACAATCAGGGCGGAAGCCAGGACACACTTTGCCCTGAGGCAACTCCTACAGGAAAACGAAACCGCTCTACCCTGCCAACGATGCAAGGGGGGAAAGGAGCTGGCCATGGAACTCAGATGCTTTCAGAATTTAAGGAAGCTCCTCCTCTAATGATGGATTCTCTCTACTGTTCTTCCCTCCCCCCCAACACACACACCTTCATAATAACTTTAAAGGAAGGCTAAGATTTCATGATAGATATAAGGGTCAAAGGTTTTTCTCCCAAGGCCACAGCTCTGACCATCTTGCTTACTTCAGAATCAAGGGGAGTCACTTCAAACAAAACATAGATCAATTTGAACTCCCTCACCCCCAAGAATGCAATTATAAGATGGCTCAGTATCCAGTATCCAGCAACTACAAAAAGAACTGGGCTGAAAGTTTGCCTAACTCCATTCAAGGACAGACCAGAGGCAAGAGTCTCTGCTTTCTAAAGGACATTCAAGCAATGACCTCAGCAGAAAAGAAAAGCAAAGAAATCTGGCAGACGGAAGAACGGGAAAGGTACCTTGTTCTCTCCTGGACCCCAACAGAGAGAACCAGCCCCCCCCCCTCTAGACGGGTGGGAGAGGTCGGCCCATGGAAGCCAAGGCTGACCGGACAGAGAGAAAGAGCAAGAGAGCTCCTATTCAATGGCAGAGCGCTTGGCTGTCCCAGAGTTTTCTCCTTCCGCGCATGGCTCGCCTTCCTGGCGCAGTCCCGGAGATGGACACCTGAGACCTGTGTTCCCGGGCCACTCCCTGAGGCCGACCGCTGAACCAGGGGAAAGGTCCGGAAGGCAGGATCCCCATTAACCGCTCGCTCGCTCTCCCCGCCCCCACCCCCCACCCCCTCAGGTGCCCTTCCGGCTCGGAAGCGCCCTGGAGCCAGAGAAGCTGGCGGTTTCTTTGGGCCACTGCCCAAAAAGGGGGAAAGCACCGCCCCATGAAAGGAGGAGGCAGGGAGAAGGCGGCCTCCTAGGACCCCTTAAAGGAGGAGGGATGTTTCCGGAAAGATGCAAAAGCCTTGGCCCAACAAACAACCCCGCCAGGGGGAGCCAAGGCTCAGCAAGGAAAGCCCTTCAGCAGACCCACCAGCCAGGCAGTTATGGGGTGCCCCAGAGGTGCAAAGCCCAATGGTGGCCAAAATCTTTTCAGATGCCTTTAGGGCACCCAGGGAATGACAGGCCACCATCAGGAAGGGGTCTGCAAAGAGGCCCCTCAGATAAAGTGTTCTGATTATAAAGTGTTTTGCTTATGTACTGCCACAGAGCACATCAAGCACTCTCCGGGTGGTTTACAATTTTAATTATGCAGGATACAGATTAATTTTCATTGTTTAATTTAAGTATTTAAAATCAATTTAATTAATTTTAATCAATTTTAATTAATTTTAATTATGCAGGCTACAGATGCACAGCTGCCCTCACACATGCCCAGAGGCGGAACCAGCAAAGGAGCAAGAGGTCAAGAGGGGGCATCGCACACCCCAACCCATCCTAGGAAGCAGCTGCCCCCCCCTCAAAATGGCTCCATTTCCCATCCTGCTTCTGGATGCTCTGTGATGGCAGTGCAGGGGGTGGGGCTGGGGCTTCTAGTATTTTGCATGGCCCGCCCATGGAGAAGACCAGAACTGGAAAAGCTTTTCTGATGAACGCAGAGGCCAAATGCCCCCCCCCAGTCGCCGCCCTCAATCTGGAGAAGAGGGTGAGTGCTCCTAAGGGCCCTTCTCTCCCATATCCTGGCCCTTGTGTGGCCAGCCCTCCCTCTGCGCCCCCCCGCTGCCTCCCCCCGCCGCCTTGGGCATACCTTCTAATTCATCGATCTTTTTCGCAAAGACTTTCAGCTGCTTTTTCAGTTTGCGCACCGTCTTGTCCTGTTTCTCCAGCTGCTCCATCAGATCCTGAGTGGAAAGACAGACAGAGAGAGAGAGAGAGAAAAGGCTGAGGTGCCGAAGAGGCTGGCACCTGCCCCACAGGCAGCAGAGGCAGAGGCAGACCTGATGGCGGTGGGCGCTGGTGGCAGAAGAGAGGAGCAGAGCTGGAAGGCGAGGCCGCGGCCTGGGGCCTCCGGAGGTAAGCAGGGCGTTATCCGAGAGTGCCAGGAGACATGCAGCATGACCCAGGCGGATGCCTTCTGCCGGCCCACCATGGAATCCCAGGCCACCACGGCTGCACTTGGTGCTCTAGCAGCTCCCCACACACACACACACCCCACCCCACCCCAGCAATCTCTCTCTCTCCCTCCCTCCCTCTCTCTCTCTCTCTCTCTCAATCTGTCTCCTGGGGCCAAAGGGACCCCTTGGCTCAATGACCACCCAGGACCTGCCTGGAGGAGAACCGAGGGGCCGGCTGGCCCAAGACCCTCTCCCTGCTCTGTGCAGGAGCAAAAAGAGGCAGAGCTGGAGAGCCAGAGGGATGCTGTATGGAACCCCAGAGGAAGGGATGCACTCCACGGCCAGTCAGCCCCCTCCCTGGACTTGAAAGTTTTTTGGGGGAGACCCCCAGATCTGCACCTGAGAGCCCAGGGACCCCACTCTCTCAGGGGCCGGGCAACCTGCAACCTTCGAGATCGGACCGAGTGGCAATGCCCACCTCTCCCAGCCAGTCTGCACACACCGTGGCGAGGGCTGCTGGGCTGCTGGATGATAGCCCCCTTCGGGAGGGCCAGAATAAGCCCACTGGCCAGCAACCTGCTTGCCAAACAGCAAACCTGGGAGCGCAAAAGGGCTGCCCTTTTTTCCCCTCCAGAATGCGAACAGCGTCCCTGGGAGAACCTGCCTCAATCATGCTGCGGAGTTCTTATTAGTAACAAACGGTGTGCGTGGACGGGGGGGGGGGGAAAGAGGCCAGCGTGACAGACACCAGAGAAAGCACTGGGGGTGGGTGAGGTGGGGTGGGGAGAGGGCTGCCCTCCAGGAAGGATCTCTCTCTCTCCCCCCCCCACCTCAGTGGGCATGGCAGCCGGCTCTGCGGTTAGTGCTCCA
This sequence comes from Phrynocephalus versicolor, assembly GCA_023846285.1. Lineage (NCBI taxonomy): Eukaryota > Metazoa > Chordata > Lepidosauria > Squamata > Agamidae > Phrynocephalus > Phrynocephalus versicolor. The sequence continues at coordinate 9,910,089 of JAHTLZ010000252.1, read as the reverse complement.
GAAGCCACAAACAGAGACAGCGCAGGCTTGGCAGGTACGTACAATCACCCGTTTGTACAGGGAGATCCGGTACGACTGATACTTCATGGGGTCATCTGCATATAACTCCTCATAATACTGAAAAAACAGGCATAAGGCATATAGGCTCTTCCCGTCCCATTGAAGGCTAGCAGCACGGCCTGGGCCCCTTCCAGGGGGTTCCCCCCATTCACTGCAACCTCAAAGCCAGTGCCAGGAGAGACAATGAGTAGCAGAGGAAGTGGGGGGGGCAGAGCCCTCCCTCCCTCCCTCCTTGGGCTTCTGCATGTGTGTGCATCTAACAGGACTCTGTGGGGGGGGTAGTTTTGCAAGGGGACCCAACCCCCCCCCGCACGCCATTCTTGGAAGCAGCTTAGTAAGCCTCCAGAAGCCCCCAGTGGGCGCCAGTCGAGCCCTCGGTGGGCGCCTCCTCTGGGCAGGGCCAAGGTCTGGCTCACCAGGTTCTCGTTGGTCAAGCGGGTAATCTCGTGCTGGAGGCTGGCCTCGATCCGGGCTTCCGGGGGCAGCTGGAGGTTCTGGGCCAGGAGCTGCTGCTGCCGGTTGTTCTCCTCCTTCAGGCTCTGGACTTCTCCGCGCAAGGCTTCCAGCTCAGCCTCGTGGCTCCTCTTTTGGGCCTGCAACTGGGACTCCAGGAGTCTGCAGGGGCAAAAAAAGGCCGGGGGGGTAGGGCAGAAGAAGGGGAGCAGGCTTACAGGGTGGACGCGGTGGATTCTCACCCACGGCCCAAAGCACCTGGGGCTGCTTGAAAGCGTGCACAGCTGCAGAGAGACAGATAATGCAGGTGGCTTATATGAAAAAGAAGACACCCCCCCCAGGACCCTTCAGAGGTGTTGAGGTGCCTCAGAAGCAAGCACCAGAAACGGCACCAGCCCTGCCTTGGCTTCAGGTTGCCTGAAAGGAGTTACACCACCACCACCACCTGACAGGGAGGGGGCGTCCGGACCAACCCTGCCTGCTGGTTTGGGGCAAGAGATCTGGGGGTGCCAATAAAAAGGGCAGAACAAGGTCCATCATTTGTTTTATTCTTGCATTTTTACCCTCGTGGTCCTCAAAGCACAAGGAGATGCAACCCAGGCGCACGGCTGAAGAGGAGCAACCACCGGCCTCCACTGAGCGGCTCCTTCTGGCAGTTCCAGGAGTGAAATGCTCCAGAGGTGGCCAGTGGAGAGCCACCCTGACCAGACCAGTGCCACCAAGGGAGGTGCGAGTCCTTTCCTGGGCCCTTTCTTTGTCCCTTTGCTCTGGCACCGTCTTCTCTGAGCCCCAGGGAGGCCCACAAGCAACCCAGCCCCCTCGGCCCCTTTAGCTGCTTGCCAGTTTAGCTTCTAGCAGACTGGTAAAGGGGGTGGGGGTGGGGGTGGGGGGGGTCCTTGATAACCAAAGCCTTGTGTTAGCAGCAGATGACAAGGAAAGGCACAAGATAAGAGAGGCTCCCCGGCCAAAGGAACTGCGTGGTGTCGCGTGCCTGAAGGGGAAGAACCAGCCTGGTGGGCGCAGAGGCTTCCAGCCCCTCCCTCCGGGCTCATCACAGAACAAGGGCGGGCGGGCAAAGGAGCAGGTGGAGGAGCCATCATCCGTACATGCCCATGCACCCTCTGCTCATCAAGGCAAAAGCCAGACTTGGCCTTTATTTGCAGCTGAGGCTTGCCTGCAGTACCATCCTTAGGACCCCCAAATTAATTGCCACATTCTGGGGTCACCATCTCGTTTGTAAAAGAGCAGGGGGTGTGGTTGGCCCTTTCGCGGGCACCGGGCTCTCCTCAGGGGGCCCACCAGGCCGGGGAGCCCAACAAACTAGCCGCCTGGCTGCCCGCCGGTGCTGGGACTGCTTCTGGCTGCCAGGCCACGGAGGAGGCACGGCCCGCTCCTTTCCTTGTCACAAAACCCACGGGGATGCCGTCATAAACCCGACTCCAGCAGCAAGTCAGCGGCTTGTTAGTAACACCAGGGAGAGAGAAAGAGCGAGAGCGCCAGAGAACAAGGACGCCCATCGGGAGATGCCGGGTGACCTGTTGGCTTCTTTCAGCCCTTCATAGACAAGCCACAGTTCGTGGTCCTCATTCAGCAGGTGGCAATCCTGCGGAGTCGGCCTTCCACGCAAAAGGGGGTTCAGAAAAGCAAAAACACAGAAAGGGACCCATGAGGATGAGGGTGGCGACGAGGCAAGGGTGAGGCAAGGCAAGCCAGGCCAGAGCTCCTGATGGATTCTCCTTTCTGTTTCCAAGGAAGAGTCGGACCCCAGAAGCCCATAAACCGCTTGGCACCCCCACCCCCAGCATGTCGACCCGGCAATGAGGCTGGCCAGGCCTTGGGACCCGGGGCCTCGCTGTGTGCAGGAGAGACGGGCATCCCCTGGACCCCTGCCGGCCCCCGCAAGAAGCCCAGGGCTCCCAAAGAGCCAGGCCTGCCAGGAGCCAAGCAAGGCCTCCGGGTCCAGCCCCTCAGCCCTTCCTGCTTGCTGATCCCATCCTGGACCGGGATCTCCAGGTGACCCTCCTGTCCAGAACTAGATCCCCACCCCCACCCCTGCCACCCCCAAACAAGCCCCTGACATTAGTGGCAGTGGGTTGACTGTTCACGACTCGTCACCAGGGAGGAAGCAGAGTCTGGGAACGATCCCAGGCCAGGGACGTCTCTCGTATCCGTGCAGAGCCAATGACAGAAGACGCAGCGCTGCCTTCTGAGAGAACAAGGAGCTTCCAGCCCCCTCCTGCCGAGAACAGCCCCCTGGGTCACTGAGTAAGACTCTGAGGGTTCTCCCTGGTCTCAATCATCCGTCTGAAAGCACTGCTGCAAGAAACAGGACCCCAAAGGTGTGCAAAGTCAGCTCGAGCCCCGAAGCCCGCTCCTCACCTGTTGGTCTCCTTCAGGCCCACGTACGCCTGGGCGATCTCTCCCTTGTCCTTCATCTTCTGCACGTCCTCCAGAAGGATGGTGGGCTCCGTCATGGTGTTCTGGAAAATACAACCCCCCACGAGGCCTCAGCCAAAGCGACCCTTACTCGTGCGTGTGTGCGTTTGTGGTGGCAATAGGGTGGCCTGCACAAAAAACGGTGGTCATTCGTGGTCTGTTATTATTAGGGGTGTTATCGGTGGCAGAGGTGCAGGAGGCCTCCGGGCTTTTCACACAGGGACTTGGACCAGCACCAGGGAGACCCGAGTTCAAATCCCCAGGAAGTCACAAAGGCCATGCCATGACCCTTGGCTGGTTCCCTCCTCAGGCTCACCCACTGGGCAGAGCCATTATGAGGGTAAAATAGGGGGGGGGGGCTCGCCTGCCGCCCGGCGCATCCTAAAGGAGGGAGGAGGTGCCAGCACCACAAAAAGCAAACACTGCCGAAAGAAGCCAAAAGGCCCGGCTTGTCCACCGAGGGGGACAGGCTCCACCCTCTGGGGTTAGGACCCCTGGCCCTCCAAGGAACAAAGAAAGGCCTCCTGCTTCGGATGAGGAGAGTCCCACAGAGGTGGTCTCAGTGGATTTGGGACCAGCTTGGACCTATAGGCTGAGGCGCATCCTACATGCCGTGATCATTCAAAGGGCAACCCACTGATCACAGAGAGAAACACACTCACCTTGTCATCCTGGCCGTCCATTGGCAAGCAGGAAAACAAAGAGAGAAACCCTGTCAGGGATATAGAAACTGGACTCTCCATCTCTCCCTCCCTCCCTCCCTCCCTCTCTCACACACATGCACATCACTTGGGAGTAGAGGGGAAGGGGCCTTGCTCCACTCCCAGCACCTGCTTCCAGCCTGGACCTCTGGGCTGGGGGCCCCGTGCTTATGGTAAGGGAGGAGACTGCCAAGGACTGCCGAGATTGGCAAGATCACCGAAGGAAGCCATGGCACCACCATCACCCCCCCCCCCAGGCACAGCGGGAGAAAATGGGCCTGGGGCATCTTCCCCACCCCCCCTCCTGAGCAGCACTTGGGTTGTTCTTAGATCAAGATGGAGATGGGAGGAAGCCCACCGCCTCTGTGGTCAGGGCTCTCACGTCACCCAGCAGAACAAGAAGCATCAGGAGAAGCTCCCTCCTCCACCACCACCCCTGCCCGCCCGCCTGCCCACCCGCTTGCCTGCCTGCTGCTCACCTTGGGCTGAATTGCCTCCTTCTGGCTCATCAGCTGCGACCTCAGGATGAGGACCTCCTCCTTGCGCACCTCCAGCTCCTCACTGACGGAGGTCATCTGGTCCAGGAGGACCTGGTACGCTGGGGCACCGGGAGCAGTGACGCCCGGGGCGCCCTTCTCCATCAGGGCCTTCCTCAGCTCATTCAACTCGTTCTTCAGCTTCTTATTCTCCGATTCCAGCTCCTGGCGCTGGGGAACAAACACAAGCCCGATCTGGAGGGAAGGGCTCCGGGAGTACCCACACCTCGCGAGAACCCCTTCTCGGAGCTCAGCTCTGCCCCAACCAAGGGTGTGGGACAGCTGGGCAGTTTCAGAGCCCTCCGGCAGGACCTGCGGTCAGAAACGGGCAGACCGGCCTGAACACTTCTTGGGCAGCAGGTGTTGGTGCCCAGGGCACCTTCTCCAGCCCTTTCCAGGGAAATGCAACCTGCTTTTAAGAGCCTGCCTGTCGCTGTGCAGGGATGAGGGTCCCCCAAAGACATCTGGAGTTACCTTAAGTGACTCGTACTCCAGTTCCGCTCCGCGCATCGGAGGCCGCTCCTCCTAGGAGAACAAGCCAAGAGAGGCAACGACAAATGAGGAGGAGGGGGTCCCAAAGGCTTCAGCCGCCAAGGGGCCTCTTGACCCCGACATCCGTCCCAGGTGGGCACGCGGGGGGGGAGGATGCTCCGCCACCCAAGGCCCCTCTGAGCAGACGCCCAACCTGGCCTCCCACTGGCCCAGGCTGCCCTCCGTTCCCGTCTGCCCTTGGCTGTGCCCTTGGGGCGCCTGGCGGGGCCCCCACCTGGGCCTTGGCCCTGAGGGCCTGCTCCTCCTTCCGGTCCAGCTCCTCCTGCAGCCACTGCTTCTCCTGCTCCAGCTCTGTGACCCGCTTCTGGAGCTTGAGGAAGAGGGACATGTCCAGCGGGGCTTTCCTCTCGCTGGGCTCCTGAGCAGAAGTGGGGGGGGGGAGGCAGAAGAGGAGGACTCAGCCTCAAATCAAAGGAGGGGGGGAACAGCCCTTCCCTGCCACACCAGCCTGCTTCCCCGTGGCACCCCAAAAGGGCTCAGCCCCCCCCCATAGTTCCTCGGCAGGGCATCAGGGAGCTCCCGGCCGGGCCTCCTCCCCCTGTGCCATAGGTGAGGGACACTAGTGGGGCGGTGGGGGCAGGGAACACTGCCTCAGTGTCCTGGAACAGCCCCACGGCATTGGGAGCACAGCGGGCCCCCAGGATGCACCAGCTGTGCCTGCAGGCACCCCCCCCCCAATACATGCCCACCAGCCCCCTACAAGTTAGCAAGGGAAGCGGGAGGAGGGACAAGAGGGGGGAAGTGTTACTGGGTGGGGTTAGGAGGAGAATTGCTGACCAGCATTCAAACTATTCCAGAGGTTATCTGCGGATTTTTAAAAGGAAGGCCGTTTCAACAAATAAAGCTAACGCCGGGAACTAACTAGGAGGCTTAATGTCTACAAGGGGTCATACCTTTCTTTCTTACTTGTTTGAAAGGGAATGGAAGGGGGGAAAAACATAGGTTCAAAAGTTAGACCCCGAGAGAAATCATATGCACACCAAGTTTCTATCACTGTGCACTAAGGCAACAGCTGCCGTCCAGAATTTTGGATTCCAAGGCAAGAAATGGCCCAAGAGGCGTGCCTCAGACCAGTCACTGGCTCCCAGCTTTGAAAACATTTGAACTCTTGTCTTTTTCAAGAGCTCTCTTGGGACAGCAAAGGGAAAAAGGAAAAAGGAAAAGGAAGGGGTGTGGCATCAGGGATGCGTTGCTTGTGCTCCTTGGGACAGAAGCGAGACCAAGGGCGTCGGTGCCCTCCCCTAAGTGAGGCCTAGATTTCTCCCAGACCCAAAAGTCACGGCACAAGCAGGACCAGGAAGAGAATACTATATATATTCGAATATAAGCCTAGTTTTTCAGCCCTAATTTTGGGCTGAAAAGGGGGTCCTCGGCTTATATTCGGGTCAATACTTTTAGCCACTGAGGCAAGTTTGGGTCGGTGGCTAAAAGTCATTTTAAATATTGTGCGCCACTTCTCCTGACCCCCCATGTTTAAAATGACTTTTAGCCACCAACTCAAGCACTTGCCTCGGTGGCTAAAAGTCATTTTAAACATCACACACACAAACAGCTCACAAAGGAGGAGTTGCCAGGCCCTGCTGCATTTCCCACCCTAGGTTTATACTTGAGTCAATAAATTTTCCCAGTTTTTTGGGTTTAAATTAGGGGGCCCGACTTATACTCGAGTCGACTTATACTCGAGTATATATGGTAAATGTGTGCCAAGCATGGTGCCCGCGTTGTGCCTGTCAGCTGGCTGGGAGAGGATGGAAAGGATGGCCCGAAGGGGGTCACCTACACACACACACACACGGAGGCTCTCAAGTGAGCCCACATTCCACAGCCAGAGGTTTGACAAAAAGGTTTGGGTTGTCCAGAGACCCTTTGACCCACTAAGTGCTGGGTTCTGCACAGCGCGTGCTCTCGTGTTTGTAGTACACACAGCACAGAAATCTAAAAAGGTTGACAAGTGGCATAAAAAGATGTAAAGCAATTTGTTTTTTAAAAAAATCTTTTGCCCAATACCCTCCTTAGGAGGAGTATGCACTTCCAAAAGGGAAGGGGTTCCTTTGAGATTAAAGTGACCCAAGACGTGAGGTCTGTGTTCACCTGTGGCCAGCTTTGGTGCTGGGAGTGGGGATGGAGGGGGGGATCCACTCTGAGGGGGCCAGCTTGGGGGGAGGCACGTATTCCCACTCGCCCACCCTCTCCAGCCTCACCTCCAGCCTCGTCTGCAGCTCGTCTGGCTCTGTGATCTCGGAGCTGTAGGTATACTCAGATTCGTTGCTGTGCGTGGAGTCCCTTCTTTTCTGCCCAGGCTTGGAGATGTTCTTGTGGGTGGGAAAGAGAGAGAGAGACAGAGAAAGCAGGGAGGAAGGGAAGGCGAAGGCATTAGCACCAACGCTGGCATCGCGGGAGCCTCCAGAGGCATCCAGGCCTTTCGTGCTCGGAAGAAGAGGAGAAGAGGGAGCGCGGAAGGCCCCTCACCATCATCAGCTGCATCTCGTCCTTCAGGTCATCGTATCGCTCCTCCAGGCGGCTGAACTCCTGGAGCAAGTTCTGGTACCTCTGCCGCTCGTTGTTCAGGTCCAGGTCCAGCTGCTTGGTCTCCTCAAGGAACCGTTTCTCCACCACCTCTGCAAGCCGGGGGGTTTGGGAGAGGAGGGAGAGAGAAGGGGACAACCCTCAGAGACATCGCCTGACCTGGCACAGAACGCGCACCCTCTGCTCCTGCCGCCAGGGATCCGTAACTGGGCTCGTCATGGACGCGTTTCCGGCAAACATGTGCGCTGAGGTTTAATTTCCTGGAGCAGGAGTTTAAAACAAGCCCCAAAGAGAGGAGAGAGTGGGGGGTGGGGGAGAGGTTTGGTCAAATGAAACCCAGCTGGTGGGTCCGGTGTACCCGTGATTTCTCTCGCCTGCTCCTGGATGTGGCGGTTCAGGTCCTCTTTCTCTTTCTTCAGCAGCGAATTCTGCTCTTTCAGTTCCAGCACCAGCTTAAAAAGAGAGGAAAAGATGTCAGAAGAGACTCAAGAGCAAAAGCCAAAAAGAAAAAGAAACAAACAGTCCACCTTCACTACCATTAGTGACATTAGGAAGAACTTCATGACAGTTAGAGCTGTCTGGCAGTGGAATATGCTGCCGCAGAGGGTGGTGGAGTCTCCTTCTTTGGAGGTTTTTAAGCAGAGGCTCAATGGCCATCTGTCGGAAATATTGTGATGGAGGTTCCTGCATGGCAGGGGGTTGGACTGCAATGGCTAAGGGCCAGGGGCACCTTCCCCCTGATTCCTCACCTGGTCTGTTTCTTGCTTGTAGGCATCTGCCTTCTCCTCGATGGTCTTCTTCTCGGCCTGCGTTTGGTGCAGCTCCTTGCGGAGTTTGGCCATCTCCTCTTGAAGGCTGAGCGCTCGGTTGGTGGCGTTCTTGGCCTCCTCTTCGCTCATCTTCAGCCTTTCCACGTCATTCTTCAGCTTCTCTGTCTCAGAACTGTAGGCTGCCTCCAGGGCCGTGAGCTTCTCTAGCAGCGACCGGGAGTCCCTCGTCTGGGATGGGGTGGGGTGGGGAGAGAGAGACCATGCCAAGGGGCTGAGCCGTGCCTGCCCCATGATAAGCCGATCCCAGGGCCCTTCCCTTCGGCCGTCCTACCTGCTCGTCGATTTTACGCTGGAGCTGCATGATCTTGTTCTCCATGCCGACGTTGAGCTTCTTGTAGTGCTCCACGGAGCGCGCCTCGATCTTGAGCGCTTTCAGCTGCCTCTTGGCGATCATGCGCCGGCAGCAGCACTGCAGGTAAACGATGGCCCTCCGAGCCCTCCGGAAGTGCCGGCGAGCCAACCAGCCCCGCACGTGCTTCTGTAGAACGGTGGCCTTGTGCTCCCGACGCATCTGCAGGGGCACAAAAGCATGCCATCAGGGTCCCCTTTCTGACATTGCCCTACATTTCACACTTCTACACCGCACCACACACACACACACACACACACACACACACACACACACACACACACACTATTGCTACTAATCGCTTTAAAAAAAAGCTGCATGGGCAGCTGACGAAACCAAGAAGCAGAAGAAGAAGATTGGTGACACAAGGAAAGGAAGCGGGCACAGCACCCACACGGGGCACCCCCATCCGAGACCATCCTTGTGGTCGACAGGGCAACTCAACTGCAAGAGGCCAGGCTTTCTCCAGGGTCTTAGTGGAGGCACACACCAGCACGTTTATCAACAACCTACGTGAGCACACAGCCATCAGGGCAGGGCGGCCTTCTCTAATGAGACCAGTCAACGAAACCCATAGGAAGGACCTGCGTCAGATGGGCAAGCGAGCACAGTTGCCTCTCAAAACACCTAATGACGACCTTTCAGTAACATACACCGAGCAATTCATCCACATTATCATGGCTGAGCTTGTGATGCCACTGGGATTTTGTTGAGATACATAATCAGCCACATTTGAATCCTCACTGGAAGAAAAGGCACACTTTCTCAACCCACACTTAGAAAAGACATGAAAACAACATACTGAGGGATCCTCACAATGGGAAAGGATTCTCAGCACCAAGGCTCCTGATCTTACTAAGGAACGTGGCCACTGTTTGCGTTTGACTTTAGTGGCTTAAATGTGCCACGTTGTGCCACGAGGTCCCCGGAGGCATTCCTTACCTTCTGGTACTTCCTCCTGGCAAGGCACCCTCGCATGTAGGACTGGATGACCACCGTGGCCCCCCGAGTGCGGCGGTAGTGCTTGCGAGCAGAAAACATCCTCTGGAATTTCTGAATGATGATGGCCGCTCTGGTTCTCCGGAGGAAAGTGGCCAGGCTGCCCAGAAACAACAGAGGAGAAACAGGGGTGGGTGGGCGTTTTGTGGGCAGCCTCCAGCCTCATCTTGTAGCAAGGCCCTCCCATGACTCTCTCTCTCTCCCCGCAGAGAGATGCTCGGTCCAGTCGATCGGTGCGGGGAAGGGACATGAGTCCAGGGCCCCAATTCCCCTCCCCTTGTGACTCCCCCCCAGGCAACCCCCTCAGCCAAAACCAGAAGCAGCCAGAGGTGCTCTTTCAGTTTCATTAAAAAAAAAAAAGGTTCTCCAAAGGGTGGTTGGGATGAGATAGGCAAGGAAATTGCCTGATTAAAAGGAGGGCGGACACTCCTGGGGACCCTGAAGAGCTGCTAAGCTCTTATTCAGCTGAAAAATATCATTAGTTAACTCTGGGGTGTGTGGGGGGGGGAGTCCACTTGGCGTATAATAGGCTGCTACGACTCCCTGCAGAGATATCCATATTACGGCAATGTGTCACTCCATGAGAGCCCTCTTGGGGCGAGGGGGGAACAGGGGGGGCGCTCACCATCGTGCCTGGTAACCTCTGACATATCTCTGGATGGTGATGGCAGCCTTCCTCATGCGCAGGTACTTCTTTCGCATCAGCCACCCCCTGATGGTCTTCTGGATCCGGATGCAGGCAGCCCTGAGTTTGTCAGCCCTTATTTTTTCCAAATACGCCACCTGACCAGCCCGGAAGAATATTTTGGTCTTCCCAAACTGGTACTTATCTTTGTTCTATTTGTCAAAGGAAAGAGACAATCAGTGCCAATAGAAAGTGGCATTCTTCTTCTTCGTCTTTTTTTTTTAAAAAAAAGGGGTGGTGGGGGGAGAAGACTCAAGGAGGGCAAACTTAACAAGAGGGTTAGGGTCAGCCTATGAAGCACAACAAGAACATCTGAGGAGGACCAAAGGAAAGGAAAGGGGGAGAAATGTTCCAAGCCCAGTTCTTTTCATTAATCGGGCAGAAGGAACATTAAGGGTGCCAACCACTCGATCACCAAACCGTCCTCTGAATGGCATTACGATGCGTGTCAAGATGGCACCAAGTCATCCTCGGCATTACCGGCATTTTCCAGGCACATGGCTGGTGCATGAAGAGGGAGAGGAGCAAATTCCAACAAGTACTCTTAAGCCACCTAAACATCTTCTCCAGGTGCCCCTTGGAGGCGAGGCCTTTGGACAAAAGGCAACGGGTGTCACCTGAAGCGTAGGTCCCATTGAGCTTGGGCGCATAGCGGCTGGGGGTCTCCGCATAAGTTCACTTCCCCCAAACGCAAGGATCAAATTACAAGGGACACTTTTAGGGTTCAGCTGTCCCCGTGTTCCTCCTTGAGAAGGGGGAAGGGGGCAGCGCTCTGGATCAGGGCCATGGGGCTGGGCATTCACCCTTCCCTCTCGTGTACTCTTCCTGCTGAAATGCCCCCCCGCCCGTCAGCCATTCTGGGGCCCTGGGGGACAACTGTTATGCAAGGAGGGGTCCCGAGCCTCTTCCAGGCCGGAAGGCTCCTTCCTCAGTTCTCCCTCCAAGACCAAGGGGCCACAACGTGACCTGCAATTAGTCCACATTCCCAGAGCTTTGTGGCAGGGGAAGGTGGGCCCTTTGAATAGAAAGGCGAAGTGGCTTCCCTTTGGTACACTGGGAAAGGAAGTGGGGGGGGGGCAGGATCCATCTTTGCTCCAGCATGGGCCAAGTCCCTCAGTGCACAAGCTGCCATGGTCCTACGCCAGTGTGGCTCCACCTGGCCCGCTCTGTGAACGGAAGGGCCTCTGCCCCACATGCCCTGAGGGCTGAGGAACTTCAGACACACTTTCTAGGCATGAAAAAAAAGCAGGATTTGCTACCAAAATCAACTTCTCCAGGACGTTTTTACACGTCTGCTTCCTGTCACTCAGGACATCTTTCTGCTTCATCAAGACACGATAGCGGCTGAAGAATTCCTGATACGTCCACCTGGTTCCAACAAAGAAACAGGGCATTATTCAGAGACAAAAGCTCCCCGTGGGCGAAAATCACGTCGTATCCCTGCGGAAACCTCCCCCTCACGAGGGCTCACCTTGAGGGGAAACCGGCTGCGCTGATTCGGATCGTCTCCAAGACGCCACATGCGCGGAGCTGCTGCACTGTCCGTTTTTCATCAAACCTATTCAGGAGAGCCCCCCCCCCCGTCAGAGCAGGCCTCCCAAGGAAGAGCCCCTGGCCAACGTCAGGGGTTCCCCAAGAGTGTGTGAGGCAGGGCGTGCAAACAAACTTACATGAAGGGCAGTTTGAAGTCGTTTGGTTTTATACACCGGACATAATGTGGAGTCGTGGCGTTCAGCGTCTCCATCAGGAGATGCAAAGAATTTCTGAACTGAAAGGGAGGGAGCCACAAAAGCAAGTTAGGAAAGGGGGCACAGGCCCGCCCGCCTGCCTGCACAGATGCCCAGCTCCCTCCGGTTGGCTCTCTGAGCAGAAAGGTCACTCCACAGGCTGAAATGGCTTGTGGGCACCCAACCCTGCCCCCCCCCGCTCCATAACAGAGGGTTGCCCGTTGGCAGAAGGACCGATCGGCAGATGCCACTGACCTGGTGCCCCACCGTTTTCTTATGCTCCTTGCTCGTTTGGGCCACTTTAGACTTGGCGGGCTTGACGGGGGCCCGAGACAAAGGGGTCCGGCCGGAGGGCGTGGCCGAGGCGGGGCTGGCCTCCTTCTCGTCCTGGAACAGCTCAGGCAGCATCTTTAGCTGGGACGGCACAGAAGAAATCCTCTCCGTTAGAAAAGGGGCAGCTCTCTCCTCGGGGCAACGCAACCAAAAGAGGGAAACAGAACACAACAGAGCAAGCAGACAAAGGCACGGGAGGGAGCATCACAACACTCCTGGATCCACTCCTGACATCACTGCTCCTTTGGTGCAGATTTGAAGAAGAAGAGACGGGAACGGAAGAAAGGAAGCATCCCGGCCTTGGTTCACTTGTTGAAATGTGGCCGGCCTGCAACCCAGCAAGGATGCAGAGGAGGTTGGGTCACGCTATGCCCACCTCGCGCCTTCTTTTGAAGTAAATGAGGTAAGATTTTATAAACTGCAGTTCTGAAGGCACACATCTAGCATCAGACTGGTGACTTTCAGCACAAAGGGCCATCATAAGGGATCAAAGCAAAACCGGCATTACGTTGAGTGGTCTAAAGCAACGGAGAGCTCGACGCCGAGTCAGCAGGGAAAGGCAGCCAAGGGGAAGGTGGTCTCAGCACTCACCTTACTAGATTTCAGAACATTGATCTGCTCTTCATAGACGGTGTCCTTGTTTTTCTCCAAAAACCCTTCGCACTGGTACTCCACCTAGAATGACAAACAATGCCCTCTTTTAACGGCAACACCGCAACGGCAACATTGCAGCAGGATAGAGAGGAGCCCCAAAGCCTAAGTGCTTTTCTAGAAGCCACTAAAAGCCGGGAGAAGGTGTAGCCTTCCCTCCCTCAGCCGCTGCCCCTGAATTACAGGTGCTGCTTTCAAGAGGCGTTTTCCTGCTGTGGCATTTGGCATCATTCCTACGGTTCAGAGGCATGGTCGGTGGGTCCTCAGACTTGCCCGTGTGCCTTTGCAAGGTGTTCCCCACCATCCAGCCCCTCCCTGGCCCCATCCCCCCTCCTGCTGGACAGGAGCCACACCCTTGGGTTGCCAGGTTCTAGCTCTTTCGTAGCCACCAGGTCCGGAGGTCCACCGGCATGGAAGCTTCTCCCCAGACAGAGCGTCCAACTGAGGGACGGAACCTCCTCATGTCCACCATCCCCCCCCACACACACATGCACCACAGCCTTCCACCCACTGGGATTCTGCTGCCACCGCCGGCGTTTGCCTTCCCAGCTCCCAAAAGGGCCACTGCTTGTGCCCCCGGGCCACTTGCCCCTCCTCACGAGCCAGAGGGCATCCCGGTGGCATGGCTGCCACTCCCTCCAGCCTCCTCCCCTCTGGCCCACCATGCAAAAGCTTTGGGACCTTTCCCTGGGTCCTGGCGTGGAAGCCAACAGCTCCTCCGAGCAGGCCGGCAGCCGAAAAGACAAAGCCCTCTTACCTTATCCGCAAAGTGCTGGATGATAAACGCTTTGTTCGACAAACGAGGCTTCTCAAAAAGTGCTGTTTTATTCAAGTGGGTATTGTACAATTTCTGGGCCCAGCTGTTATCCGAACCTTTCGGCATCTAGGCAAGGACAGAGCAAAAACGTTGCAAGCACCCCAATCGCTTTCCCCTTCAAGCTGGGGTAGGAAAACCTCTTACTACTTTTCAGGTTCTCTCGGACTCCTGAAACTTAAAAACAAAAACAAAAAACCCCATGGCAGGGCCAATGGTTCATTTTGTGGGCGGCCGACTAGCCATGGGTGGTCCATGGATATCTGGGAGCCCCTTCTTCAATGCACCCACTTCTGCCACCCTGCATATTGCACAAGAGTGACCTGTCCCCGTTCTCTTTAGGGCCTGCCTCTGATTTTAGAAAGGACCAAAAACCCCTGAGGATGGACCGAGTTATGCAATGCAGTTTTTAACCCATGAGGAAAACTAAGCTGCAGAGAAGGGCTTGCATTTCAAAGGGGAAAAGAATTAACAGCCCCAGTCAGTGTGCAAAACACACACACACACACACACACAGAGACACACCACTTAGGAGAGCAGGACTCCTTCCTTCCTACCTTACATTCCTCATCCAGCAAGTCCAAAATGCCCAGTTTGGCCTCTATGAGGTTAATGCAGGGCTGGTTGTCATAGAAGTCAATCAAGGTCCAAGGAATCTGCTCCCGCATGTATTCCTCTTGCTCCAGCTTGAAGACATGCTGCAGGAAGGGTTAGGGTTAGGGTTAGGGTTAGGGTTAGGGTTGGGAATGAGCCCTGTTATCCGGGCAGGCTAGCTGACTGCTCACTGACGGCCTCTCTGGTCCACTCGACTACATCTCCCATGATCCACGTGCAATCCCTATTTGACCCAGTGGCTGAACACCTCTCTCTCTCTCTCTTTACATCAAGTGTTTAAACTAAAAACACTCTAAGCAGGCTGGCAAGAAGATTATCTTAGGGACACTGGGGGAAGGGGAAAGTGCAAGCAACGTCACAAGAGTTTTCTTTACAGCTGCCCTCAACATTCGTGAAGCCCCGGACCTTTCCTTCCTGCATCAGAAAGGCTTAGGAAACCGTCCCAGGCTCTCAGCTGGCAGGTCTCCTTCCCTAAGGAGGAGGAACCTCTAGGGAAGGGCCAGGGAAGGGTTAGGGGAGCGGCTCTAGACCCACAAGTGGGACTCAGCCAGAGGCTGAGTATCAGCACCTTGGGGTCCCCGAGAGGGACCTCTCGAAGTTGCCTCAGTGAGTGACCCTGAGGGTGGAGCCACCCAAAAGGACACGGCGGGTGGAGAGGCCAAGCCACGGGCCTCCCCCTCTCTCCTTCTTACCATGTTGAACTGTTGCTGTAGCTTCTCGTTGGCATAGTTGATGCAAAACTGTTCAAAGCTGTTGATCTCAAAGGTTTCAAACCTGGGGGTGGGGTGGGGTAGGGTGGGGAGAATAAAGACCATGGCTGACCTGGGTGGCTGCGCATCTCCCGGCAGCAAAAGGACTGACGGCAGGATGCCCAGGCGGTCAACATGCCTTGCACATGTTTTCCTCCCGCAGCGGAAGGGCTGCCAAGAACGTGCCGCCGGACGGGGCCGGGAGGAGCCGCTCACCCGTAGATGTCCAGGACGCCAATGAAGGAGTGCTGCTTCATGGTGGAGAGGAGGGCCTTGTTGACGTGGTCCACAATCCAGCTGAAGAGGCGGGCGTAGATGTGCTTGGCCAGCGCGTCCCGGGCGTTGACGGCCTGCAGCTTGGAGATGGGCTTGATGTAGGTCTCGGTGGCCGTGGCCAGCTTCCGGTGGCAGAGCCAGTGGGCCATCTGGTCGTACTCCACGGCCATGAGTTCGCAGAAGATCTTCAAGGGCTCGTGCTTCGGCTGAAAGGCCAGGGAAGGAGTTGGACGGGAGGCCACTCACCCAGGAGCGGAAGGGAGGAGGGCATTTGTGGACCCCGGCCACGAGGGAAAGACCGGGGGGGGGAGGCTTCCAAAGAGGGGCCCAGCACAATGCCTCGATCCAGTCTCTTCCCCCCTTAACCCTTGCCTTACAGAGAAGCTCCAGACCCCACATAAACACTCCATGAGGGCCCACTCCTCCCCCCTCCCCACACACAGAAGCCCCCCAGGGGTAACCAGAAAGGCTAAGCAAGGGCCCCGTGGCAACCACTTCAAGCACAGCTGGAACGTACTGGGATGACACAGCTGTCAGCATCTCGCGAGGTGAAGGTCACGTTGCCCAGGTGAAGAATAGCCGCTAGAATCTGGAAGATGCCCATCTGAGAGGAATCAGCAATGCCTGCCATATTGGGGGGGGTGGAGGGAGGGAAAGAGAGAGAGAGAGAGAGAGAAAATGGGGAGGGTTGAACCAGAATTCTGTTCCTTGAGATAAAAAGAAACACATCCCGCTAGGTCTCTGCGCCGGCACCAGGCGAGGAATGAGTCCAGCTCCCTCGTGAAGGCAGGAAGTGCCCCTCAAGTCCACCCACCCCTGGAAGCCTCCCAATGCAGCTTCCCTGGCCTTGGTCTCCCCAAAGAGCAGCCCCCCCCCCCGCCGCCGGCTTCTGGCAACTGAGTGACGGCTCAAGAATGAGCTTTGGGGTGGCTCTCAGAGGCCGTACCATTCCAGTGAAGTGCTTTGAAGCTGCTTTTAATTTGTGTTTTCCCATTACCAATGTGGGTGGCATTTGTTTCTGTCTTTTAAAAACTGTTGGCTCTGAAACCACCTTTTAAGGGGTCAAAAAGGAAGGATATAAACTCAAATGAATGAGCAAATGACACCTGAGGTGGAAGAAAGCACACTTGTGCGGGGAGAGACACTTTGCCGGCTCCAGCTCAGTGGTGCGGTTGCGTCCTCCAGAGGTCCAGAAGAGGTACCAGCCCCGGCCTGGCCTTGGAGGGCTGCAGCCCCCACCACCCCTTCACCCCCTAAAGGAAACACTGGAACTGCTTTTACTCAAAGCAGCCTCCTCTCAAATGGACGTGTGGAGAGGGGCCGGGGTTTTCTCTTGCTTTTCAGCTGCTTGAGGCACAAAAGAGGCCTTTGTTTTCGGCAGGTGTCCCTCTTCCTAAAACTCACTGCATGCCTTCCCCCAGTTTATTCAGAACGTCACGCGTGCCAAATTTCCAGAGCAAAGCCCATCCAAAGCATCTTTCAAAAGCTAAGGAGCTTTGTAAGCAGAGGAGGTGGGGGGGGGCTTGCCTTCATAAGAGCATGAGTGTTTGATTATTTGCAGACGGCGGCTGTGCTAAGGTCTGCAGCAGGGAGATCCAGTCCTGGAGGGAGCCAGGCCCTCCTCAGCCTTACCCAGCAAAGAGCATGCCCGCCTGGTGTTGGCCATCTCTTTGGCGTCATCGATTCCGTCGATCACCGGGCTGCCTCCTTGCTTGGTGTAGTGGAAAGAGTTCGCGTTTCCTATACGAAGCAAAGCAAAAGCAAAGTGTTCTGCTTATATACCGCCCCATACTACTACAAGTAGTCTCTGGGCGGTTTACAATTTTAATTACAGAGTGCAGGCTACACATTGCCCCCCCCCCAGCAAGCTGGGTACTCATTTTACCGACCTCGGAAGGATGGAAGGCTGAGTGAACCTTGAGCCTGCTACCGGGGATTGAACCCAGGTCGTGAGCACAGTTTTACCTGCAGTACAGGCATTTAACCACTGCGCCACAAGGCTCTGACAAGGAAACGAGCCACGAGGCTCTGACAAGGAAACAAGAGCTTCTGTGCATACTGAGGAGAAAAGTGCACCGCAAAATGCCCTGCTGAATGGACAGGGACAGGCCAAACCCCACCGCTGTACCCTGGTCAAGCCAAGAAGCACCGCATTCTCCGGGCATAGGAGCAGCAGCCAGCAGGCGTGGAAGTATCTGCCAGCCCCACTGCAGGGGGGGCAGCTCCACCCCGGATGTCCACCCTGAAGCCACACAAGGGGGGGGGGACTCATGCTTCATGGGAAAGATCAAAGCTACAGCCAAGGTGTTTCTTTTCTTAAAAAAAAAAACATACACAGAGGAGAATAGGCAAACTTCAGCTGTGCATTCATCAATAGCAGAAACGCTCCTAACACACACAGAGAAACTGGTTTCACCCCCCTTTGCAGATTTAGAGTTTAGAGAGGCCAATGCTTTGGAGAAAGCAGTTCTGTCCAAGCAACTCTACTTCAGGACAGGCCATGCTGGAGACTCAAGGCAGTGCATGCAAATTCATACCTAACCGCAAAGTTTTAAATTCGGGCAATGCTGCAGAAGCACAGAGCTGGTAGAAGATGTGGTAATTTCTCTCGTCTTCTGCCTTTAACACAAATAAATAAAGGTAAGATGTTTATCAAGGGGGGAGAGAGAGAGAGAGAGAAGGAAAGGAAGGAAGGGAGGGAAGGAGGGAGGGAGGGAGGAAGGAAGGAAGGAAGGAAGAGGTTTCATGTATTAAGAAAGCAACACAGAAAATGAAGTTCCAGAAACAGTGTCAAAGGTCTTGGGAAAGAACACCTAAATTCATCCAAACCACTTTTAAAAAAATCTGAACATGGACTCTTAGTCTCTCTTTAAACCCCTCGGGCAAAGGGGAGCCAAAGTCATCCAGCTTTCATGCTGAATAGCTTTTACTCTTGGAAGGCATTCCCCACAGCCTCCACCTGACTCCTCTCCCTTTCCACCCCACTTGGCTGTTCAGTCTTTGCCCACCCTTCAGTGCCAGAATGGCTCGTACTAGCTTAGCTCCCGAGTGTGTGTGTGCGTGCACGCGTGCATGCATATTCATGCATGTACGCACGTACACACACATGGGATTGTCCTGGCCCCACAGACTGCCACGCAGACATTCTCCCACGGGCTGGCACTCCTCTTACCTGGAAGACCACTCGCGATTTCTCCAGGAGGTAAGTCCTCATGTGAGCACCGATGATGCGATACCTCTTGTCAAAACCTATTTCGATGTACTTCCCAAAGCGACTGCTGTTGTCGTTCCGTGTGGTCTTGGCATTCCCGATAGACTGGGGGAGGGGGGGCGAGGAAAACACAGAAAGGGTTGAATATTTTAAGGACTCCGTGGCGGCATCAGGGGAGGTCATTGGAAGAGAAGGATGAGAAACCACACGAATCACCATTCTCCTACTCTCGGATGCATCCAGTGCGGACTCCCATGTGAGATGCAAGGCAAGCCCTTTGGTACATGCAGGCTTGAGCCAAGAAGCAAAAGCAGGCTTGGTGTTTGGGAGCTATCGCTTCAAACCACATGGGGACTGAACACAAGATCAGTACACAATCTGATCCCCCCCCCCTCGTGGCCCAATGGTTAAATGCATGTACTGCAGGTAAAACTGTGCTCACGACCTGGGTTCAATCCCCGGTAGCAGGCTCAAGGTTCACTCAGCCTTCCATCCTTCCGAGGTCGGTAAAATGAGTACCCAGCTTGCTGGGGGGGCAATGTGTAGCCTGCACACTGTAATCAAAATTGTAAACCGCCCAGAGACCACTTGTAGTGGTATGGGGCGGTATATAAGCAGAACACTTTTTTACTGAGACATTCACCAAAAATTTGTCATCAAAAACTGTACACCACCACGAATTTTCCTTGCCTGCCAGGAATATTCTGGAACACATTCATGAATTAAGACGCTTGTCATGTTGGAGATGGGGAATCACAGCACAGGAAGCAGAACAGACATGAACTTTCACAGCCCCCCCCCCAGGAATTCTAGTTTTATGGAACGTCCGTGTGAGTAACCTGCATGCTCGTGCACTCAAAAACAGCAAGTCAAGCAACCAAGAAGAGACCAGCTTAGTAAATAGCTTCGGAACCCAGGATTATGGTGATGGGCACCCAAAGAGAGAGCTACACAGACCCCTTTTCTCTGGGCGTTCTGACCCTCAACTCCGCTCCAGGCATCTCACAAAGCCATTCCCCCGGAGCCCATTCAACTCCTGGCGGAAAGGGAGGGGCAAAGGAGGAACCGAGGGGCTGGGCTATTAAGCCAGAAAGGAGGGCTTCTTGTGAGCTTCTTGCTCCTGTAGCCCTGGGGCTGTGGGGCTGGAGGCGGCACAGAAGGCACCCTTGGCACGCTCTGGAGAAGCGCCAAGGGTATTTGTACACGACCCCTAAACTCCGCCGCAAATGGCTGCCAGCTCCGGAGCTTACAACTGTTTCCCCACCAGCTCCGGAGTTTGCAGGAAATTAAGTGCGACCACACCCACCTAAGCGCGTCCCAGCGCACCTTTCTTGTACCTGCTCTAGGAGGGTGAAAATCCCCAGGTCCGGATTTAATCTCGTGAATGCGGGCTCTCCTCGCTTCTGTTTGTTTGTTTTTTGCCTCCTGCCCCTTTAAGAGAAGGGGCGGGAGGCAAAAACAAACAAACAGAAGAGAAGGAATCAGGACTACGGGGCTCCGAGCGGCTTTGGAGGTGAGCCTGTATTTTTCCTCTCTTTTTTCCTCCCTCCCCTCACGCAGACAGGATCAAGGAAGTGCGGAGGGGTGGGGACGCAGGAAGAGCAACGAACCCCCAAGATCTCTGTTCCGAGTTTAAGTGGCCAGCGGATCTTAGGGGTCATGTGAAAAGGCCCCCACTGAGCAGACAGCCCTTTCGTCAGCACTTGGAAGCAGCCAACAACAGGGCACCGACCCGCCTTCCATAATGCAGCGGGTGGCTCATCCCACGGCCTCACAGGCAGACGCGGAGCGCCAGGTAAATTTCGGCATGCCTGCCAGAGCCCGGCCTTCGCCACAGGGTTGTAATAAAAAAGATGGGACATGGTTATGGAAGCCGCAGTTTGTAAAACCAGCAGGAACACGTCCCTGTTGGCACTCCCTCTGGCCTCTCGCAAGGGCTGTCCTGAACAGCAAGGAAGCCTGTGGGGGCTTCTCCAAATCCCTGTGCCTAGAACACAACCGAGGATCCCTCGCGCACCCCTTTGCTGGTCAACTCAGGGCCACTAGGCATGGCGTCCGGCCCGCAGCGAGAATCCACACAACACGGCACACCAGGCAAAAATTACCTTCTCCCCGAACACCTCAAAACCACCTGTGCCCAAGTAGCCTTAGGGCGGGCAATGTCCTCTCTGCTTTGGTTTGTGTTGAAAGTAGGTCTTAAACAAGAGAAAAGTACATTTAAATTTTTTTAGGGAAGGAAGCGAGTCTGGTTTCATTTGTCCACAGGTCTCTCAAATAGAGGTGGGCACGAATCAAAAAAATGGCATTTCGTTTGTCGTTTGGAGGGTCCGTTTCGGTTCGTTTCCGTTTTTCGCGAATTTTTGCAAAAAAATCATTTTCATTTTCGTTCGTTTCGTTACCATTTATTTCAATTTTTTGTGATTTTTTTAGGATTTTAAGCAATTCACTCATATTGCAGTAAGGAAAGGAAATGCACGACAAAATTTCCGGTGTTTCTGTTCGTTTCGTTTCATTTTAGAGACAAAATTCATTTGTCGTTTCGTTACGTAACAAAATGAAAAAACGAAAACGGAAATGAAAAATTGTTCGTTTCGTGCCCATCTCCACTCTCAAACATTTGGCACCTAACAGAGAGTGGCGTTTGTTGCGAAGGTGCACTTCTTTGCCACTCCGTTCTCAACCCTGTTTTCTGTGGAATCTTCCTGATGGCGAGGTAGAAGGAAGCCACGGTCCTCCTTTGACTGACCGGCAAGCCACTCTGGGCTGAAAAGCAGGGCAATATTACATTTGAAAAGCATAAATATTCCTCCATAACCAGCTCTACTACATGGAATAAACTGGAGCTTGCCAAGTTTGATAAGATGTCCTTGATATTATAACTGCACTATGCACCACGTTAAAGCAAAAGTACAACAAAACAAACAAACAAACCAGCTAAGATCCATCCATGAAGCCCAACTGCTAAGCACAAAATATAACTGTCCGTTGAGTAGACCCACTCTTAACCAGCGGGACTGCCGCCAGTGCAGACCTACTGCCCTTTACTGTGCCTATTGTAGGTGGCACCAGCATTTGGACTCCTGGTGTGAGACTCCTTCAACTTAGACAGAGGAAAGACAGAAAGACAGGGAGGAGCCACACAAAAAAATCTGTTCTGGGGGGCCAAGACCTCCAGACAGGGGGAGAGCCTGACTTGACTTAAATGTTTCTAGCAACCTTTCCCATTTTCTTCCATTCCATCAGCCTGTTTTGGTGCAAATCAAAAGTGTTTTTGCCTTCTGGATGCGAACAACCAGTGCTTCCTTCAGAACTTGTCCTGAGAGGCCGGCATGTCATCTGATGGTGAGTTGGGCACTTCATAGGAAAGAGGACAAAAATCCCTAGGAGCCAAAGGATGTCAAAGGACGCTGCATGGCTGGTCTTACCTCCATGATGGGGTTGGAAGCCAGGACTCTCTCTTCCACGTTGGCTTCGCTGGCAGAGCCGCTGACGGTCGCAAAGTAGCGCATGGCATACTTGGCAGAGACGGTTTTCCCGGCTCCCGATTCCCCGCTGACAATGATCGACTGGTTCCGTTCATCCCTGCAAAGGACAGCAGCTCTTGGTTCTTGGAGCTTTTTTGCCTGCCTCCCACCAGCTGATGGATGGTGGGGAGAACGAGCCCCCTCACCCGCTGGCTCCAAGGAAGACCAAGGCCCCCCAGGAAGCTCCCCTTTGGAGTCCAAGAGCCGCCGTGGCTTTGAGGCAAAGGTCTGTTATCTGTGACTCAAAGGTTGACGTGCTTGACTTTCCTAAGATCCTTGCACAAAATGGCCAAACATGGGGGGGAGGAGGAGGAGGAGGAGGAGGCAAGCCCCTGTGAACAAAGCTGCGAACAGCCCAGGAACCGAAAGCATCGCGACGCATCAGGCAACAGAGCAGGTGGCCTTCTCTTGGATAACCAACGGTGGGCGCCACGCTCAAACCGCCGGAAAGTCCCTGGCAACGAGAGCCTCCACGGAAGCCGAAGACGGCTGGGCCGAGTCCCTTCGGTGGGGCAAGACCAGGGTGAAACAAATGCTTGTTGTGTGTCCCTGGAGTTGCCTTCCACACACCACCCCCCGCCCCCAACAGGCCAAGCTCAGAGGACCAACGACGGCTCCGGCAGCCACGCTGGGCTTTCTTTATTCACAAACAAGTGAGCGCTTGTTGCCCTAGAAATACACTTGATCTAGAACAGCCTCCAAAGGATCCTCTGGGGATCCCTCCTCTGATTCCTCCACCGTTCCCACCATCCACGAAGGCTTCGTGAGCAGCTCCTGACTGGACCCCAGGGAGGAAGCCCAGGAACTCTGTGTTACCCCCCATTTCCTCCTGGGAACAAACTGGCCGGGAGGCGTCTAGAGCAGTCAGAGCCCAAAAGCAAACCGGGGGTGGGTGGAATTTTATTTATTTACAATTTTTTTTGAGGGACAGACAGCCCCAGGAGAGGGCCAACGGACCCACTGTTCAGACAAACACCAGTTTGTGTCCCCCCCCACACACACACACTTTTACACCTCCAGCCGCTTCCCCACCTAGGGCTGCCTCTCCCCAGTGCTTCCACCTTCCTCCATGGGCCCTCGGAGGGCTCCTCTCCCCCCCCCACCCCACCTGGCCATCTGCTTGTAAGCTTCTTCTGCCACAGCAAAGATGTGTGGGTCCATGTCCCCCATGTTCTGCCCGCTGTACGCATTGATGATATCCTCGCCATAGATGGGCAGCTGCTCGTAAGGGTTGATAGCCACTAAAACGATACCTGCAGAAGAAAGAGTACAAGGGGGCAGTTCAGGAGGCACAAAGACAGGCAAGCACAGTCGGGGGTGGGGGGGTCTTGGTTCATTTTGCCCTTTGCTTTTGCTCAGGACCGAAATGCAGGATGCCCCCAGTTCCCCCCCCCCAGGTGTTAAAAGCGAAGGGGCTTAGGACAGCCAAGCGAGCAGCCAGAGGGGAGAGGCTGCCCCCACCCCACCCGCCAAGCACCTCCGGGGGGGCAACAGGAGAACGCAGGGGCATCCTGTGCTCACCGCAATACGTGTAGATGAGCTTGGAGTCTATAAACCGGACTTTGAGGTTGTGGAGAACAGCCGGCTCGTGGAGGTAGCTGAGGGCCGTCAGGTCATTTTCCCCAACAAGGATGTCAGGGTTTCTCAAGGGCGGCAGCTCCTTCGTCTTAGGATCGAGGCTGTATTGCTGATCCTGGAATTTAAATTGAGAGCCGATCAGTGAAAGATACCAGTCAAGATCCATCGTGCGGCTCCTTTCCACAGGGGAGCAGCGGCTGAGGCCAGGGAAGCGCACCACGCACTCTGGAACGCGACACCGGGCGCTGGACTATTGGCAAATGAACAGAGAGCTGGTTTTAATTGTTTTAAGAATGCTGAAAGCCGCCTCGAGAATGTTGCTTCAGAGGCCGAGTTTAAATATCCCTGTCAATGAAGGCATCGGATCATAGCAGGCAAGAGCAAACCTTTTGCACGGGAGCCCAGACATGTTTACCTGGGCAACTACAAAGGTAAGAATTCCCGTTACCTTGCCATCCTCAAGTTGAAGGTGGAGCACTTTGTCTCCTGTCTTATAATCCTTCAGAAGTTCAGCTGACTTCCAGACGACATCCGAATCGGGGATCCATATCCTCGCATACTACAAAACAAAGCAAACATTTTGGTTTTAGAGCAAGAGAATGAGCAAAACATCACCCTCGCCTTTTTCCCTGGTAGCCAACTTGCACCTTGGTTCAACCCTCCCCACCACGCCACCTACCCAAAAGGGACTTCCCTGCCAACTGCCAACTTGCCGTCCTATTACAGGACCAAAGGTCCAGGTCATGACCTCCTAAGGCCAGTGGTGGCGAACCTTCGGCACTGCAGATGTTTTGGACCACAACTCCCACAGTCCTCTGCCATTGGCAGTACAGGCTTGGAATCCTGGGAGTTGTGGTCCAAAACATTGGGAGTTGCCTTGGCACACCAAGAAGTTGCCATGCAAAGAATCGCCAGGCAGGATTATTATTTTGAAGATGACTTCTTCTTGCAATCCATTCCTGGTTAACTTAAACTACCATCGGTTCTCTAGCAAGGTGGCAATTATATTTTGAGCCTTAGCCACGACTGCAGCCCTGTAGACGTCGCCAATCTCAAGAATATGGGCGGTCCTACTGTGCTAAAAAGAAATTGCTGTTTATTATTGCTTTATAGGTATCACCCAGGACCAAAAGTTCTAATGAGAAACTTTGGCTTGCCAGCAGAACACTTTTCGTAGTTCTCCAGTGGAGGACTCCACCAGAACCCTGCCTGGAGGAGAGACTTGTGATGTCCCCTGTGTTTCGCTAATCTGGAGTCTCTAATCTGGATGTGCAGCAGCCACAGTTGGATGGGAAACACATGGAATGCATAGCACACTTGCTTGTTCGCTCTAAATCTCTCTCTCTCACACACACACACACAAACACATTCACTGACTCACGTATCAGTTTATGCCTATTGGAGTATTTGAAGTGCAACATATGTATCACAAAAAGGAACCAAAATGTGTTTGGGCTTCTGCAATTGGGATTCATGGAGTGTCTGTCTCCGCACCATAGAAACTGCATGGTAAGTGCCTTAAAGAGTGCAAAAAGAAAAAGAGAAAAAGCCCCAAATCATCCCAGATGCAAGCAAAAGACCATGGCCCCCTTTTAGACCAGGAGTTGACAGATGAGATGCTCCTGTATCTAGCTTCTCAGTCTAACTCTGCACCCTTTGTATGCCCAGATATCAATGTCCTGTGACAGATCTAGGGAGGTGTCAAAGCAGAGACACCCAAGGGCATGCCTAGGATCTCTGAAGTCAAAATCCTCGATCGACAGAGGCAGAAAAGCAGCACAGCAGTTCTGCAGAACTTATGTCTGGTTTAGAACTCAGAAAACAAGGAGCACCCCTTCCCCAAAAGACAATAAATGAAAAGAAAGCAAAACAAAAAACAAAACCACCCTGCTATCTACAACACAACAGTCGTAGACAGAGTTTCTGAAATCAGGAAATAAGGAGTGCAACACAGGCAGTGCAAAGGGCCCCTTGAGACCATTTCTCTGGCTGAGCTATTACGCAGGAATGACACAATCTTGCATGGAAACCTTGTGAGAAGGTGGCTTTTTTGCAAGGGAAAAAGTAAAAACCTTTCCTCGCAACCAGCTACTAAAAAGCATCTGTTGTTTTTTCCCTCCTGGCCACTAAACGGATGGAGAGAAAGAGGCACCAGTGAGGAC
>JAHTLZ010000252.1:9851161-9880427 GCA_023846285.1 Phrynocephalus versicolor | reverse complement strand
AGATAGATAGATAGATAGATAGATAGATAGATAGATAGATAGATAGAGCTTTTTTATTCATAGGATGAACAAAGTGTGCTACTGGGGGCTGAAATAATTCCACAATTCTCCCTAGAACTATGGGGCAAGGGAGACAAACTACTGTGTACTTCAAAATCCATGTACTGTACAACTCTTAAGTCCCCCCCCATGTAAATACAAAGCACACTCATTCTGTGTGTGTGTGTGTGTGTGTGTGAGAGAGAGAGAGAGAGAGAGAGAGAGAGAGAGAGAGAGAGAGCAGTTCTCTCTGCTAGGGTTCTCTTCCACAGGACTGACAATCCTCCCTATTGAGTACCAAGTGCAACAACCCTTAAAGGTACTTATGACCGCCTGATAGGGATATTGGTTTGGGGGGAGGGGGCAAATAGACCACTTTGAAACCTTCAGTGTTGAATTCAGAGGGCTCCGGGTGGCTGGGAACACTATGTTTATTGAATGTTTGTTGACTATTTAATCCTGTGTTGGAATCTTGACTGGGTGGAGGGAGGGAAATCCATGCATAACTAAGAAGCCCATGTTCTGTTCAGTCCTTTACAGTACAAGGGGGAAGGCATGCTTTGCTTCCACAGGCTGTAAATCTCATACTCCCCCCCACACACACACACACTTCTCTCTAGCGGTGCCTCCGTAATACTGTACTGTATAACTGTTTCCAGTATCTCCCCGACACAGTGATGGATGAGTCCAACTTCCAGCATTTATTTGCTGATATAGCCAAGCTAAAGATTGACTCATTGATTTGACAAGACATAAACCTGCCAGCCTGTGAATATAATTGCATTTCCTATACCAATAACAAAGAAACACTTATGGCAAATGGCATGTGATGCCATACCAAGAAAAACTGCTTTGAAAGCAATCACAATAAAGCAGATGGCCAGTTCCTCTTGGTGGTAGTTGTTACTTTTATTTCAACACACACTTACTGTAAACAGGTCAGATGGAATATGCAAGGGGTGCAGGTGTTCTTTTTTTAAAAAAAAAATATGTACAAGGCGGAACGTACAAACAGCAAATTCCATACAGAACATCCCGCTTCACACTATGCAAGCAGTAAAACATTATCACCATCACATCATCTTTTGTGGAGGTACAAACAGTAAGTGCTATTCAAAACAGAGTTTTGAATGTATTTAAACGCACACAAGATTATTTAAATGAACAACATTATGACCCATTCATCTTCTTAACCAGAATAGATAATAACATAAAAATAAAGTGTCTTTATTTTTAAAAATGCACGCACAGGCTTCTTACAAAATAACCTGGCACAGCTAAATTAAACACGTGTGCAAGTAGCAGTTTGTGAAGCCTGTGCAGCAAAGCTTGCCTGAAGGCCCTGGCACAAGAAAGAAAAGGGGACACCAGTTCCCAGTCCCTAGACTGTGGCACCACTATCGCCTACTGGTCAAAGCACAATCTAAGGGTGCAGAACCAGCTCAGAGATCAGCAGACCCAGCTCAGAGATCAGCAAAATGAAACCTTAAATCTCCATACATTCTTCAGCACGACCTGGAGTCAGGGAGAGAAAAGCTGCCCGCAGCATTGTATAGCTAGCAATAGGCATTTATAAGACAATGGGAGGAATTGTGGTTTCAAATCAAGGAGAAAGCAGGCGCAATCATGCAGGCCATCCCGTGCTTGCTTGGAACAAAAAAGAACTTTAGCCTTACATAAAGAAATAGCCACCCCAAATCTCTGCACTTCCGTGCATTTCCTGCCTAGATTTCAGGGTGCCAGGAACTCCACCACCACTGTGGTCAGACCCATGGCCACTTACTGGAAAAGCCACGGAGCTTTAACAGGAGTCACTCTGTTTGGGGAGCAGGTGCAAGAGCTTCCCATTTTCTATACTGCAAAATTATTCCTGGGCATCCCTGCTTTGAAGTATCGCTGGGGAAAATGGGGGAAGAAACTTCCCAAATTCCCCCTTAGGCACAATACAATACATCTCCACCTTCAAAAGCTAGCCTTTGCCCCTCGAGGCTTCTTGCACGTGGCTACTATGGGCAACTGATGGCGACTGCAGCAGCGAAATAAAAAGACGCCTGCTTCTTGGGAGGAAAGCAATGGCAAACCTAGATAGCATCCTAAAGAGCAGAGACATCACTTTGCCAACTAAGGTCAGGATAGTCAAAGCTATGGTTTTTCCAGTAGTGATGTATGGAAGTGAAAGCTGGACTATAAAGAAGGCTGATTGCCGCAGAATTTATGCTTTTGAGCTGTGGTGCTGGAGGAGTCTTGAGAGTCCCCTGGACTGCAAAGAGATCAAACCTATCCATTCTGAAAGAAATCAACCCCGAATGTTCACTGGAAGGACAGATTTTGAAGCTGAGGCTCCAGTACTTTGGCCACCTCATGAGAAGAGAGGACTCCTTGGGAAAGTCCCTGATGCTGGGAAAAATCGAAGGCAAAAGGAAAAGAGGACGACAGAGAATGAGATGGTTGGATGGTGTCATCAATGCAACCAATATGAAAATGACAAAACTCTGGGAGGCAGTGGAGGATAGGAAGGCCTGGCGAGCTCTGGTCCATGGGGTCACAAAGAGTCGGACACGACTGAACGACTGAACAACAACAACCCCCAGGGAAATACCTCTGACTGCTAGGGGCAAGTAATTGGGATGCACAAACCTGTCCATCCACACTTTCTCCCAGATAGTTCATGTGTCTAAAGAAGTGGGCTTACATTAGAATATAATAGTCAGTCTTTAAGGTGGTACATGTGTTTTTGTCTTTTTGTTTTCTTTGCATTTTGCCTGGTATCCTTGCACCTACTGGCAGGACAACCTCTTCCCAAACTACCATAGTTTCTATCAAGTTTAGAGGAATCAAACCGGAAGGAATTAGTTGTCGCTTGCACTGCCCAAATTCAGACAAGGCCCTGGGGTGAGGGGGAGGGGGGGAGAGATGCTGCACACACAGGACAAAGTGCACAAGGATACGGAAAAGCCCAGCGCCCTTCTTCGCCTTGATGGGGGTGGGGGAAGCTGTCACCCTCATTGTCTCCAGAATCTCAACTTTCTCTCTCTCTCTCTCTCTCTCTGTTTCATGAGGGAGCCTGCTGACTGCCACCGAGGGCTTCAAGAACTGGAAGGGCAGAAGCCAAGCAGAGGGCAGTGGCAGGGGACACTTCTCCCCTTGAGGCCAGCCTGCCTGGCTGAACACCACCTGCTCTGGGCCTCCAGGAAAATGAATTTTGGGGGGGGGGGGAGTTTAAAAACAAGCGCCCATCTGGATTCCGTTGAAACCGGAGTGACTCCGTGAGGAGGGAAAGGAAGACATGGCAGCTGATGGCAGCGAAGCCCCGGATGACTCAGGCAGGCCTGCTGAGCAGGAGAGACAGAAAAGGCACCAGGGACCATCATGGAGGAGAGCCCACCCCCCGCCGCCCGCTCCAGGCGACAAGGACGACCCGTACCTGTGTGTCAACCCCCCCTCTCCCCGCGCGCGCCTGCCCTGCAAGGCCTCTTTGCGCCCCCCTCCCCCCAATCATCCATAGGTACCAGGCAGAGCAGGAGGGACGGGGATGGTGGCAGCTGAGGGTAAGGAGGATGCGCCCAGGTTGGGGGGGGGGAGGCGGCAGCGGAGCCAGGCAGGCTGGAGGAGTGGGGGGGGCATCCTCTCCCAGCCATCCTCCCTTCCATGTCCTCCCCCACCCCCCGCCACGACAAGAGGCGCCCCTTCCCTCCACCCCCCCCCCGCTTCCCCCAGGGGAGCGAGGAGGACCGGGAGAGAGGGAAGGAAGGAAGGAAGGATGCTACTGCGGCCCTGCCAAGGATGCGCCGGCCTCCGATGCCCCGGAGGCAGGCAGAGCCCAGAGGAGCGACACCCCCCTCCACGGCGTCCCCCCAACCCACAAAGGCGCCCAGTGGGAGGGAGGGAGGGAGGGAGGGAGCCAGCAGGGGGACGACGAAGAGGAGGAAGAAGATGCTCGGGCCGGAGCCAGCAGGAGGAGGAGGAGGAGGAGGACGCGCAGAAGGAGAGCCGGGAGGCGGGAGGGGTGGGATAGAGAGAGCGCGGGCGGAGGGGACCTGCCGCGGCCCCCGCCCGATTCCCCCTCCCCTCCCCTCCCCTCTCTTCGGACCCCCCTCCCCCGGCGGCGTTTCCAAGAAGGGATCCGCTGCTCGGCCCCCCCCCCATCCCCACCTCCACCCCGCCCGCTCGCCCACCCACCTACCTTGGTGTAGAGCTCCGAGGCGGCCATGGCGACCACGAGGCTCCCGCCGCCGCCGGTGCCGCCCGTTGCTCCGCGGACGGCCGCGCGGCTTGGAAGGCGGGCGAGCGGGCGGGGAGGGAAGGGCCGGGCGGCTGCGGCAGCCGGGGATGCTCGCCTCCCGGAGGCTGGCGCCAGGGAAGGGAGGGGGGAGGGAGGGCGGAGCGCGGGAGGGGCGGGGCGGGGCCCGGAGGAGGAGGAGGAGGAGGAAGGCCGGGAAAGAGGGAGGGGGCGCTGGGGCGGCGTCTTCAGCCCGACCTCGCTGCTCACCTGCGGGTGCCCCTTCCGCACGAGCGGAGAGCCGGCTCGTCCCACCTCCCGTCGGAAGCCCGGAACTCCAGGGCGGCGGCGGCGAGCTTATTGACCCCCCCCCCGGGAAGGCAGGGCTTTTGTGCAGCGAAGGGCTCTTAATGGCCCCTTGGAGACCGAAGCATCCTCAACCCCTACCCCTCGGCTTTCCAGGGAAGTCCTTGGCAGGCGCTTTCTATTCCTGGGAAGCTTCCTCCCTCCCTCCCCCCGCTGCCCCGAGGACGGAGATGGTCTTTCCCTCCACCCACCCACCCACCCCACAAACTTGGGCACCCCCTGGGTGAGCCCAAGCCACCGGTCGCTCTGGGCTGTGGCCTGGGGGCTGGGAATTCTGGCAGGTGGCCTGCCCTCCTCTTCTGCATTCAGCCAGGCAGGAGGCAACGGCTCAGGTGGACACTCAGGCCAAAATAATTCCCACCACTTTCTTCTACTGTGGGTTGATGGAAGGGAATCAAGCATGATTTCCTTTCCAGAGCAGGGAAAACCTGCCTGCATTGAAACCTTTCACTCCGCCATTGGTCACACGGGTAAATCCCCTTCCCTCTACCTGGAATGTGGCTTTTACAAAGCCTTGTATGCACAGGAGCTGCTTTAAAGCCTCAACGCAATCCTGGAGCTGTAGTAGTAAAAGTTTCCAGAGCAAGCCTGACACTCGCCAAAGCCTAGCCAAGATGGCATGTCCTGAAAACAGCACACGTTCTCTCGCCAGTGATCAAAAACAAACAACACGCCCAGCGTCAGTTGTGGAAGGAAGCTGAAAACAGCAAGGGACAGCAAAGCAATACAAAACTTGCCACTTACCTTTTGTATTTTAAGTGCCTCAAGCCCTTGAGGAAATTAACCATCAAGCCTCCAAGTGAGATCAGCTCAATCATCCTAATATAGAAACTTGCTTGCATAGCTATGTCTAAGAAGTACAACTGCAGTGCACAGCTATCCAGTTATAACCCAGAGCACAGAGAGAACTCCTAGTTCCCTGAGCTCCTTGCCCTCTGAAGATGCCAGCCGCAGAGTCTGTCGAAACGTCAGGAAGAAAAACTTCCACAACACGGCCAAACAGCCCCAAAAAACTCACAACTATCCATTTATAGTCTCCACCAGCCCCTTTTTTCCCGCCCTTGGCAGGATAGGGCCCTCTGGGAGCCAAGCTTGACCAGAAGCCACGTGCATAAGGTGGCTTGGCCTGGCCCACGATTAAGACTTGCCAATGACGGCATCCGAGTCAAGGTCCACGGAGTCCTGCACTCCGTTCTCCGCTGGGTCAGGCGGGGGCTCCTCCTGGATCCTGGCATGAGAGTGGCAGCAGACACCCCCCCACCGCCGCCTGGCCCACCCCAGCGCCTCTCCTCTGCCACTGCCTGGAGCTTTACAGCAGCGCCCTGAAGGCTCGCTCTCTGGAGGAGCCCACTCAGGTTGTAAGAGCAGGCCCTTCTCGCTGTCCTGCCACCCTCTCTGGTGCATTTGGTGAAGACGAGGGAGGGGGTGCTCTCTATCTCAGTTCCCCAAAGCCCCCCCCACCGCCCACCCCCTGTTGTCCTGCTGGAGGCAGGCTAAGGTCCTTTTCTCTTCAGGTAGGTTTCCGTCACTGGGCTGCTCTCTCCCCCTCCTCCCTCGTTCCAATTTTTACGGGGTTTGTTCCACCTTGGATCCTCTTGAGGAGACATGCTGAGTATAAATATTTTAAATAATCATAAAGGCAGCATCTGATACCCGTAGTCGGCTTGCAGACAAGTCAGACGAGACCCACGAAGCATCCTTCGGGAGGAAGGAGAGAGGAAAGGCAGCCTTTCTCTAGCCAATGCAGAAAAAGGCGACTCCTCCTGAGCCCTTTGGATGAGAGCAAGAGGCCTCCTTGCATGCATTCACGGCTATAGGCCTCCAGTGAATGGTCCCCTGCCCCTAAAGGGATGTAGATATCCCCATCTCTAGTGGGAGCTACCTGGGAGTCTTAGTCCTTTCACTTTTCAGAGGTTTTCTCCTTCATCATCTGAGCCAGAGGCTGAAACTACCTGCGGGCGGCTGCGGCAGCCGGGGATGCTCGCCTCCCGAAGGCGAGCACTGCTCTTTTTTTCTCAACAGAGACCTGTTTCGCCAGCAATTTTACCCAGAATAGCAGGCGACAGCAAGGCTCTCGACCAGCACGTGCCAGAGTGACCCAGACCACCAGGGAGCGCATTCCCACCCACCCCACGGTTTTCATCACAAGAATCCTGGGCTGAAGGCAAAGGCTTGGTTAAATTTCAGCACACTTTCACCTCGCAAGGACAGAAAAAAAGCCTGTTATGGAATTAAAGTCAAACAGTATTAGGTTTTAATGCCATATTAGAAAAATAAGGTATAGAAAGGTTGTTACAATAAAGTATGGTTAGAGTTCAGTAGTTGAAACACACTAGAAAACAGGGCTGGTTGCTTTTTCAGCAGTGGGAACTGTTGGTAAGCCTGAACCAAGACGTTCTACCCCCTCCTTGCCCAAGGGCCAGTGGGAGACACAGAGAACAAGAGCAGACAAACCTCTACAAAGTGATGAAAACTAATTAGTTGAATTTATTATTCATAGTATACAGGGTCAGCGGTGGCATGGAACACATCAGGAACTCATTAACATATCAGACCATCGGGTTCTTTTTCGTGGCCTCGACACATGCCGCCTTCTTTTGACCACGAAGGAGGAGCAAGCATGGGGTGGGGGGAGGTGGCCTCTACAGAGCACTTCTGTACCACTGGCTTCCCCCACCAGCCATGACTGGGAAGAGGCTGGGAGTGCCTGCAGACTCTCTTCGAGACAGACTAGCACGACTCGCCACTGCAGAGAACAGACAGGTTGGCTAGACTCAGGGGCAGAGAGATCTCGGAAAAGGGGTTCCTTATTTTTTTTTATTTTTGAATATTATCAAAGGGCAAAACTCATATGTTACATTATGTACATGAGCTTGACAGCTACTCTTTGTCAAGGTTAAGCTCAAGGCTGCAAGTCAGCCTCACCCACTGACTCTCAAAATAGATGATTATCTGTCTCCTTGGACCCCTTAACCGGACCGAGAAACCAAACTATCTTCTGTTGTCAAGTTTTATCGTTAGAGCAGGATCAACGAGCTGAGGCTGGAATACAGTTGAGGCTTGCCACTCTACCTCCTTTAGGCAGTTTCAGCTCATTGGCGGAAACTGATTCTCTGTGCTGTGACTCCACCAACACAGCACGACCACCTACAGCAGGGGTCCATGCGCCAAACCAATTCTTGGGCCGTGAGCTGCCGGGTGGTAACAACTACTAGACAATGACCCCAGGGTCACCTTCGGGCAAGGAAGCCACAGGTTAAGACCACGGCCCATTCTCTTCAGACCTTTGTTTCACTCTGCACCCTAGAAAGATAAAAACTGCAACCAGCCTTCTGAGATGGGCAGCCTTACTTCTTGCATTGAACAGTTATAGCTTACTCTTTTCAACATGAATAACAAAGTCTAACAGCTAAATCTGGTCAGCCCCAAACAGAGTAAAGCCACTGAATCCATAAGACTTTCATTAAGATTTCAGTCCCACTGGTTCAACAGGGCCACTGGAGCTAGGACTGGCAATTGGACGGAGATATCTACGTAACAACCTGCTAAGCTTTTTAAACAAATGACTATCTCCTCCCCAGGGACTGTACCCTGAAATTCAAATGCAGTAAGGAGATGTCCCAGTTGCCTGTCGTGAGACGAGGTCTGATGGAGTGACAAGCTCCAATAAAGGATAACTCAGGACTTCTCCTCCTTCCAGCCGGGGCAAGATAGCAAAATTAAATCTACACAAGCACTCTTGGAGAGACCTCCCAGGGGTCCCAGAGATAGCCACATGCCTCCTTTTGGTAGGGAAACAAGGCTGGCATGAGGTAGGTGTAAAGCTCAGGGTTCAGTTGGGCTGAAAGCTCAACTTCCTGACCGGCGGAGGCCAGGGCTAGCAAACATACCTGTGGCAAGGCTTGCATTAACTCAGATCTGCTTTATTAAAAAGGGCTGTGCAGAAGACGGCCTACTCCGTTTCAAACAGAGGGTCTTTAGAGACACCTCTTGGAAGAACTTAATGCCTCAGCTACCCAATCCCACAAAGGGATGCTGTGCTCAAGCTTTGTTTCCCTCTGGAAAACCCGATTCTCCCAGGGTGGGATGTCAGGCTCCCAGGTGGCCTTCCACAGGAAGCTAAAAGGCTACCAGCAAAGTTGGCTAGCTCCAAGATGTCAGGTGCCCGTCGGTATGTGATACCTCAGCCAAGCCTTCCCGACTTTTTTTCCCTTAGCAAATCAAAGGATTTATGTGTTTCTGTGAATGACTACAGTATCTGTGCAAAAATGTAACCAATGCCACCTTTATTTCCCAATGCAAAAAAGTATCTTTTTAAAAAACAACAACTCCTGAACTACAAGATATTTTCAACGTGTCGGAGACTTTCAATAGCAGCAGACTATGCTCCCGTTTCACGTTCTAAACATCCTGCAATCCTCATTAGTTTTTAAAATTAAAATGCGATGGAAAGATACAGTAGTATGGAATAGGCTACCGGGTATGATCTATGGATTCCTTACTGAGCTATACTTGCCATTAAATTAATTTAGCCCCCTTGAAGTGGGAACCACCTCAGGGATATGACTTTAGATGTTCTGTCAAATGAGCATTATAGGCCATCGCTGGCACACAAAAGGAGATATATGAGCAAAGCTGATACTATCAGTTACTTCAAGCTCTTTTAGACCTTAGACATGTAAGCTTGTGACTTTCTGTAAGGTAGCAAACCAGATATTTACAGCTTTCAAGGGCACAGAGCCATTTGTGCTTCTGATTGGCACATTTCTCATTGTAATGTTAACAGATATTTTGAAAAAAAATGTGCAAACTATCTTATTTACAGAAATGGCACAAAAGTGAATTGAGTCTACACACATGCACACTTCATTCACTTCAAAAATATGTTCTAGACTTAGAGGACCCAAAGGAAAACCAGCTTCAACAGGCAGTTGTCAAGAAGCACAAGGTTTACAGGAATCACACCAAAATGAGCAAATATTGCCCAAGTAAAACTCTATTGTTAAAGGTGAAGTCGGTTTAAGGCCATTCAAGTTCAAGAGCAGATACACCACTTAAGTTGGGAGTCCCTTCTCTTTTATGCAGGCTTTAGCTTCTAGCAACTTGCGGTCCAAAACCTCTAGTTTACAGAATCAAAACACGAGAAAAAACACAGCAAGGGGTTGTGTTCAATCGTACTGTGCTGTAATTAAGGTGAACTAAGGAAAGCAGAAAGACTATAAAGAGTGAAACTGGCTAGGTCACATTCTGAAACCAGTCCTACGCTAACAAATAGGTAATATGTACATTTTTTCAAGTAGATTACATTGCTCTAACGAAAGGTGTCCTTTTTAAAAAAAATCAGTGCATTGTTCTCAACTCCTCCAAGGACTACAAAATTTAATTTTTAACAGGACTCTCTTACAATAGCAGCACACGTATCACTACCTGAAAAGCGGTCAGTCAACGACTCAGGGGTGGGGGTGGGGAGAATGTAAAATGTGAGAAGTAGCTATTAAGGAAAGACTGAGGGAATGAGAAGATCCATGCAGCTCTGCCCCCCTCGTCCGTCAGTCAGCCAGCCAGCTTGCTGGCCACCAGAGATGGTTTCCGCTGCGGAAGGTCCTGGGGAGTGGGAATGTGGTCACCGGTGACATCAGTCTTATCGGGAGCTGCCGCCGCTGGGAGCTGCTTGTTCTTCATCTTTGCTTTCGCCATGTTGTAATCCCCGGAATCAAAGTACTTTTGCTACGAGACAAAAAGGCAAGGAGAGAAACTCATTCGAAAAGCCAAAACTGCTTTCTTCCACCAGGACCTCTCTGGCCTTCGCTCATTCAGCCGAGACACTTAAGTCTGTAAACTGGTACAAAATACTTAAGAACCCAAGTCTGGAGCCCTGCTGCTTAACATGGTAAGTGGCACTGGGGAAAACCCAAGGACTCAGTGGGGATTTGGTGCATCAATTCCTCCATGTGCTCCAACAATTCAAGTGGGCCTCTCTAGTTGCTACATCCGTTGCTAAAATGTCTCATTTTAGAGAGAGAGAGAGAGAGAGAGAGAGAGAGAGAGAGAGAGAGAGAGAGAGAGCAGGTATCCAACCCCCTTGAATTACATGGGCCATACATGGTATTTTTCAATAAACAAATATTCAAGAAATACCATGGCCCTATGAGTTCAACGATGGCATGAAAGTACTCTCCTTGCCCCCAAATACAACATCTGTAATTCAGCATATAGATCAGGGGTTCTGAGGACATGGCACTGTATGGGAAGGACTCCCAGTGCTATTGAAGAGAACCCTGATAAAGAGAACTATGTGTGCGCGAATCCACTGTTTATGCTTTGTAGTTATGTTTTGTGAGGAGGAAATAAAAGTCTTTGTGGGGGTCCTGTGCCTATAACCCCAGCGTTGTTTTATTCAGAGTTTCATTGAAACTCAAGTGATGCCAACTGGCCACTCCTGCTCAGAGTCTAGTTTTAGGACCAAAGCAGTGGCATCAAAGCCACACGCCCCCGCGGTCTTAAGAGAGAGGCCAAGAAAAGACTGCTCCAGCCCCACAGAGGCCTGGATTCGGATGGGCTTGTCTTACAGGGACTCACTCCTTTCTGGAGTCGCTTCCTCAAGAAATCGGACCCTCCTGGCTTCTGCCCCAGGTGAGGATACCGCGCTTTCAACTTGGCTTCTTCAGCTTTCTCGGGACTGATCACCTTGTCCTCCATTTCCTGAAAACACAAGGGAAGCTGGTTTAATTAACAGAACAACTAAGGGCCATGTCTAGACCACACCCCACCCACCCACTAGTGTTTGGAAACACATCCATTTATGCAACCTCTACCCAATGAACTGACAACAGAACTTCTTCCTCTAATCATCCTCCTGACAAGAGACAGGCAGTCCTCAAATTAAACCCCAAATATAAAACTGGACAAAACCTTTACTGGGCAACTGAAATCCCAGAGGAGTGTCCAAGTTCTTATACCTTCGAAAATTATTGAGCAGATGTGATAGCATCAAAAGGTGGGGGAGGAGAAGCCCTCACATTTGACATTTTTAGCTACAAAGTCTGCAGTTAAATTCAATCCCCAGATTTCCAGCTGTACACAGATATGACATTATATGGAGCAATGATGGGATGGAGAAGAAACAGCAGGTCTCCATTTCTGAACATTTACAGACTGCTCCATCTAGCTACATGGCTACTCAGGGATCCTCTTCAGCAAACACACACGATTCTCAACTGGCATGCCTAGATCCCATTCAATTTTTGAACTATTTAATCAGATTTTTTTTTGTGTCAGAAGCACCAACAAATTATGTTGACAGATAAACATACTAAGCAGAATATAAAGAAGCCATAAAATTATTACATATAAAAAGTATATAAAATAAGATTTTTTTAAAAAAAAAATAGATGATATTCGACCAACACCAAGCCACATCTATAGCACCCCCTCCTGCCAACATAAAGTCTTCCTCTGTGCACACTGAAGGGCATCACATGCATTGTAACAGGTGTGAGATGGTTTGCTCTTCTCCACATTCACACAAGGTCTCTTATGGGAAAGCCCCCATTTTCTCAGTCTATCCTTTGATTCAATCAGTTTAATTTCATGCAAAAATGGTGGCTTGAGCCTAAAAAGCATGCAAAAGTTTTTAGGCTAAATGGTAATTTAAACCTTCCTGAAGCTACTTCAAATTATATTTTAAGAAGACCTTCAAACATTCACTGACGCAGATGATGTAAGAAAAGCTCACCCTATTATTATTTGGAAAAAGAAAAGCCCTAGATCACCCACAAAGCAAGCCCTCTGGAAGGTTCTGTATTTACAGGACACGTGCTTTGGACCTCCAGTAGCTACTGAATTAGTGCATCCTATATGACAGTCCTTCCGCACTGCAGGTCGGTCTACAGCATGTCCCTCTGTGACGGCGGATCAGTGCACGGGAAGGGAAAAGGGGACACTGATGGATGGGGCTTCTCCCTTGGGCAGGTATCAGTTGGGAGGCATCCTCTGCTCTGCTCACTGGCAGGAGGAGAATGGTGGCCTCTGAAGGGCCCCATTGAGGAGGGCTTGGCAAGCCGATCCACCTGGGGCAGCCTCCCTGGCCCAACAAGTGACCAAGCCGCGCCCTAGCCTCCCCCACCCCACTTTCAGCCCCCACGGTCGAAGGGGCGCTCCCTCGTCCCCTCAAAAGGCCACCGGAGCCCCGGCGGGCCACCAAGGGACGGTGCCCAAACCCCAGGCCCCCTCCCCGGAAAAAAGGCTCCATCCCGGCCGGGTTGTTCCCTCCAGGGCGAAGGAGCGGAAAGCCCCGACGACACCCCACCCCACCGGGGAGGGGGCTTCTGGCGGCGGGCGAGGGAGGGGCGCGCCTTCCTCCTCCTCCTCCTCTTCTTCCTCGGCCATCCCAACGAGACGGAGCCTCCGGTGGGAGAGGCTGCTTGGAAAGGCGAGCCCGGGAAGGGAAGGACCTGCCCCCCCCACCCCCGGGGCAGAAGGACGTCGCCCGCAACTCCCCTTTCCCCTCCCTCCGTAACTGGGGGGTGGGGGGCGAGGAGGGCCGGGCGGGGCAAGGGGGTCATGGGAGAGAAGGAGGGGGTTCAGCTGGGCGGCCTGCGCGCTCTTCCTTCCCGCTCCTCCGGCCCGGGGAGCCGCCCCCCCACACACACACACACCGGGGAGCCCGGCTCCTCTCCTTCCTTCCTTCCCTGGCTGGCTGGCTGGCTGGCCCCGCTCACCTTTTGCTCCTCGGCCGAGGCGGGCTCCGGGCCCTCCGCAGACATGGCTCCTGCACCCCCAGGGCCCCGTCCGACCCCCGGACCCCCCCTCCCAAGTAGCCCCACCGGAAGGCAGGCAGGGAGCCCGCAGCAGTAGCAGCAGCAGCAGCAGCGGCGGCGGCGGCGGAGGCAGCAGCTCTTCTTCCGCCACCAGCGCGCACAAGATGGCCGCCGGGCGACGGGGACGGCGTGCCAGCAGGCCCAAACTTCCTCGCTCGCTCGCTCGCGCCCTCGCTCCCCCTCCGCCTCGGCTCAAGACCCGGCCACGGAGGAGGCGGGCCCGGGGGGCGGTGCAAAGACGCTCCCGCCTCGCGCGAGACGCTCCTGCCAGTCCCGCAGGGGGCGTGGCCAGCGCCTTCCCGCCTGGCATGCTGGGAAATGCAGTTCTCCGGCGGCCTTCGCCTGCCAGCCTCCTCCTCCTCCTCCTCAGGCACGCTCCTTCGGGACGAATCCGGATCGGCAGCCGGACCGGGTGCTGCTGCGGCGACCCCGGTTTATGCTTCCCCCTCCTGCGTACAGAAGAGCAGGCGTGTCAATGAGAGGTGGTAGCCCTGAGTGAAGTTCCACCAGCCAAGTGGGTATTTGAACTCTATCCATCCTACTGTTGGCTCCCCAATGGGATATATGTCAAGTCCCACTGTCAGGAGCAGTGACGACGGGGGTGGTTGGGAGATCCAGAGATCATTGAGACACTTCCAGACGCAGTTTCCTGAACCTTTCCCCTGGAAAACCTGGACCCACTTATATGAGAACCTCCTCCACCCACAGACCTCACTTCCCTGGCATTTGCGATGATTTGCCATTCTGCCACCTCCTAAAAATGTTTACAAAAGCGGAACAGGCTTTGCATTTGTTTTTTGTGATGGCTACATGGCTCTGGCTCCTCAACTTGTTTTGCTTCAAGTAAAAATGTTTGGAATTGATTGTTAATGGCTGACCTCTCCAAGTATTGGCCATGTTGTGTTTCTGTATTACACTGACAAAGACAACAGTTACCCAGGAGATACCCTTCTAGGCTCCTTGCCTAGAGACGGTGTGGCTATGGAGGCTTCTGTGGCCAAAGCGCCATTCCTTTCAAACTGGTTTTTGGCCACGCAGCCAAATTAGAAGCTGCTGAAAAAGTTCAGAGCTCTCAACTCCTGGTTCTCACTGCATAATGGCCTACAAGGCGCAGCATTTCATACCCTAACCTCCATCTTCCCATTTTTCAGCAGCCAAAGAAGTTGGTCGGTCCAGAAGAAGAGCCTGTCTGGGTTATGCAAGAATGAAGCCAGAGGCAACACCTTGGTCGCTCTGAGAAGCAAGCCTTTTCTTGACACTGAGCCCTGCCTGGTTGTTCAAGGCAGGGTGCCTCCTGCTTTGTTTCCACTTCGCAAACGCATAGCCTTGTTTCTTACAAGGAGTCAGAGAAAGAAAGTGGAGTCCTCTCCAAGTGGCACTATCTTCCCCGCAACACAGGCTCTTGCTGCTGTTTCCAAGATGCAAGCGAAGGTCTGGGTTTCTACAGCCACCAAGTGGCCAAAATGGGACCAAATAAACAAACAGTATTCGCTTAACACCACACAGAACATCTCAAAATAAAACCAGGATTCACATGATGCTGTTTTCACGTATATTTCAGATATAAATACTACTTTGTTTGCACAGTACATCCTTCTTTAAAAAACACAGTCTGAGAAAGTCCAGTACAGGGCAGTTGGACTTATGTAATGTTTTGATACTGATTAGCAGAAAATGAAATGCTTTGAGGAGAGGCCTTTTAAGGGGGAAGGGGGAGGAACTAATTATGAATTGGGATAATGATCGGCATGAAGAATCCAACAGTTTTGCAGTATGGTTTCATGCACTGTCATGAGACCTCTGTGGGGAAAGACATGAGCAGTATGAGAGGAAATGCACCACCCACCCATCCTGCTTTGTCATGCTTGCATAGTATGATGATGATGCGGTGGAAGTGCAGAATTCCATCCTTATTTTAAGCAGCATAAGTATCACTTAAAAACACATCACACAGCAAAGTAAACACTTCTGTATATATTTCAGATTTCAGTATTAATGTCAAAAATACGTAGTATGATTTTACATAGGATTTGTGCTACATTAGAACAGTAAAGACAAACATCACTTAAGTAAAAGAAACATTAAATATTAAATAACCCAAAAATAAAATAAGGTGTAAACACTAAACTAATTTGGGAATCTGCTATTGCAACACGTCCAACAAAGTGGTTTAAAACCAGTAAAAAAAGATGAGCAGTAAGTATGTTCCAGCCTCCGTGGAACACACAAAGCTCACTCCAGAGGTTTTCTCAAGAACTGGTCCAAGAGCCTCAGGAAGTCTTGGCTACCCCCCCCCCCCGGCAAGGTTAAGACTCGCCACCTCACTTCCTCTGCTCTTTGACTTTCTCTACACAGCCTATGTCACGCCAGCTGTTCGCCTGAAACGGTGATCTGGTAATGGAGCAAATAGTTTCCACTGTTGGGTCTTCCTAACACCGGGGTGAAAACTGGGGGTTTGTGGGGGACTCAGTGTAAGATTTGAGTTCATACGCAGCTCCACTGTCAACTTCCATGGATTTCCGGGAAAACAAGAGCCTAACGTCTCTGTAGAGGTAGATCTTTCCAGACTTGGAACTCTGGAACCTAGGAGAGGAACAGAAGTCAACACAATGGGGATGGAGCAACACCATATTGTCTCAAGAACCTCACAGGAAAGTGGTGGTTTCAACAGGAAATTTCTTTCTGGCCTGAACAGCAGCCAGAATCCTCCTGGTGCTCACACACAGTTTGAAAAACTTGCCATGGCTAATTGCAGCTAACTGGCAAGGCGCTAGGGGTGTATCTTTGCTGCATGCCTGGTACTATGCCCGACGGTACCACTGAGATGTGCCCTGGTGCCTCATCAATTCATTGCACGTTGCCTTACGCAAATACCAGCGGGATTCCAGCCAAGCAGCCTTTGCACTCATTCCAAAGGAAGCAAGCTTCCTTCTCTTTATCCTTAAATAACCCCTATCTGAAGCCGAGGCTTCGGCATGTCAACTTCTTTGAAGCAACAAGAACAAATTAAAAACAACTGATTGCTGCTTTTAATTACTTCTTGATGTCAAGGTAAATCATTGGGCTGGAGCCCACAAGGCTTGCATTACAGAATGGTAAGCCTTTGTGCTCCTGACCCCACTCCCCCACACACACACACCTGTCTCCCTTTGCACAGCCTTTCTCAGAAACGTGTGTGTGTGTGTGTGTGTGTGTGTGTGTGTGTGTGTGTGTGTGTGTGTGTGTGTGTGTGTGTGTGTGTGTGTGTGTGTGTGTGTGTGTGTGTGTGTGTGTGTGTGTCTAGCAGAAAAGGGACGGCACATGACCGGCTCCACTGAGACCTGCCAAGAAAAGGTTTTAAAAGGCCTCTGGATAGGATTGTACTGTACATTGATTTACCTGAAAATGTGATAGAGACCGGTTGATTTCTTTTTACTCAAAGAACTGGGATTGGGGTTAGGATCTCCACCACCGTTTTGGTGTGGAGGCCACACATTATATGCCTTGGTGTCCATCTCACAAAGCATCCAAGAATGTTGATGAACAAACACCCAAGCACATCAAACCAGGAGCATCAAAAAGAAAAGAAAAAGAAAAAGAAGAAGCCGCCAGCACCGCCAAGCTGACCCTTAGATTTTAAAAGGCTGCTTTTGTGAATAGGATCCCTGCCTGTCAAGTTCCACAGCAGCAGGCAGATGCTTTTGCTGACAGGCTCTTGCTAAAGGGCTTTCACAATGGAAGTGCTGACACAACCTTAATTAGGACCTTCTAAACAGATGCTGCCACAAAGCCATTTGCAGTCGTGTGACTTCATTTGTTTTGGAGAGAACTTGCCGGGTTTCAGCAGCTCCACCTGAGTCCCTGCTTCCATGCCTTTTGAGAAGGGAGGGGCGGGGAGGGTAAGAACCAGAGCATGCTGGCACCAGCACGGGCTTCACTGCCTTTCTCCAGCTGATGTGGTGTCCTTCGTTGAAAAGACAGCCATGGGTTTTTTTCTCTCTCTCTCTCCTCCCCCTTTTTGAAAGCACGGCCTGCGGCCAGCAGCGTGGAAGGCCTCCCACCACCCCAGCCCCGCCCTCTCACCTCAGGTGAATGAGGTAGCGTAGCAGTCTCTCTTCCATATGTTGAGCGTTCCCTTTCTGAACGTTCCTCCTGGTTTCTCGCCTCACAGGGACAGAAAACGTCCTTTGCCGTAGGAATGTCTGGTGATTGGCCGGCATCGCTCGTAAGTCGTAGATCACCACAAACATCTTCACCACAGTCTTGTTAGGATTGAATAAGGTCTGGAAAGGAGCCAGCAAAGGAGATCAGCAGGGCATGCCTGTGAAGATTCTCAGTCCTCCAGGTGAGGTTTATCTGGAAGTTGAGTCACGGCAACTGGACTTCTTTTACTTGAGAGATCAAAACATTTTGCCATGACACAACTTCCAGATCAGAAGGACACCAATCTATTGAGCACCTGGACGCCAGAGCCTCAACCCCCAACATGACCTCAGCAGAGGAAATTCCACCCTTGCACAACTGTGCGCCATTGCACAAGCAGCCAGGCAAGAGGTTGTTACGAGTGGCTGCACAACATGTACACAATGGGGCACAGAACTGCTTGCACAACTGCTGAAACAAAACACATCAGAGGCCCCTCTTGCACCAAACTGAAAGCCGTGGGTTGCTAGCCAAAGGGATCTCCCTGCATTAATGCTCGCGTACAGGACCATCAGAGCCATGCCCAATGGAGTCCCCCTTTGCAGAGGGAAAAGGTGGGTCCAGTGGAGGCTCCACTTAGCAGAATTAAGAGGGAGATGATTTTTCATCCACTGCCTTTTCCTCCTGCCCTAAAGAGCTCCCCTGCAAGTACTGGATGGGGTGGCTGGTTGCAGACCCTCCCTGTTCTATTGACCAAAGCCATAAGGGAGTCCAAGAGTTCCCACACACACACACACACCCCGACGGAGGGGCCCCACTGCCTATAT
Source organism: Phrynocephalus versicolor (assembly GCA_023846285.1). Lineage (NCBI taxonomy): Eukaryota > Metazoa > Chordata > Lepidosauria > Squamata > Agamidae > Phrynocephalus > Phrynocephalus versicolor. The sequence goes on along the minus strand of JAHTLZ010000252.1, from coordinate 9,862,035 downwards.
CCCTCCTAACTGCCAGATTGGCAAGTGGCCCCTGAGACGACATGGAGTCTCCTCTTTGGCTTGCACCACGTTTTCTGCACTGCGGAATGAGGATTCCTTGCCACGTGTCTGCTCTCCAAGCGACCACCTACAGTCATGTCAAGGAGGGAAAGGGCCCAGTTTCATTGTTTCAAACGTGTTGGATACTGCCTTGAAAAACACGCTGCTTTTTGAAAGCTAACCAGTAACTCTTGGAAAACAAAAGTAGCAATGCCCCCGCGTGGCATCCCTTTTTTAAAAATCACAAAGTAGCATTGCAAGTAAGATGTTATAAACGTTATGGTTTAGTGCTCAATGTAATGCAAAAACATTTTGCATAGCAGTGTCAGGTGACATCTGGCTACATTCTGATCCAAGCTCAGGCTGGGCACAAAGGCACAGAACCTTATTGTGGCTGATGGTCTTCCTTCCCAGCCTGCCTGGCTTGGACCCGTTTCACAGATTTTGTTTTAATCGTGCTGCTCTTATTGTTATGGTTACACTTAGCTACCACCACAGACGACAAATTCAAGCACAGATGTTCAGGGAAAAGCCATGAATTATGTTGGTATGATTTTTACACACTTCCATTAGCAAGCCATCTCCTTTGCAAAGAGAAAGGCAGACTTTCATAGAAATGCACTACGTTCTGCTCAAGCGAGATGCGATTCCTAAAAACTCTGAGAAGCACATCACCCCCTCCCCCCCAAAAAAAATCCCAGTGAAACACTAGCCATGGGGCAGAGTCTAGCTCATGCAGACTGACACATTGGGGTGAGGAAAGCAGTGGCATATGGGCGGGATCAGTGCCCTCTCCTCCAGAGCGGCGGAAGTGGGTTAAAGGACTGGGCCAAAGAGGGGCACTCCCACAGTGGAGGCCTCACACCAGCCCTGAGACTTTCAGGGACAGCTGGAAAACTGGGGCAAAAAGAATGCAATCCCCTTTGTGAGGACTGGCAGAAGGACTTGGCACCATATCATTTAGGTTTTTTTTTTAAGGTTACAGAGGGCAACTAAAGGATTTCCTACAAGATCTAGGAGACTTACCTCATTGCCTTCAGAAGCAAACGCTTAGCTGTTACGTGGAAAGAGGATTGTTAATGTAATGGTATGGCTCAGACTACATACCACTTGTATTGTTCCTGAAGGAGGTACCCGATAACCCCTTTTGCCAAGGGACTCTAGAGCAATGACACCCTAGGAGCAAGGAGAGGAAAGGAAAGGCACAGGGTTACCAGCTAGCACCTAACCTCAAGTGTTGGAAGACCAAAGTCCTCAATTCGTGAAGTTATACATAACAGACACTTTAAAAAACAAGACTCTTCACACAAGGTTGCCAAAGGTAGCACCTCCGTCTAAATTAGCCAAGGTAATTTTAGTATCATCCTCCAAACAGTGTCCTTTGGAAGCATCTTTTCGGTAGATCACATGTATCATACAATTTGCACTTAGAGCAGATTATTAAGAGCCAAATCTAGTAGTCAAGAGCCAGATTTAACCTAGCCAAGTGCAATTATGAAAGTAGTGCCCATGCTTATAAAAGGCATACTGTTTATATATCACCCCACAGCGTGCAAACCACTCTCTGGGTGGTTTACGAGTGAATTCTGCAGGCTACACAATGCCCACACCCCACCCCCAAGAGAGCTTGGTACTCATTTTGCTGACCTTGGAAGAACAGAAGGCTGAGGGAACCTTGAGGTGGCTACCTGGGACTGAACCCCAGGTCGTGAGCAGAGTTTTGGCTGCAGAAAAAAAGCAGTTTAACCAATGTGCCACAAGGCTCCTGGCGGAGAGGAAAGACAACACAGCCACACAAAAGGGCTCTGCCCACGCGGGGGTTGAGCAGAAGCTCTGTAATGTAGCTGGAAGGCTTTCTTGTCCAACGGAGTCCCTTCCCCTGTTCAACAGCGCCCACAGTCCCCATTCTGGAACATTCCCTAGCAGAGCACCATTGGGCAAAAGGGCCTGTGAACAGGCCAAGCTGCACAGGCCCTCTGTGCTCTCCTCCTCCTCCTCAGGAGGGTCTGCATGCATCCCATTGGCCAAGAGAGGAGGGGAAGATAAGCCATGGTCACCAAACTCAGCACCTCAAGGACAAAAGCATCACAGGCTTTATGATGGAGCCAAGGTGATTGCTAGTCATGTTTTGTGTGAAAGGGCTGCAGAACCCATGAAAGGTTGATCCCTCCCCACCCACCCACCCACCCACCCCCCACACATACAAAGAGTGTCCCATGTGCAAAGCAGCCTCAAAGGAGCTGGGTCCATCAAGGAGGAGTCCGCAAGGGATTTGTGCCTTCTGTTTTGGACCCAAACAGCTCAAGTGACCAGCGGCCGGCTGAGAAACATACCATGTAGGGAGAGGGTGCGTTGTCATCAGAAACACTGTAGAAGGAGACCTCAACTGGAAGAGTCATGTGTGTCGGACAGAAGACACCACTGGCTCCCATTTCAGCTGTGAAGCCATTGACAACGCCCAAGGGATCTAAGCGGTAGTTCAGTACAGACTCCTGGGAAGGGAAAGAAGGCCAAAAGACACTCCATTTTAAAAAGCCACCTGGGGCAGATCCTAAAAAGCTGCCGGAGACCTGTGAATCTAGCCCTGCAGTGCCCACTCTGACTGGCAGCAGGAGCACCACTGCCACCTCACATCCATCCTCAGGCAAAGATTCTCCCTCTCTTTCCTTCCATCCAACCGTCTCGCCCAGCTAGTACATATGCACTACTCTGGGCCACTGACAAATGGCAAAAAAGCCGAACATTACAATAAGGAAACATAATATGTAATAAAACAAAACAAGATAACAATCAACACAAAATATAACAAGACAAAGGAGATAAGTTAAGAAATGTAAGATAAGATGGCGCCACAAAAAGGTAGAAGCTAAAACTATTAAATTTGGGGATGCTGGGATGCTAAGCTTTCCACCAATCAAGCCCAGCCCTACTGGGCAAAAGTTGTATCTAACCACAGGAGCCAAAGACGCTACCACAGGAACACCAATTGGAGTTGAAATTACAAATATATACCCTTTAAACTAACTCAAGTCAACGGGAACCTCATTAAACATGAATGGACTTTTTATTCCATTCGTTTTTAAACTGCCTTCCAGGAAGAGTTATATTCTTCAGGCAAGATGCAATAGTTGTTAAAACAATAGATGACAACAAATTAACATATTCAAAGGTAACACAAATCAAACCAGAGAAAAGAATCAGTTTAAAACAATAAAGCAGATACAGTTCCAGCTTATGCGATTCCTGGCAGCTGGAGCTGGTAGACGCTACCTCTCAAGGCCGTGCTCTGAGAGCAGCATGCCAGAAAGCAAGATTAGCACATCGGTTCCGTGGGGCAGGGGACTCCGGGAACAGGCACCTTACCTCAAAGTTCCCAAGAAGGCTAAGACTCGTTACTGGCGGAGCGCTGGAACTCAGGAAGGGTTTCTCAGGGATCGCCGGCTCCTGCTCTTGGTTGACCCATCTCTGTGGACTATTGTAAAGAACAGCGAGAAATCAGAGGGAAGGGTCCCTCCTCCACAGCTCCAGGCACAGGAGCCCTCTGTCCTCAAGATTGTGAAAGGCGGAGAAAGTCTTGCAACTACTTCTGCTTCAAGATTAAAGAAATCTCTAGAACTTCAAGGCTTCTCTTCCCACCCCCACCCCCCAAAATTCCATTCCACTGTACACTTGCCACAGAAGAGAGTTGATGAATGGGTGGTGCAACCATGGGAATGCCCCCACTGTTAGGCCCTGCAGCACTCAGCAGAAGGCTCACATTCCCTCCTGCTGTGCAAGCCAGGCACCTACTGCAGCTGCCTGAGCCTGGGAGCAGAAGCAGACCGCTTGGTCTCCCTGAGAAGAGACCAGGTCGTATTGTTAAATCTGGGCTCTGGGCAACCAATAAATCCAATCTGAGCCCTGGGCTCTGTCTCCAATAAATTAAAAATAAATTCCCACGTACACTGCATAAGGCTTGGCATTTTCCAACTGTGCATCTCTCTCTAGAAACATAAGTCACCCATTCGAGTTGGGGCTGTCCCCTGGTTACAGAAGTATTAGCCAACGGAACAACTAAAACTATATTGCAACAGGTGGTGCCAGCAAAGGATGCCTCCCCAGCCCGCCACTAGCCCTTAGGCAGGAAGGAAGACTGATTTTAAGGAAGCAGACAATGGCTATAGGTTTGAAAACTTTTTCTTTTTTCTTTTCTTTTCTTCTTTGTGAAAAGGGTTTCCCTATCAGGAACGTCCTGTGAGTTTATCTGAAAGGACTGAGAGTTAATTAAAGGTTGTTATTCTTGTCTGTGAAGATTCTCAGCCATCCAGGTGAGGCTATCTGGAAGTTGAGTCATGTCAACTGGACTTCTTTTCTTGAGAGATCGAAACATTTTGCTGCTCATCCAAGCAGCTTCGTCACTCTGAGGGAAGTTAGTGGCGAGGCCTCCAATTTGTAGTTCATCTTGATTTGTTGTCGCAACATGCATGAAGTGGGCCCGCTTGTCCCCTTTTTAGAAACACTTACATAGGATTATCTTTTCACAGAAAACCTTTAAGAATATATTTCCTTAGAAAATTTTAAAGAATACCTTTTAGAGGACAAACACTTCAGGTCCAATAACGATGTATCCAAATCAAAGCATCCTGATCGTGATTTCCTTTCAGGAACCTCAAAACGTGGAGAGGAGAATGGAGAGAAACACAGATAATTTAGATTATTAGAGGACCTTGCAAAGAGTAAGGAGTTTTTGAGATAAGCAACTATAAAAATCTTGCTTTTGACAAATGCATTTTGCTTGTACTTTTAGTCAGTAAAATTCCATAGAAAGCATAGAAATGAAAAAAAAAATAGCCAGAATGTCTGCAGTGCTGTTTGCTTAATACTTATTTATTCAAATTCATTATTTATACATTGCCCAACATCCAGGTTTCGGACAGCTTCCACTTAAATGGAAAACTGAAAAGAGAACCAAGACGTAGAAATAAAACTCTAAAAACGGTGTGAAACTAACAAGGGCAAGCATAGCAGAAAATACGGTTGTTCTTAGAGATGGGCACAAAACAAATAATTTTTCGTTTCCGTTTCCGTTTTTTCATTTCGTTACGTAACGAATGACAAACGAAGTTTGTCTCTAAAATGAAACAAAACAAACAGAAACACCGGAAATTTTGTCGTGCGTTTCGTTTCCGTTACTGCAATATGAGTGAATTGCTTAAAATCCTAAAAAAAAAAAAAAATCACAAAAAATTGAAATTAATGGTAATGAAATGGTAACAAAACGAACGAAAATGAAAACGATTTTTTTGCAAAAATCGCGAAAAATGGAAACGAACCAAAACGGACCCTCCAAACGACAAACGAAATGCCATTTTTTTTATTCATGCCCATCTCTAGTTGTGCTTTTAAACGTCTGAGAAAACAATAGGAAGAAGCCTTGAAAGGGCTGGGCCAGTGGAATCCCAACTCACAGGACTTGAGAGCAGAGGCAACCCAGTTCGAGGGTGGAAGGCTTTTGTCGAAGTCGCGTCAAAGTGGAGCAAGTTGTTTCTGTGCCACGAAGGCTTCAGCGGGAGCGTTCTCTGCCCACAGGAGGAGAAAAACCAGCTGTCAGTAAGAAACCTATTCAGGCTAAGAAGTTATTCTAAGTTAGTTTGGAGCACACCTGCATATGTGATCTCCCATGTACAATGTTTCACTCTCAATGTATAAAATGTCCAAAATCTGGGCGCAAGGTGGAAAGTGACTCCACATTGCTCCGCAGCTGCCTGAGCTACAAAGGTGAGGCTCTGGCCGGCAGCACCCAGTCGAGCCCCGCCAGCAGCCCTTTTCCCTGGAGAGGTACCTTCGGGACGCAAATATTTGGAATGGGGCACCCCTGTTTTAAAGCAACGTAGACTGGGGCATAATCTTCCAGAGGGAGCCAGAGTGGGAGTGCTGGCATGGACTTTCTGTGGATGAAGGGAGCAAGAGGCAACTGCAGCACCTATGAAGAAGCAATCTCATCAAATCCCCACTGAGTCCCCAGGCGGGCTCCAGCTATGACTTACTACTAGGCCAAGCGACAGAACTCCAGCCTCTGCTGGCAATCGCCCTATGCAATTTACCAGGAAAAAGCTTTGCCTGCCTGGGCACAGCATCCATAGGACTCTTCTGACTTAAAGGGGGCAAAGTACAGTACATGGGGTTTCAGCTGGCCCACTAAACAGTCAAGTGTGGTCCCCAAACCCACTACGATTGGGGGGAAAGGTGAACAGGCACACACGCTTATCACACATGGGTCGGACAGGCCCAGAGGAGAACAGGGGCATCTGCCCCCCTCCCCAGCACCCCCCCCCCACACACACACTGAGGCTGGAGCCCTGGCCCTCCCCCACTAGGAAGAAACCCTTGCTCAGAGGACACAATTTTCCTGATGGGGACAAGGACGCAGGGATGAAACCCGCCCACTGTCCCTTGTGCAGGTTCAAAGCCACACTCACAGTTGCGTCCGCACTCCTTTGTTCAAACAAGGCCAGCTGTCCCTCTTCGTGGAGCTTCTTCTGGGGACGTTTCTGTCCTTCGTAGTTGGTGGGATCCTCGTTCTCATCGTTTGGGGCTTTCACCTTATTTTGCTTAGTTCTGCATTTGGAACTTTCGAGGTCTTTGTGTAAACAGTTTTCAATACTAGCGAGCTGAGAGCTTTGCTCGCAAGCGTCGGGTTGCTTTGCGTCTGTCTTTGAGCAGCTCAGCTCAGGTTTGTGCAAACCGTCAGGCACCTGCGCGACAGTCGCCTTCGTATGTTCAAGTATTTGGGGCTGATCCAACGGTTTGTGGGTCAAGCAGCCCGAGTCGTTGCTCCGAAGCTTCTCTGTGCAACAGATCCGTCCGCCCCCCATCGTCCAATGGGAACAAGACTTGGCTCCACCTTCCTTCGCCACTGGTGGTTTATGGGAACAATTAGAAACAGGAGTTTCCAATTTATCTGCTAACTCTGGTTTATAACCTTCTTTGCCACATGATTGGTTCAAGCATGTTAACGGACCTTTAGTTCTGTGGGTCGGAGACGGCTGAAATGGACTTGGGACCACTTCACCGGGGTCTGCTAGCACCAGTTTCCTCCTGGCTTGAGAGGCCTTCAATTCAGCCTGACATCTGAACGGACTCAGGGGGGTTGCCGGGTTTTTACTTTTGGCCTTTTGGCCGTCACCCGACAAAGTCGGTCTCGAACCCGAGAAGGGCTCCGAAGGAGTCTCTTTGCATTTCTTCCGCAGGCTGTCTTCTGCAGAGGGACTGAGGAAAGCCTTGGGGTTGACAGGACTCACGTCGTGAACACTGGACACAGGATGGGCCACGGGTGGCGCAGGTGGGTCGCAGTGAACCAGGTGTTGTGCAATCCGGGCGATGACCTCCTGCCGCTCTTGAAGTAAGGAGCTTATGAGAGGGTGGGTTTCCTCTCGGGTCTGGCGGGACCACTGGTTGGCCAGAACAGAGGGATCCGATAACTGTGTTTCTGGTGTTTTGGGGTCTTTTCTGAGATGGCTGTTTTCTGATGAAGTATGTTCTGAAGGCGGGGTAAAAACAGAGGGCGGCTCCTTTCCTTTCTTTGGCAAGCTTTCTTCCTGGTACGTGCTGCGTATGACTTTTGAGTTGACGAGGCCGGTTTCACCTGTGCTGAATGGCCGCCCCATGACCGGCGAGGTCGCTGGGTCACAGTGGATCAGGCACTGGGCAATCCTTGCAATCACTTCTTGGCGCTCCTGGAGTAAAGAGCCAATCAAAGGGATGGATCCCCCCAGTGACGGACGAGGAGAATAGCCACTATGGACGCTGGAGTCAGCGAAGGCAAAGGACTTGACCCTTCTCTCCGGTGGTTCTTCTGGGGGCTTCTGGTGATCAGCAGCAGTGGACAAACACTGACTGTTGGGCTCTGATGCCCCTGACTCAGACAACAGCCGCATCGAGGGGTACAGTTTCAGATTCCTGGCAGTTGTTGTGAATTTGCCATCTTGTGGCATACCTTCAGCCCACGTCAACCTGCTGCAAGCACGTGGCAAGGTGGGCACGCTGCATGGCTCTGTCTTGACGGCCTCACAGCGCTGAGGAATGCCGCTCTCATCTCGACTCTTTCCATAAAACCCGAGGTTTGTGTGAATACTACAGGTCAGAACAGGGTAGGTGGATTGTCTGGGCAAAGACTGGACACTGACTTTCAAGGCCACGTGGTGGGAAACGTTGGGAATTGGGAAGAAATGCTCAGTGGGTGTCTGGGAGAAGGTCCACTGCAGGTCCACGTGTGCAGCACTCACTCTGGAAAACAAATGAGGAACAAGTCATGCAAGAGTTTCTCAGCAGAACCAGCTGTTCAGAGGCCCCGCTCTTTCCTGAGATCTCCAACACAGTTGTATTCTACAACAACAACAACAACACAGTTGGCTTAAATTATTATTATTCACAAAAACGTGTTTTGTACTAAATAAGGTCATACAGATTGACATAATCAGAAAAGCCATTTAAAACTTCTTTCTGGTCACCAAGTGTCTGCTATGAACACGTGAGTTTCCTGCTTTTCTGCTTGACCTACCGGTAGAGAATATTACGAGGAACGGCTCCATGAGAGACACTCAGCCAAGCACTGAGCTGAGAAAAGAACACAAAAGAACGGACAGCCAACAGGAGGGTCTTCTCTTCGATAAACCGATCCCCACTTCTAAAAACAAACCAAAGAGAAAGGCATCTGTTGGCACGCAAAAGACAACAAAACATTCACTCATCTTGGAGGTAATTATCTAGGAAGGTGAGAAAAACATCACACATGGGAATACCGTTGAGTACACTAGGGCACCAGGCCTATCAGAAGTACTATAAAGCTCGCAAAACCAAGTTTGTTTTCTAATTTAATGGGGACCATGAAATATTAATGTTTTCATCAAATTTACTAAGAGTTAAACCCAAATTTACCTCCAACTAGAGCAGACACATTGAAATGAGTCAATATTGATGCAAGTCCCATTGATTTCATTTTGGACAGTGGACAGAACTAAAACTGGGTGCGTTTGCAACTCCTAAGGAAAAATGAGGCATACATATTCCTTTGATAAATAGTAAAGATGAGGTTTCTGTTTTGGTCTGCAAAGAATCACAGAGTTCTCCTCCCACTGACCATGAAACCCTGGAGTGACTTAAGCACCCGGCTGCCAAGCCAGAGCCTGGGAGTTCGATTCCCCCACTGGGCCTCCTTGGCAGCGGAGGGACTCCATGATCCAGAGGGTCACTCTCAGCAATTCAGTTCTAAGATGGTGATGATGATTACAAGGCATTAAGATACAAGCCTGAACTTTTAGCACAGCCAATGAATGTCGAGGGGAAGAGAAACACCTCTCAGCTCCAAATCAAATGTTTTTCTTACATCTAATAGCAATGGAGGGTCTTACCAAAAATGGAATGGCAGCCCAATCCAAGGCCGGGCAAAAGAGGTACGGGTTGATGCATCCCCATGTCACCTTATAGGTGGTGACCGTTGGTGCCCAGCCTCCAGACCACCACCACCACCCACATAGAAACTTACTGTCGTGGAACTGGCTGTAAAATCCACCTTTCTAGTAACAGTGCGTCTTGCTTAACGGCTGGATCTTTTAAGTCACTCCCTTCTGTGGTGGGTCCTTCATCGCTATAGCAACAGTCAGGAAGCAACATCACTTCTATCATGATGGGAACGTTATTCTTCCACAGCAATGAAACCTCTGACCGTGTGTGCCTTGCTTGACGACACTTGAATCAAAGAATCAGAAAACACAACGCCAGATTTGAAACCAGCCTCTGGTGTACACGCCGTAAGTACAATTTCCTGCTCTGGTACTTAGCCCTCGCTTGTCACAATTTAATGCAAAACAAAACAAAACCTTTGCACTGAGTGAGTTCTAGGTTACTTTAGGGTTAAAAAAACTCATTTCCGGTGTTGTGAAGGGCTAAAGGAACGCTGGAGAACAAAATATACTAGAGTGTATCCCCTTGAAGAACATGCCTTGGAAAGCATCAGTCAAGAGCCGTCTCCTTGTTAAAATGGTCAGCAAGAGTTCTCCTCCGGTTTTCATCTTCCCATCAGCCAACAGCCAGATGCCCCACCAGTCATTCAGACAGAGTTATCCCTCTGCTCCACTCTTCTGCTTTCAATGTAAGAGAAATCATTTCCTGTTCTCAAGTCAAAGGTACTGAGAGCAATCTAAAAATGTTGACATTTAATACCAGGGTTTGCAGCTGAACTGACTGCAAGTCGCACTTTCAGCAAGAGGATTGTCCAGCAAGACAAGGAGCACTTTGGCCCATCACTTACCTGGACCAGTTTGTCACTGCACTCATGCTTGGTTGTTAGCGGCTGGGTGGACTGCGCTGGAGGGCAGTGGAAGCCCTCCGTCCTGCCCTTGACAGAATACTCAGGTGTTCGCCCTTCCGTTATCAGCAAGGCCAAGTTGACGAGGAATTCCTCCGCTTCGTATTCAAAGTATTCATCTAACGAGTCTGGTGTGGAAGGCAAGAGTCACAGTCAGGCACAAGTGCACAACATACAAAACGGCTTCATACACATGATTACCTTTTGATGAAGCTTAAACCAGGTGCCACTTTTAGCCCTTTGAATGGCTGCAGCACCCAGCCCGCGTCCTCTCACTAGGGTGCCCTCCCTCTTTGGCTCTCTAGATGCGAGTCGGGATCCTGCCTCCGCTTCCAAGCAAGGGCCACGCATCTTCACAGCCCTAATTTCCACCGCGGAGAGTCTTGGCAAAATGCCATCTACCCAGAGACATTGCGAGCAACGTGGCCAGCGCAGCCCTACTGTTATTTATTTATTTATTTATTTATTTATTTATTTATTTATTTATTTA
>JAHTLZ010000252.1:9791223-9851151 GCA_023846285.1 Phrynocephalus versicolor | reverse complement strand
TATTTATTTATTTATTTATTTATTTATTTATTTATTTATTTATTTATATCCCGCCGGATTTTCCTGAAAGGAAAGTTAGGAAAGGCGGTTAACAAATATTAAAAAAAAAAAAAAACCGTTTAGGCAGCTGGAGGCAACAGCCTCAGGCAGTGGGCACCGGGGGGTGGTGGTGACAAATAAGCAGCAGGCTGTTACTTATTTTGCTGCCCGTTTTTTATTGCCAGGGACAGAGGGAGCGAGACAGACGCTTGTGGGATCTTCTGACTCCTGGGCCACAACAGCTGACGAGGAGTAGGGCACAAGGCACTTTAATCAGAGAGAGTCCGAGGGAGGGGTGCCATTTGCTGTCCTGCCTCAGAAATGTCTTTGGCTGCCTCGAGACAGCTTTCCCTTCGAAGGCATTCCACCCTCAGCCTCCTCGTTCCTGCCCGTATTGGAGACTGGCAAATGCAAGAGATTCGAACGCGCCCAGGATTACCCTGGAAAGGACGACTGGTTCTTCTCCCCTCCAGGCTGGCACTCCTGGCCAGTGATGCGGAATCCTGCCTTCCTGCTCTGGAGGATGTTTGCCAGAGGGACTAACGGCCCAGCCTTCCAGAGGACCAGAAGACAGCAATCTGGAATATCCCTGGGCGAGAAGAGAGTGGGCCACCTCTGGAAGTGACCTTTTGGCTCCGCTCCCAAGGGCTGGCAAGCCCCTCACACCCTGCACAGTGTTTTTTTAAGAAGGGACACCTCTGGCATGAAGCAAGGATTGTAAAGCATAGACAGAGCGTTCATTGTTCCAGCGCAAGTCCAGTTCAAACTAGTAGAAGGAATTAAAATTCAGCAACTCCCAGCTGATAAAGCAGCAGCTGGCAGCCCTCTTCATAAATTACAGTGAGACACTTGATTCCAGCAGATGCAGAAGGCAAGCAATGCCCTTGCTTTAAGTTTTTATCCCACAACCCTCCCATTGTGGACCCCTGCGGGCCTCATTTGCATTCTCTGCCACTGGCACTGTGGGGCCAAGCAGCTTTGCAATGATTGCCACACTTTCTGAACTTAAGCTTATAATTCACAACGGTTAATAGCAGAACGGTGAGCATTCATTTACCCACACGCTAACAAGAGCTCCAAAACTGTATTTCTAAGGCTGCAGAAAAGAGGCAGCAGGTATCACGACAAGGAAGAACCCACTGGTCAGGCTCAAGAGGTGAGAGCAGAGCCCACAGAGGGCTGCACTGGCCTCGCCCTCAGGTGTGGACTCAGCAAAACGTCCCCAGGCCAAGGGGGAAAGGCGGACCAAGCACAGAAATGTCTTTGTTTCCTCTGCATGACAACTGATGCAACTTATTTATTCTACAACAAGCCCGGTTTTCAGGGGGCACCAGGAGATGCACCTCAACAGGAGATGTGCAAGATTCCTGCCAAGACCGACGACAAGCAGTGGCCCAAGAGCTAGCCATGAAGGTCCTGCCCCCCATGGCCATGCTGCACTTGGTGGATTACAGCAAGATTCTCAAATGCAAAGCGCTACATTCCAACACAGTTGTGTGGCTTCCACCTTCGCCTGCCATGTGCTAAACCCCGGTGGATTTCAGAGGAAAGGTCTTCGAGAGAGGGAGAGGGTTGGGGATTCGATTGCTCTCATTCAACACCAGGAGGTACAAGGCAGGCCAGCTCGTGTCCACCACATCTGTTTTATAACCAGGGCATCAACCAAGCGGCATCCCAGGGAGCATGATTAACTGTAGCTAGAGCTCATGAAACCCGAGAGAAGGTCTATTTTAAATTCTATAATTTTAGACTATCCATAAGCAGATGGAGGTTCAGGACAGCACCACTTTTGAGCTTGGCCTGAGCTTGTAATGCTGAAGACTGTGTGTGCTGCATAAGGAAGGGGCCATAAGGACAATTCCAGGAAACACGCCCCACAATTATCACTGCTGATTGTATCAAAGATCCAGTTTTTAAGCTTGACTTGGATGCTACAATGTTGCCAGAGAAATTGTAGCCATCCAGTTCCAAAAGCAACCTTGTGGCTTTTTTGGCTTCAGTGAAAACTGCAGATTCTCTATACTAGCTCAAGGACCCGTAGAAGCAGGAGACTGTAAGCACAGGGCTTGACGTCTAGGAATTAAGGGCTCCCAACGGACACGTCTAGATCGAGTTAATGGCCAACATACTCTGAGGGGTTAATCGCTACAGATATCTATAACCATCCTCTCTATATATACATCCCCCCCACCAAAAAAATTAGCACTGTCTGAAGCCAAATGTGGGCAGATTGGCTGGCCTAGTTTTACCCTTGCTGGTGGCAAACCTCCTCTCCTGAGGGGAACTCATTGTTGCCTGCCTGTTTTCGTACCAGGCGACATACACCGCATGTTCTTGGAACCTCAGGGCCAGGATTCACCGCTCCAAATCCAGGGGATGGCAAAGTCACCCAGGATGTGCTCCTCTCAGGACCGTCCCACCCTTCCATCCCACCATGGCAGCTGTGTGGCTCTCCGAGGACCCAAGTGAAGCCTCCTTCTGGCACTGAAGAGGGGCGCAGAAACGGGTCTGGCCAGCCACCAGGGCCAGAAGCAAATCCCACCCTTTGGCCTAAACAAAGAGAGAAGGAATCCTGCTTCTAAGAGCAGCTCAAGGACTCCCGTGCTGGTGAAAGGCAGCTCAAGGAAATACTATTAGAAAATGGCACAGTCTCCTCACAGCTGGATCGTGCTGCCAGAAATGCCCAAGTGGCCAACAAGGAACAAAACAGGGCGACCCAGTCTACAGGACTCCTTCCGTTTTGGCTCCAGTTCCAGGTTGCTCTGGATCATCATAAGCTCAAGTTTGTGAAGGCTTATCCCGAGCCAAGCTTGACGGTCTAGGGCAGTCTAGCTCTCGGGTGTGACGAATGACTCCTCTTCTCCCATCCAATGGCTCTTGGGGCTCAAGGGTCCATGCTCTTCCTATTTCGTGAAGCAGCCCCATGAAACTCCTGGTAGAGTTCCCCCAGGGACTTGGGGTAAAGGGCTGTGAGCACCCGGACAGAGACCCACCTCTGGCCCCCAACTGCCCTCCTCATCGAGTTTCAGGGGAGAAGCCAAAGTACTGGATCTTTTTCTAGGCACCCGTGTTCTGTGTCGGGACAGAGGAGTAGGGTATGCATCCCTCCCAATTCTTAGAATCTAATCACCCTGAATCATACCAGTAGGCACAAATGTATTTCTGCAGGCAGGCAGGCAGGCAGGCCCTTGTGCGGGAAGGCCTTGAAGAACCTGTCAGAGAGGCAAGCATGAAGCAGAAGGGCAAGGAAAGTGCAGGGGAAGCCAGAGAGTATGCACAGATGCCACAAGACAGACGTGCTGTTTTCCCGTAAGGGAGGAAGGTGCATCAGCCTTCTGCACATCCAAGCCCCTCCAAGGCATTGGGCTCCCCACCTTCCCTTGGCTAATAAAACCGACTCCTGGGCTGGCTGGAGACCCTGGAGAACCCTAGTCCAATACACCTGTAATACCAGCTTGCCAGACACAACCTGGCCCCATCACCGCGGCTCCATCATCTGACCTTCTGAGATCACAACAATACACCTTTTGATCAACTAAACCAATGACAGAGCAGGGGACAGCTAATCCATACCAGGGTCTCCGTGTCAAAACTGGCCATTTGTTTCTTACCAGCACCCTCCTAGAGACACAGAAGGTCTGATTAGCATTGTTTTTATTTGCTCTGATACAACCCACTGGTTTATAGACAGAAATCAGGACAAAGTAACTTCCTTAGCAAGTCCAACTCCACTTATTAGGTCATTCTTTGATCAAGTGGATTTCACCTGGCTTGAAACGAAAAAGGGGAGCTTTGTTCACAGAAGGAAACGGGTGCAAAAAACCCAACCAACCACCGGACACAGCTACTTCCCAACAATTCATTAGTTGAAAGGTACTTTAAAACACTGCCCATGTAAGCTAGTTGGAAGTTAAATACAAAATAAAAAATACACAAAGGAAATGCACAGTCACCTAACAAAGGGGGAACATCCAGTAGAAGCCAGTACAGCTCTTCTATGGTTACCCAAACACAAACAGCAATATTCAGTTCTAATTCCCAGGCTCCTCCCCACCAAAAAGAAAAAAAAAAAGGCCAGGAAAATCTGATACACTTAAATTACTCGTTTACTTGTTTAAAATGTATTTCAATAAACAACTCCGGTGAGAGAACAGATGTAGCCATGCCAAGTATGAATACCGTATGCAGGTGTGTGATTCTAACAAAGTTCAAGGCCAAAGTTATTATACATTGGGATGAATAAGGGCCTGACTTCGAAGCACAGCACATCATTTTGCGACCTCTCCAGGAGTCCCTTTGTGGGAGGGCATGTTTTAAAATCCTTCTGATCCATCGCTCCTCTCCCTTCCCTCTGCTCCCCTATTGTTCACAGCCAACAATCCAACATTGTTTACAATCCTGTTTCTCGCAAGGGAACCCACTGCCTGGAAACCTTCATGGGGGGGGGGGGGAAGAGGACATTTTCACGCAGGCAAAAGGAGCTGCAGTCCACAGTGAAGGCGGCAGGCGAGGAAAAGGACACACGCACACCGGAGCCGGGTCCACCAGCCACTGGAGATCACGGAAGCACTCCTGCCTACGCACCTTCGCTGCGCCTCCCTTTGTCTCCACAGTGGACCATCCTGGCGTCGTGGTGGTGGGGAAGCAGTGGGGGGCCCCTGGCAGGAGAAGGGGCTACCGGGCGGGTGCCTGGAGGGTCCAGAAGTCTGCTGTGGCCAGCCCCCCAAGGTTCAGCAGAGGCCCCCCCCCCTCCGGCCTTTTCCGTGCAAGGCATTTTCTGCCACAAAGGAGGCAGAGGAAGGGGGCACACATAGCAACAGAGCCCGCCGCTGATTGGGCAGGCGGTGCCTTCAGCCCTTCGCCGCCGCTCCCGAGCTCCGCTACCGCTTCCTGCCTCTATTGGCAGCCGGGTCCCGTGTTTTCTTTTCTCCTCTGGTGAACCCAGCTGTGCTTGGGCAATTTGAGAGGACAGGGAAGCAGAACAACAAATAGCAAGACACACTAAATATGGCACCAAGTGGGCTATTATTACCTCATGGGGGAAAAAAAACGACATGCAAACTGCAGCTAAAAAAAACACACCCTACAAAACCAAACACAGATATACCTAATGCTTACAAATGAGAAACCTAAAGGGCAACGCTGGGGCCGGGGAAGAAGGGGGGGCAGCGCTTGTGTAGAATGGTTGTTTGGTTTGCAGTGTGTTGCTTAACAGAGTTCTTTGGCAAAACAAAACTGCTTCTGTTGTTCCATAAAGCCAACACATTTTAGACTTAATAGAATAAAAGGATATACCCCTTTCAGAGAAAAGCCCCCCCCCCAAAAGGGGGAGAATGCATCCTCTCAGTGATGTGAGAAAAATCCTGAGGACAAGGGCAAAAACGATGGGCTTAATCTCACCACCGACGTCTCTCCTCCTAAATCGCAGCCAAGCCAATTTAGCAAGCTGTCCCTAGAGCAGCAGCTGCAGGGAAGGCCATGAAGATCAGTGGTTTAAAAATGGAACAAACAGTCCATCTAGCACGTGCAGGATGCAAGCACCGGATCCCAGCATTCCCAGTCCTGGCTACCTTTTCTTCTCCACCTGACAGGGCCCCTCCACCTGTAAAAGCAGCCACTTGCCCTTAACCCCCACTGCTTCTCAGCCTCACACAGACACACCAAGAAGCTATTGCTGGTGACCTGTGCACACCTATTACCCAAGATAGAAGCACTAGACCTGTAACTATAAGCGCCCTTTGCCTGGGCAATCTTTGGAGCAGCAGACCTGTTTGCATGCACTTCAGGTTCAGACCAGACAAGAGATTTTATTGCAAGGTCCAAAGTTTTTACAGAGAAGGAGTTTCATCAGTATGCAAAGCACAAGCTCCCGTTAAGGAGACATTATTTACATGCATATTTTTGAGCCTAAAGGTTATTTAAAGGTTTGCTTGTTTTTCCTACCACAAAATAAAAGTATGGTCTTATTTCTCCCTATGAATCTGCATTGCACTGACAATCATCAAGAAGCAGGAAAGCAATTTTTTGTTTTAAAATATAGGTTGCTATACAGTTTAGGGATGTCAATAGCAACATCCAAGACCCAAGTTTGCTCCAGAGAAGCACAGGGTATAGACAAAGCACAGATCCAATGTGAATCCTCTGTGCGCTTGAAGGAAAGACTATTTGACTTTGCCTGGAATCCTGAACCCTTCAGGGCACATACAGTCTATCTCTCCTCCCTCTTGGAAAGATTACAGGTGGCTCAGGATAATTCTGCTCCACCAAACTGGTTGTTTTTACCACCAAGGAGATCCTGCCATAAGATCTCTGGCACTCTCCCTTCTGCCATGGTTGTAACTACTGAAAATTTAGAAAGTTATATGCCCAAATCCATGAATTTGCCTATCTGACAATTAATTAGTTCCCTGCTGCAGAACAATTTGCAGTGCCTGGACTAAGTAAGCTGGCCGTGCCTTGTTCTTCTTCAGATGGCTTTCAAAATGAACCAAGATGAAGCTCTGGGAGAAACCTCCAGAACAAAAAGCATTACTCTTGACAGGCAAAACACAGCACTAAAAGCAGACCCAACAACGTCTAAGGATATACATGCTTTAGTTAATATAATTCTTTAAGAAGCAGCCCAAAATGTAGCCATGAACCTCTAAAACACATTGCTTGTTTGCATCAAAACATTCAACACCCGTGATTACTGGGCTTCCATCTTTACTGTGACACTTGCTCCTCCCCCTCCCCTCCCCCAGCCAGAAACCAGCTACCGATGCTCATAGGACTGTGCAAATGTCTATTTTAAAAGATCATGGTGGTTTACTAGAACCTAATGCAAGATAACAATCAGAGCCTATTTTCATAACTTGAATCTTCACGCTAGTATTTGCTATTGACTAAGGCCTAATGGGAAACAGAATGTTTATTGATACACTCTCTGTGCTCTGAAGATTACCAGCCGTTATCTGAAAAGAAGAGTCATCTTGCATTACAATCCACCACTTTATCACCCAAGTACAGACGACTGGTTTTGGAAATCCATGTACAAATCTAAAACAACACGCTTTATTCAAACCAGATTCAGAAATGCTGGGGCAGGACACGAGGTCCAGGCTGCCAAGATAACAGGAAGGGAGTGGAGACTTTTCAATTATTTGGCAAGCCAATGCACACTGAGAGGAGAGGCCATGCAGATGGAGGGCAGCAGGGGAGCGCCTCTGCAGCACAACAGGGCGCCAAGTCTCCTGGGGCAATCTCCAAACCGGCTTAAGGGCGGCAGAATGGTCTCATAGTCGAGAGCCACCATTTTCACTTAGTCTGTGGTCATCGGCAGCAAATCATTCACGCTAAAGTATGGCATTTTGTTTAGTGACAATGCAGAAAATTAAGGGACTCGCCATCCCCCTCAAAATCAGAGTGACATCACCATCATTTTCTTGCCCATGTCTGAACCACTGTGTATCCTGTGCAAAGTGGAATGTGGCAGGAAAAGAGGAAGACCAAACATGAGCCGCCTTGAATCAATAAAGGAAGCCATGGCCTTGAGTTCAGTAGCCCTTAGCAGGGCCGTTAATGGCAGGACTTTCACGAACGTTACTTCAGAGGATCCCTATAACCTGGAAGCAACTGGCCGGCACATGACAACAACAACAACATCCGCAGCAGCAATTACTAAAATGGCAGACCAACCCTCCCAGTTGATTAAGATTGAGATTCCAGGAACTATCCCCAAACTCACGAGTAAACATGCCATGCTATGGCTATGCACCATCAAGGCACGCTGAACTTAAGATGACCCTAAGAAGGTTTTCAAGGTATGTGAGATATTTAAGGAGTGGTTTTGCCACTGCCACTCGCCAGGGCAAAGCAGGGATTTAAACCCCAGGCCTCCCAAGGGCTCGTGGGACACCCTGTGCACTCCCTGGCGATGGCTCTACCAGGAGGTGCCCTTTCTTAGAAAAGGAATCAAGCCATTCTTTCCCCCACCCACCCACCTCTCTTCTCATATTTATATTCTTCAACGAAAGAACAGTCCGGAAAACATCATCTTCCCTTCTACAACAGGAAGCGGCCTCACTTCCAGTTCCTTGCCTCCTCCCTGCGTTTACCTGAGGCACCTGTATCTAGAAGCACGGGCATTTTCACAAAAGCTGCTACCGCCCTGCTAAACAGGAAGCAACCTCACCTGAAGCTCCTATGCTTGTTTATTATTCATTACCCTCAACTGGATTGAGCAGCTCCAACTGCAAAGTCTAAGTGGAATCTATGCATTAGGTTTTCCTGCAAACTACAGGTACCATTGTCCCTTGCTCCCTGGTACGTGTGTGCAGGACAGACACGCAAGTTTATTGGTCAAGCACAGTCACCAGCCCCTTATTGGCATTTCCTACAAGACTAAACCCACTGATCCAATGGGTTGTGCGGACTGTTGACTCCCCCTTCAAAAAGCTGTTTGATGGACAGGATTTGGGCCAGTCAAACCAGAATGCTGTGCCAGAAGTGACCAAATAATTAAATGCAACAGAATATGGAGATCAAGGTGCAAAAGAGGAATTGCTGCTAGCACAAAAGGCCTTGGGGGCCAACACTTCCCTGATGCAAGAAGTGGGTCTCCGTATTTCCACAGCACATCGACCCTTTCCCCCTGCAGCATCTGAAAACAGAGGTGCACTCACTCTTCACAACTCCCAGGCCCACATTTGCACCCCCTATTGTTTTTTAAAAGTTTATGAAAGTTTACATTTAACCTTCCTTCCAAGTATCACACACAGACAGGGCCAACATGCTGTGGAAATGATGAGTCACAAAGCCCAATCCAATACAGGTCTGCCCTGGAGTTTGATATGATTTAATCCCATAGGTAAGTGTGCTCAGGATTACAGCCACAAACAACTATTTCTTTCTTTGGCTGAAATCACTGGGACTGAGAAGCCTGCAACTCTGCCATCAGCACTGAGTTCCAACTTAAAACAGCCCTAGAAGCCTTTGCTCAAGGACAAAGGCTGAGACACTTGCATCTTACCTGAAATCTGAGACTGCAGATGACTAGAACAGGGAGGGAACCATCCCCTGAAGACTATTGCTCCATACCCAGATAAAGCTTTGCATAATTTAAAACCAAGAATTTCTTTTCACCCATGCTTCAGAAGGCACTTGCTTTTCTATCCCATGTGCAACACTAATCACTTTGTGCCCCAGTCCAAATAATAATTTTAAAAAGGCTATTGATGGAAAAAAACAAGGCAGCTCCTTCTGTTAAGTAAGATTTTCCTAATCTAGCTGGGAAAGCCAATCATGCACATAAAGAGAATGTTCCTTGCTTGACTGCCTGAAGCGGCCTGAGGTCCGCCAGCCTTGTATTTAAACAGATCGCACTGCAGTTCAGTTGGAAGCTCTGCTTATCCTGTGTCCTTCGCTATTCACTCCTCCACTAATGGAAGCGGGCAATTGGATGCTTGATTGACTGCTAGCCATGCAGCTGCCCCGCAGGAAGTGGCATAGGTAAGCCTCTGCACAGTTTGCACCTTCCTAAGAGCATCTGGGGGCTGAATTGGCATTGACACCATAACTAGGCCATTTGCATTAAAAATAAAGCAACTGATCCTTAAAATTACAGCCCTTATTTGTTTTCACCCTAACAACGGAAAATGGAAGTCCCAACTCTAGGGTGCTGATGAGCACAGTAAAGCCGGCTGAAGTGCATTTTAAGGCTGTTAAATGTTCTGAAACATCTTAGAGAGATTGTACCTCCACAGGAAGCTTTCTACCAAGCAGCCCTAGATAATGATGATGATGGCTTCATCCCTCCTCCTTCCACAATACTAGCTGACTATTCCAGAGGCATAAAATGCCACTGTTTTTTTTTCTCATCATGCATCATCAGCCATGAGTTGCTAAACTATACGTCATCAAGCTTCCAGTAGTAAAGGTAGCTACAAAAATACTGAACCTTTGTTTCTATCTTAGTACATGTTGTAATTTTTAGTAATCCTACTGGAACTCAGGTTACAGCACTACCAGCCCTTAAAACTACCAACACCAACACCACCAGTACCACTTGTGGAACAGGAAGAGACCCTATGGATCATCAAGTTCAACCCCTGTCATGGAGACACCTGAAGCGCCTAGGCCAGGCATGTCCAAACTTTGGCCCTCCTGATGTTTTGGACCACAACTCCCAGAATTCTAAGCTTAGATTGCCAATGGCAAAGGACTGGGGGAGTTGTGGTCCAAAACATCTGGAGAGCCAAAGTTTGGACATGCCTGGCCTAGGCAGTCCCTTTCAGCGCTCTAGCGTGATTGAAAAAGAGGCAGGTATAATGTGGTTCTTCTCAGCATATCCCACCAGCTTCTCTTATTTTACTCTTCAAGTAGTTTTTTTTTTAAATGGTAAGCAAGAGTGGCTCCTGACTGGCGCAGGAGCATGCATTACCCCACCCTCCAGTCCTTTAGGGTTTCATGGTCTACCACCCACCCACAGGGTAAGACTGACTGACTGATAAATGGATTTAGTTCACGTATCTACCACCCCATTGGTGTGATGCATTGTTCTGGATGATTAACAAATGAGAGAAGTAAACAATAGCAAACACAATAATTCAAAAATCAAATACCTATGCTCTTATACTCTCGTGTTTTAAGTGATGCCTTATAAAACAAAATTCTAAAGTAATCAAATACAAAGTGTTCCCTAAAAAAAAATCTTCATTTTTTAAACATCCTTAGCATCTAGTCCACTTACAAGTTTCTTAACTATCTAAAATTGTCTGCATAATATAGGAAGAGTGTGTTTCATGTTAGGGCAGGACAATGTAACTGGGAGAATAGAGCCTCCTAACCTACATATCATTATTACCAGAAAGTCCCATTAAAGTCAGTATGCATAGAACTTCACAATTGAAAAGACTTTTCAGCCAACCCTTATAGGTTAAAAAAAAATCACCCAACTTTGATAACATTATTAAAAACTGGCAGCCGCAATAAGTGAATACTTAGTCACCTGAGTAGTTTTTTGCAACATCTATGCAAAGCCGGACCTGGAAGACGCAGGCATCCTCTCTGATTTCATCAACAAACGCAATGAGTGATGGGTATGTTTGAGGGAATTTAGACAGAAGGAGTGCTGGCTGCTTTGCATGAGTTTCGAGGCTGTCCTCCCCTATGTCTGTATC
Source organism: Phrynocephalus versicolor (assembly GCA_023846285.1). Classification (NCBI taxonomy): domain Eukaryota; kingdom Metazoa; phylum Chordata; class Lepidosauria; order Squamata; family Agamidae; genus Phrynocephalus; species Phrynocephalus versicolor. Next base: position 9,839,953 of record JAHTLZ010000252.1, on the reverse strand, counting down.
AGTCACAGTCAGAGTGCAGTGATAAGAATCATCCCTGATGGCCACCTGAGCTTCTTTTATGTTGGTGTTGCAACTGTGTGACCAGAGATGAAGGAGAACTCCGGTGGAGCCCATTTACCCCCATTCCCACCCCCACCCCACCCCAGTCTCCACCTGCCCCCATTGCCCAGGATGAAACAAAGCCCAGTCCATTGACACAACCACCCGGAGGCCCAACACCAGCCCTCCTCGGCGGACTGGTTCCAGTCTCCCCGCCAGCAGGAAGGGCTGATCCTCCTTCTCTCCCCCGACCCCCCCCAGCCCTCCCTACCCACCGGTGGACTAGCGCTGGGCAGAGGGGGGGGATACTTACCTCGCTCGGGCTTCATGTTGAGGAGCCCCGTCTCGCCGGCCCTCCGCCGTCAACAAAGGAGAGTCTCTCCACCGGGTTTCTCCTCCTTCTCCTCCTCTTTGTCCCCCGGCCGAGGCTGCGGCTGCCTCCAGCCGGGCTACTCTCTCTCTCTGTGTGTGTGTGTGTGTGTGTGTGTGTGTCTGCCCGCGCGTGTGTCCGTGTCTATCTCTCTCTCTCTCTGTGTGTGTTGTTGTTGTTGTCGTTGTGGTTGGAGAGGAGGAGGAAGAGGAGGAGGAGGATGTCGTCGTCGTCGGAACCCGCGGCACCCAATCCAGCCCCGGTCCTGAGCAGATCCTTCAGCAGCCCCCGCGGCAGCTGGGCCGCCTCTTCCTCCTCCTCCTCCTCCTCCTCCTCCTCCGGGAGGGATCCATGGGGGGGGGCGGACGGGGGGAGGAGAAGAACCAGGAAGAAGGAGGAGGGGGGCGGCGGCGCAGGTTCCCGTCGGTCTCTCTCTCTCTCTCTGGGGTGGCCGGGCGTCCTTCCGTGACTCGGCGGCGGCGGCGGCGGCGCAGGTCTATTTATAACCTCCTCCTCCGCCTCCTCCGGCCGGGGCAAAAGCAGAGGCAGCCAAAAGCCGGACCACCGCCCCCCCCCCCGCCCGGGATCACCGGGCCATCCCGACGCCCGGCTCGTCACGTCTGAACGGAGGGCCCAGACGCGCCCCTCACCTGGCGCGACCCCGGAGGAGGGGGCGGGGGAGGAGGGGGCGGCGCCCTCACCGCCTCATTGCCCGCCCCCCGCGCCTGGAAGGGAAAGGAAGGGCGGAAAGAAGGGCCAGGGTCGCCGCCGCCGCCGCCCCTCAGCCCCTCGCGGGCGCCATCCCGCGCGCCCCCCTTCCCCCGGCCGGGGCGACGCTGTCCGGAGAGGAGCAGGGAGGGCGCGCGCGGGACCCCTGCCCGCCCCCCCTCACGCCCCTGGCGCCACTCGCCGACGCCGCCGACGCCAACGCCGCGGGCTCCCCATGCCGTCCGTGTGCTCCCTTCCGCGGATGCCGCCCCCTGCCTCTCCCCCGCCCCACACACACACACACGCCGCTGCCGCCGCTCGAGGGCAAGCCCCGCCCCCCTCAGGTCTCCGCCCCGCTGCGCGTGCCCGGCCCAGACCTCCCTCCCTCCCTCCCGCCGCCGCCGCCGCGCCCGCCGCGCCCGCCGCACGGCCCTGTCAAAATCCGCCGCCCAGGTCACGCGGTCCGGCGAGAACCAATCGCCTCCCGGCTTGGCGCTTCCGCCTCGAGCGCCGCGGCCCGGTCCATGCCCGCGTTGCTAGGGCAACCGGGCCTGCCGGGGCCTGCTGCGAACGGGGCGCCGGGCTGGAGTGGGCGCCCTCGCCAGCTCCTCGCGTCGCCCGTCGGAGTCAGCCGGAGAACGGGGAGGGCGGCGGCGGCGGCGGCGGCGACCCCCCCACACACACACACACCTCTGCCTTACGTTTCCCCGGGAGCACAGCGTGGCCTTGGCCGGGGAAGGAGGACCACCTGAGCCGCGGCCTGACAGAAGAGCTGCTGAAGCCTGCGATCGGTTTCCTTGGCGGGCAGGTCGTTTTGGAAGAGGTCGCCGGCAAAATCCAAAGAAACAAAAGAAAAGGAAAAAAGACACAGGGCGCCGATCCAGACCAACTCTTAGATTTTAACGCAAGCTTTCCTGGGTCAAGTGCACTTCTTTGGATCTATAATCGTCGAAGAAGCGACCCGGTGACCATCATGTGGGCCTCCTTTTGGAAGAGGGAGCCCTCTCAGTTGGCCTGTGGAGGCGTATATCAGGCAAAAGCCAAAGAAACAAAATTAAACAAAAACACGGACGTGTGACCAGCTGTTACATTTTAACAAGGCCACAAAAGCTTACATTAAAAATATACTAGTTACTCTCTAAGGTAACACATGCTTGTGTCGGTTTTTTTTGGGGGGGGGGTCTTTGGATTTTGGGTCTGGAAGCCTGTCATTCCTTAAAGTAGTGGAGGGATTTGAACCAAGGCTCCTGACTCCTGGTCTGAGTCACTGTCTGTTGCTCCACACTGGCTTCCAGAGATTGCTGACTTCAAACTGAAAAGAGCTCAGGAGAATTTTATATGGAATTTTAAGTCTGTGGTCAGGTCCTTGGGCGAACTACCTGTTTGACTGACTCAGCCAGATTCCCCACCATTGCTGCCTCTTTTATCTCACTGCCAGGTTGTCCTCTGTGATTCTTCGGCAACCTTAAACAGCGGGCGCTTGAGCTGTGGGGCAACAAGGCCTTGTTCAATGGCAGAAGAACACCTCAGCGGGAGAGCCAGCAACAACAAGTTGCTTCTGGATCAAAGTTCCAGCCTTATCTCTGTGTAAAGAGTGCCAGGGCAGTCAGAGCAGCGTGTGAAGGAGCGTTTTATTCTGTGAAAGGTTTTTCAAAGCATTTGTCCACAATTTCACCAGGACCTGGTTTATACCGACAAAGTGTGTAAAAAGCTGACACAGAAACCAGACTGAATCTACAGATGCCCACCGTCGCCCTTGTGGAAGGGACATCTTTGGACCACTGTTCAGATTTCAGTCTGCCATGGTTTTGCAAGGCTCTTGGGTCTGTTGACTCAAATGGGGCAGGTTAATGATCACCCCAGTGGGTAACCAAAAATAAGCAAGGCTATCAGGTGGCCACAGAGTTTGGCTGACCCCAGTTTTGTTGCTCTGAACCCTTTCCTGCCAAATAGGACCCCTTCCAGAGCTTTTAAAGGTTACCTTTTGGGGCTACTGTTCTGCTCTGGCTACACTGACCAGGTGGTTTGGGGAGCTTTCCCAAGCCTTGGTCTTTTCTCCGACTTCTGAAAGCTGTCATCTTGCTTGAACTGTGGATGAGGTCTGGCTGAAGTGGGCAGCAGAAGAGAGCTTCCGCATGCAAGCCAGGACTCCGGATGGCCTACCCAGGGTTTGGCCAAAAGAGCAGTTCTTCCTCTCTTGGGTGAGTGGGTGGGACGGATCCTGTTGATTCAGAGAGAGAATGCAGTGAAGTAAAGCCTGTGACAAGGCAGGCCAAGAGCTGAGTTGCTTTCAAAACAATGAAACCATCTGGCCCCAGGCGCATGCAACGTGAATCATCGCTAGGCAAAAGGCAGGGATGCTGGTGGCTGCCAGGATTACTTTTTTATAGTATTTGCCTTTTAACTGGAGCAACTGGAAAAGTTAACGTGTGATGGGCTGTTTAGCATACATATGACACACTCCGTTGTGTGTGTGTGTAGAGAAAGAGAAATTATGTACACTCCTCACAGGCTGATGCTGCCACCAATTAATTGGAGTTTCAGATGACATCTGAAGATCCCCACAGCTGCCCTTGCTGAAAATCTTGGCCACATCAGGTGAAGCCTTCTCCAAAGGCTGCTGCAGAAATTTACCTCACCAAAGCTCTGCTTGCGTTCAGCTGAAACTGTTTATGAGCCTTTTATGGGATGACATCTCATCCTTCTTGATCTGCCTTCCCACAAACAGCTGCTGTTCTATTAAGAAGTGAAGGAGGGACACTCTAGCAGTGAGTCATCCCATGATAAAAGCACAACTAATCCTGTGACAATTAGTACAGTCCCTCCCCCAAAACCGTCCTAAATGATACAACTGCCAGCTGTTGTTCTCAGTGGAGGATGAGGGGTGCCAAAGTTTTGATGGGATTTTGAGTTGTTGGGAGACACTAACTAGGAGCACATGGGTGGGGGTGGGGGTTGCCGGCAGCGTCCAGGGGCCTCCAAAATTGAGCCCATCTTCTGTGATTTGCACCAGAAGATCCACCAAGGAGTGATGCCCACCAGGGCTGTCCCTCCTAGGCCAGATCCTGTCACGCAGGCTGCGTAAAGTGGTGGATCTGGTCCTGCCGTGTATCTCACCCCTGGCCCTGCATGCCCTTTCCCATCTCTTCAGAGGAACAAGATGTCTGCCCCTCCCAGCCAAGCAGTCAGTCATCAGGATCTGCTCAGGAGCACCTTGGCTGGACTGTTGACATATTCTCCCCACCCCCCGCTGCTGGCACTCATCCTATCATTCTCAGACCCTCCGTCTGGTCCAGTGGGGTTCACTTTCAAGTAAGCTTCCCTGCAATCCAGTTAGAAGTCTTCTCAGAGCTCACTCGGCACACCATAATTAGCTGCCTTCTTATCTGTGCCAATAAACTAGCCAACTCCCTTTCCACCTTCTTGGCCTAATTAATAACCTTGCCTCTGCCTATTAATCTTCTAATGTCGACCAGACTCCAGCTAGCTGGCTGTGCACTGGAGTTCCAGTTCAAAGGCAGTCTGTACAGAGGGGTGGATTAGGGCTTCCTGTTTGCAGAGTGTGTGTGGGTGTATATATATATATATGAGTGTCTGGGATCAGCCCTGCCTGAAGCGCTGCTGGACATTTTGTACTGATCTAGCAGAAGAAGGCAGCAAGTGACAGGGGAGGACTCTCTCCTGCTTACAGCGTGGCAGAGAAGGCCTCCTGCGCGCCTGCCAAGGGCCCTGCAACGGTCTCCAGCAGCTGCAAGGAAGGTGGCAAAAGAGCCCCTGCCCCAAACTGGAGGTGTGTACCAGGTGTTCGTGCTCTCCAGGAGTGCTTTCCTTTGGGCCCTCCAGATGTTTTGGGTCAGCAAGAGCAGCCACTGCTCAGGGACGTGTGGTCAGCAATGCCAAGCCCAAGGGCCAAATGGGACCTCCCTGCTGTCATCGGTCCCCGTGAACCCAAGTGGGATCCTGTCCCAGTTTCATGGCCATCTCAGCTGTTGGTTCGCTTCCTGCCCTTCTCCCAGCTGGGGACCCAAAGCCGCTCGTCCGACGAATTAAAACCTAGTGCAGCTAGGACGCAATGTTTGAACACAGTTAAATAAATTATCAACTGGAAAACAAGCTCCAAGATCAAATGATTTTAAAACTTTTTCAAGGCCCAAGATATATGAAATAAGAAATACGGCCGCCGACCCCCATTCCAAGAGCCATCTTCAGGGACCAGCTGGAGGCCAAAGGTTTATCTGGAGAGAGAGGTCTTTGCCTGCTGGTGGAAAGAGGGCAAGGGTGTGTGTCTGTGTGTGTGTGTGTGTGTAAGCCCTGTTTAACTTATTGGACACATTTCTGAGTAAACATGTTTCAGGTGGTGCTGCAGCCACTGGAGGCAGAGGGAAAGGACTGGTTAGGGTTGCCTTCCATGAAGTGGGAGGAGCCAGATCTTGATTGCTCCCATGGCATGAGGTTTTGTACTACAACCACCTCGTCATTCCACTTGCCTCTTCCAGAAAATCCTAGCTATGTTGCAACTCCTCCAAGTGGCCCTGGATTTCCCAATGGCAACCTCTCTCTAGTCAACGAAGGATTGTCTAAACAACAACTCCCTAGATAACAAATTGGTCTGCAAAAACATGTTTGCTACATGGACATTTTTTAGGTTTCCTCTCAAACCAAAACATGGAATGCACAAGAATTCATGATGATTACAGTACTGTACTTGTTTTCCTGGCTTGCTAGTTTGCTTGCTTGTTGTAGGTATAAGATACCCTTTGCCTTGACTGTATCTCCCAAGGAGTGGAGCCACAATGCAGAGCACAGGCTGGAATGGAGCCTTGGATCATTCGTCCTGGAAAGTTTGAATAGGAACCACCGCCGGGGGGGGGGGGAGGCAGGGAATGATTCATCGTCCACAAAAGCCGTTTCTTCATCACATGGAACAGATTTTCTGACACTGTGCTGTAATGGGATGCAATCCTGTTATTCAGCATAGGAAGTCACTGGTCCATGCCTTCAAGACAGATCTGACTTAGCACGACCCTAATAGAGCTTTCAAAGTGAGATATTTAAGGAATGGGTTTACCACTTCAACTCCACCAGTCAGTTTCCATGGCTGAGTGGGGATTCAGATCCTGGTCTATAGAACCCTAGCCAGTCTCTCCCTCCACTACACAACAATGGGTATCCTACCCCTTGAGCAGGCCCTGTCCTTCAGTGGAGATCTGGTAACTCAGCTCCTCTACACGTTCCACCGATTCAACGGGACGATTCAAGCAGCATCTTATTACTAGATTTCAGCTGTTAAAGCCCCCACAGGCTTGTATGGGAGAATATTTTGAGGACCCAAGCCATTTAGGGCTTTAGCCATCGTAAGTGGCACTTGCAATTGTGCCTGGAAAGGAGCCTTCCCTAATAGTAACAGGCTTTGAATTGCTCCAAGGTTTAATACAAACTGTCTTTCGTTGCTCTTAGCTTTCCATTCTTGTTCTTTAATCAGGAGGTCACCATGCAGAATAGAATGTTCTGCTACTGTAAAACAAATGAACTAGGATTTTGTCCAGCTCACATGTGTATATATATATACACACACACACACACCACATATTTCCTGAACCGCTGGCTGTACTCGAGGAAGGTTGCACAAAGAATCGATGGCGTGAAATGACAAGCAGCCATGTCATCTTCTCTTACATAACTGCAGCTTGTTGGAGCTCTAAACTGAGTCAATAAGATAAGAAATCTTTCCAGAAACCACCTTGGCTAAAAGCCCAAAGGACTGTAACAAAACAATGTCTGAGTTTGCTATGAATTGCACACAAGCTCACATGCATCATACTCCAAGCAAGGCTCTTGAGCCGATGCAGCACGAGAGTGGTCCAGAGCGTCCAGGTTGCACTGGGCCACAAGGCCACCACGGGTGAGAAGTCATCCCTTTAGTCCAGGAAGACAGAGACTGGCTCATTTTATCTATGTCCTGTGTTTCCCCATCAGCACCCTCCTACGACTAATGGCTGAAGCATTTGGTTAATTGCACCTTGGTACTGAGTATGTCTGTGTGACATCGAGATGTTTGCATTGGTGAGACAGGAAACGGGAAGTGAAGCACACAAACAAGCAACGCAAGACAGGTGTGTGTGTGTGCCATTCTTCCACACTTTGCCATGTGACCCATCTCTTCTCCCAGACGTTAAGGGAGGCATTTCTCAGGCCATGAGGGGTCCCAAGGAGTGGGATGGATGAAGGCACGGGTGTTAGGAGGAGTGATTTGAATCCAGGTTTCCTGCCTTCGGGGCCAACCATCGGACTGGATTGCTGCCTTGTCTGCCATTCTCTCTGGAGTCCTGTCTGTGGACAGACTGATGCTGGGGGGGGGGGGCAGAGGGGCCCAGAGGGGGCCACGGGGCTTGGGGAAAGCTTTTGGGTGGGGCCCCTCCAGGGGCACCCACTGCCTTTGCCCCTGGGCTTTTCCCCTATCCAAACTGCAGACGTCTTCCCTTGGAAGAGGGACCCTCAACCCCCAAATCAAAGTAAAGAGCAAATAGAGGAGAAGTGATTGGAAGCTAATGTCCTCAGCACCCAAAGGGCAGCTCTCTCCCCCCCCTCTTGACACACAGGTGGGAATGCTGCCCCCCCCCATCGTCTTGGCCTTTCAGGGATCCAGGAGAAGTGCCATTTCTCCTCTGGAGCACCCTCACCCTGTGCTCCCTTGCTGGCTGGGCTCTCCTCTCTTTTTGGCTCGAGTTGGCTCCCGACCGCTGACAGGTTCCAGAATGGTTTTGTAACACAGCAGCACCCCAAGCAAAGGCTCTGGGAAGGTAGGCTTTGCTTGTACCATGGTGGGCTCCAGGCCCCTTGGGCAGAGTGACAGGGCCACGGAGGATGCTGAAGGACAAGAGAGTCAACAGAATGGAAACAGATTGACAAGGCAGCCAAGCCCTTGGAGGTTGTCCCTCTGCCTGCCTCACCTGTTCCTTTTTGCTACCAAGGGGGCCACGGAGGAGGGCAGCAGCAGCTCTTGGTTCTTCCTTGGTCAGTGGGCCCAGGGGCAAGAGGGCCAGGCTGCCCCTCCTTAGAGAGACCTGAGTGCAGTCGTGCTCCTGGATCCCGTGCCCTTCTCGGATGTGTTGTGCTTGCCCTCTGCTGGCAGCACACAAGGCCCCCTCCGAGGCTGCATTCTGGCTAATTTCCGACTGAGCATCTGTTTCAAATGTCTTTGGGAAACAAGTCCTAAGGCCTTTTTCTTTTCATTAACAGGAAAGAGCAATCATTTCCTGCATGACTCACAATAAATTATCCGTGACGCTTAATTACCGGGTGGAGGGAGCGCTTCATCACTGGTGCTACGTCATAGAGGAGCCTGTTTTTAAAAATGGCTGCCAGGGCCACTGAGCCATCGTCGCCTTCGGAGAGGGGTGGAGGGGAACCCAGCAGCCCAGGGCTTCCCACGCTTCACGTCCAGGGTTGGTCTCCGCCAGTCTCTCCCGGTAGGGACAGGAAAGGCCCCTGCCTCAAACCTTGGACAGCAGCCGAGGACCCTTAAGCAGACCCCAGGGTGGCCTCAGCCCTCTCCCTGCCTCATCTTGCATTTCTCTCCACTGCTGTTTCCAGGGACACGGAGGCAGGGGGTCCATGGCTGGCCTTCTCTGCCTCTGACGTTTAAAAGCTCACCCTGGCTCCCCTCCCTTTAAGGAGAATGAGGCCTCCACTTCAGGCAGCAAATCAACTCCCCTTCTTAAGGTTAATGTTCTTAAGGTTAATGCTCATGCTGAAGGCTTCTGTCCACCTCCCACCCTTGTCCAAAAGACACACACACACACACTCTCTCTCTCTAGTTTGTGGGGCATGAATGGATGTCATTGTCACAGCAAGGTGGGGTTAGGAATGGCCATTTCCCTCTGGCTATGAATCTGGAAAGAGGAAGCACTGCAAATTCCTGTCCCCTGCGAGGAAATATGAGAAAGTTTATCCCAAGAGAGGAGGAGATAAAAAAACAAACTGAAATCCAACAAGACTTCTTACCGGTTTGGACATGAAAGAGCAGCACCAAATGGGGGGAGAAATCAGCCCCAGCACAGAGCCGCCATTGTACAACTCTAAAAGACAGGGAGGGGTTTTTGTTGGGCCAGCCAGCGGTGTGGCTGTAGGCTTCACAGCGAACGACCTACTAACAGGATCCATGGGAAGCCTGGCTAATTGGATTAACTGGCTTTAGTTAATTTTGTCAGGAGTTACTTGATTGCAAATATACATTTTTTCAGTGACTGCATTTAAAACAGCTGTAAATACTCATAGGAAGCAGGTGCCCTGTAAAAATGATCCGCCCCAGGCCCTGTCAGCAACTCTCTCCCCCACATACACCCGCCACCCCAGCTGGGAGTTGCAGTGTCATGCTCCACTTCTGAGGCCCCTGTTAGTGCATGTGTGTGTGTTGGGGGGGGGTGTGCTTCAGACCACACTAGGCCCTGTGCTTGTCCTGGTTGCTTCACCCACTCATGCTGCAGATCAGCTCAGTTTGGATACAGGGCTTTGGGGGCTTCTGACAGTGGATGACAGAAAGGGGGGCAGGTGTTATGCCCCCCCTCAGGTGGCACTCTGCTTGTCTTGTTTTTCCTCAGAATGGGGTGGCCCAGCTCATTGGGTCCCCCCTGCTCGTGCAGCTGATGGAGTGGAGGATCAGGGGCTTCTAGGGGGAGTCCTGCCTTGTAGGTCCCCAGAAGATGCCTTCCTTCTTAGCCAGTGGCTATCCCTGCCCCACCCTCACTTTTTCTCCCAGCCCTGGGAAATGAACCAATTGCCCAGGTGAGGAGAGGACCCATGCCTCGGCGGGGGAGGGGGGCAGTACCTGAGTCTCTTTGGGGTGGGAGCTCCTAGTTTGTGTGTGGGGCGGCCTCAAGTTGGGCTGGGTGTGGAAAATTGGTCCCCAGAACTCTTTCCGACTTGTGCAGTGTGCCTGCTGCCCCATAGGTCTTGCATTGGACCCACGGCTGAGCAGACCAGGAGAATTACAGGAGAATCTCCATTAGGGGGTGCTCGTGGGCAGCAAAGGTCTCCTGTGATAACTCACTGGTAATCTCTCTCTTTTTCTCTCTCTCTATATATCTCTCTCTGCATGGGAAAGGGATCCTCCTCAGATCTTGGAAGAAGGTGGTGCAGCAGAAATAGGAACTGTGCTTTGTGGAGGAGACTCTTTATCTTGAGAACAAAGGGGCCTGGGTTTTGATAAGAGGAACTTTCTTCCTTCTGCCTTAGAGACTTGATTGTTGGTTCATTTAGTTACTTATCCTTAGGAGTGGCCTTCCTATCCAGTGCAGACACCACGGGATCAGGGTGGGCCGCCAGATTTGGGGGAGGCAGGCCCCTGCTCGACCCATGAGGTGCCCCTGATCTCCTGTCTTTGTCATGCATCCAAGGTAACGCGTATCTGGTTCTCTGGTTCCTCCACTTGATCCCCACCGTCCTCCTGGGAGGTTGATTAGGGGTGTGAGATACTCCGGGGTGGGGTGGGGGTAAAGTATGTAAGACAGCCAGTTTCACCCCTTCCAGCCTGAGAGGAGCCTTACTAGGGTGCCAGACTGGCTCTCTTTCTTGACCATCCTACTAACAAAGTTGGGGTGCTCCTTAGTCCTTTGTCTGCGCTGCTGCTCACGAGTCAGGGCAAGGGGAAGTAGGGGCCAGCATTCTTTAGAATTCCTCAACACTTGCCCTGAACGAGGCTTAGGGACCCCTGCAGAAATCTGGCCACTACCGGAGCTCTGAGTGGCATTTCCTGCGACAAAATGAACGCTCACCCCAGCTGCCAGTATTGAGTCCAGGATGTTTGGTGGCTGGATACCCCAAGTGGCTCTTCCTTTGGCCCCAGCACTGTCAGCTCAAGCGGGAAGCCAACCGTCAAACTTCTGGAGGGTGCTGCAGCAGCAACCGGGCACCTGGGATTTCAGCAGGACTTTGGGGGGGCTGGTGTGGTGCTGTTAGGTCATTTTAGACTCCAGGTGCAATGGTCATGGGGACCTTTTAGAGCAGGAGTGGGCCACCTGCACCCCTCCAGAGGTTGCTGGAGCGCCACTGGGGATGTCCGTGGCAATCCCAGCTCCCCCAGTGTGCCACACATTGTCCCAGCGCTACCTGACAGAGAGGCACCAGGCGCAGACTTTAGAATGTGGCAGGCTTGCCGGCTGCTGGATGTAGGAAGAGGTCTGTCCCACAGCTCAGCAGAGCCCTTCAGAGGTAGCATGCCAAGGTGTGTCGTCCTTCAACAGAAATCCTGACCAAGTCAAAGCCAAAGCAGCCCACAAGCCTGCTGGAGGTGCCTCTGCCTATCTTTGTGTCCCCCTCCCCCACGTCCCTAGTGCCTCAGTGCGCCACCACCACTGGATGGGAGCCATTTGTAGGAAACAGGCAGAACCGCCTAGGAAGGAGGGAGGGAGGGAGGGAGAGAAAGAGAGGGGGGGAAGCGAAATGAGTCAGAGGAAGGAGGCTGGGGAAGAACATACCAGGAATGAATCAGGCAGGAGGAGGCCCAGGAGCGTTCCAGCTCCTGTGACGGTCTCCGTGTTGAGCAAAGGAAAAAGCAGAGCATTGAGATTTGGCCAGCGACCCATCTCCACACGTGGGTTTCCAAGGTGCAGCGGCTGCAGAGCCCCACGTTCCCCTGGAAAATGCACGTTCCTGCCTTTGTGTTCCACTGCAGCACCGCGAGGGTGGGCCAAGGCGAGAGAAGGGAAGGGGCAGAAAGTGCCCTCCTTAGAGTGGGGTGGGGCAATCCAGTTTGGGGGGCTCACTGTAGGGTACTCGGTCTGACCTCCCTCGCAGGGTTGCTGTAAGGCAGGCATAGTCAAACTTCGGCCCTCCAGATGTTTGGGGCCACAACGCCCACAGTCCTTTGCCATTGGAAATACAGGCTTGGAATTCTGGGAGTTGTGGTCCAAAACATCAGGAGGGCCGAAGTTTGGTCATGCCTGCTGTAAGGATAAAAACAGGGATGACAAGAACCATGGATTCTGCCTTCAGTGATTTGAGAACAGGCAGAATAGAAGTTTCACCCATGGAACAAACAAATGAACGGTGCTCCCTCCCTCCCTCCCCCCCCAACCTGAAGGGAAACAATTGGGCTCCAATTGCAAAGTGCAGATGGACTCTTCTCTGCCTGGCAGCCACTTGCAGGGCCCTCTCTGAGAGGCAGGCAGGTCACAGGTGCTGCCGCATCCTGCCAGGAAAGCTGCACCCTGTGGGTCTTCTCAGGCTCTGGAAGGTGACCAGGCCCAAAGGGGCTGAGATTCAGAGAATGATAGCCGGAAAGTGCAGGGCGGCAACCCCTGGGCCATAAACCTGTGCACCACTAGAGGACAGGCAGCTCCCCAAATCCTGCTTTCCTTGGCTTGCCACTCCCAGTCATCCAGGAAATTGACTTCTGCTCTAGCTCCATCTCCTTTCATTAATATGTGGGCTTTGGCAGGTTCCTGGCTGCAAGGAGCCCGCGAGGTGCCTTGGAGGGAGGCTGAGGGAAGGCGGGGAGGCAAGAAAAATGACTTTTATGTCACAGGAGCTACGGGAGGCGGATAGAAATGGGCTTTTTACAAGAGTGGATGGCCAGCAGTCCCTTTCTGGTCCCCCCTGAACCCCTCCTGCTCCACCCTTCCCCTCTGCGGGAGACAGAGAGAGAAAAAGGTCTCTAGGCAGCCACAGGTCTTGGGACTCGGTTCTTCCTGCAGCTTCCAAACCACGGGAAGGGGCGTGCCCTTGTGCAAAACACAAGTAACCTCTACTTAATTACCCTAAGTAACCACTCCCACCCTACCACCCACCAACGGGGCAAGGGCTCTGGGAGGTTCCAGCCGGAAGCCCAAGCATCCCCTCTGGAGGTCCTTGCAGGCCAAGGACTTTCTTCTCCAAGAAGTCTTTATTACTCAAAGGGGCCCTGACTGTTTGGCGCTCACTTCCCTGATTGCAGCCACATAGGAACTTCTGTTGCGTCACAATTTCTGCTCCTCCTGCAGCTGGTCTCTTGGAGTTGAAAAATTACATGGGGGTGGGGGGGAGTTGGGCTGCTTTGGTGACAGGGCCTGAGGCCAGCCCTGCCGCCTGCCAGTTCGGCTCTTGTTTCACCCAGGCCTCCCTGAACCACACCTCCCATCAGTCTGTGCCAGCCCAGGCAAGAGTGTGAGGGGCCATGGGAGTTGGAGTCTAGGGGCACCAGGGCCGGCCGTTGTGGCTGCGGGATCCTCCCACGCCCCATCTTCAAAACCCCAGTCAAGGCCAAGCACCTATTTACTCTCCCCCCTTTTTGGCTCTCTTTGCCATCTTGCCCGGAAAATTCTGCCAAATTCCATGGCCAGCGATAACCCAAGGTTCTAATGTGGATTTAATGGCATCTTCTTCCTTGTGGCCAGAGCAACGGGGCAGGGCGGGGCCAACCACGGCTGGCTTTTCAGAGGGTGGCAGAGCAGAGGGTGAGGGTCGTCCTTGCGGCTGCCCTCCATGCCAGGTTCTGCTCCCTGGAGGGCCACGGGCTTATCAGGTTGGCTTCTGGCCTCAGTCTGCCACCCCCTCTCTCAACGCTCAACACACCCAACCTGTCCATCCCAAAGTGCATACTGCAGCTTCCTCCTCCCTGCTCCCCCTAAACCTGAGATTCATTCCCTACCTACTTACTGCCAGGAAGGCCATTAACCTGCCATTAGCCTAACAAAAGGGGGGGGGGACCTAGCCCCAGTCATGGGCCTAGTTCCTTTTGCAAATGAAAGGAAGGCAAAGACATTTAACTGTCAGGTCTCCTGAGCCCACAGTCTTTAAAGAACAAAATCCACCTGGAGGGGAAGGGGGCATCCCAGAGGAACCCTCCACACCTCCTTCTTTCCCTTTTGGAAAGAGGGTCCCAGGAGGAGGCCAGCATTCCTTAGGAAGGAAATGGGGGGGGGGGGCTCATTTTGTGAATGGCTTTTCTTCTTGAGAGGAATCTCCCCCTTCTTTGTTAAGGGGGCCCCCTCCCATTCCCATGCTGCTCTTTGGCCAGGAATGCTCCAGCCAGGGTGGGGGTGGGGAAATCCCCAGGGCTTCTGGAAGGTTCTCCAAGGATTTGGGGAGGGGGCGTCCATTGTTACAGCAAAGGATGCCTTTTCTTCCCCTCCTCCCCTTTAAAACGCCCCAATCCCATAATCTGAAGCCGCTCCCCGTGGGAGAACGGCCCTTCGGGGGCACTTTTTTTGCCCTTCTGTCCAAGCAGGAGCCTGCCCACCCTCTTTTCTCGCCTTGCTCCAATCCCCAAGGCCTCTTCTTCCCTGTAAGGATCTCCTCACCAGAGGAAGCCACGCCGCCCCCTGGGCCCCTCCACCTCACTCACCTCTGGCTGGGCTCTCCCACCCTTGCCGGGTCCCTCTGACCAGGAGTGCCTATTCTGGGTGCCTGACCTTTTGCTGGCCCCGGGACGATTTCGCAAAGTGCCCCCCACCCCCACTGTCCCTGCCAGATGACACCTATACTTTGCTGGGGGGTGGGGAGCAAAAAGCCCAGGGCTCCGGTTTCCAGGCCGAAGGCAGCAGCAAGGAGGGAGGGGAGTCTCCGTCGGGACCAAGGCAGCCGCGGCCTGTGCCTTGGGGTTGGCGCTCCCTCCTCGCCCGGGGGGGGGGCATGTCCCTTGCTCGAGCTTCTCAGCCCGGTGCCAGCCTGGAGCTTGGCTTTCCCTCCACCGGGCACGGCGCCAGGGAGAGCGGGCAGCAGGAAGGAGAGCAACCTTATAGAACGGGCCTGCCTTCCGGGGGGGGGAGGAGGGTGGAGAGGAAGAGGCAACCCCCCCCCCCGCAGCCCCAAAGGCGCGGGAGGGGGCAGGGGGGAGGCCCGCATCCCCCTCCTCCAGACCCCTTTGCCCAGCGAGCGGGGGCTGGGGGCTCCTTCCCAAAGACCGGGGAGGGGTGAGGACCATGCAGTCCGGCATTTAGGCAGGGGGGCGGAAGCGGTGGCGGAGATGGCGGGGTTGCAAAGCCTAGTGGTCCCGGCAGGCGCGCTCGGAGATTTCTCCCCCCTCCCCCTCCGGGCAATCCTGGGCGGCCCGGGACGTGGAAAGGGGGGGGCGCCTGCACTCCGGGGCCTTCCTGGGTCCGGTGGGCGGGGCTTCCGCAACCAACCCCCCCCGCTTCCCCCTTGGTCCTTCGCGGGCCGCGCGCCGAGCCGTTATCCGCTTCCCATTGGCCCGTTGGTCGCCTCGCTCCCGATCCCGCCGCCAAAAGGGGTTGGTGAAGTCCTCCCGGCCCCGCCCCGCGGCGCTCCTCGGCCGGGGATTGGCGGAGAAGGCGGCGCCGGGGGGGGAGGGCGGCGCGGATGGATCTGCGGGGGCGGCGCCGTCCGGCATCACCTTGACGCCCAGCCCGGACGGCCCTCAGAGAAGCGGCGGCGCTGCCACGAGAAGGAGTCGCGTGGTCCTCGGTTCCCAGGAAGGTAAGGCGAGGCGAGGCGAGGCGAGGCGAGAGGCCCGGCCCACCAACGCCGCCGCCTGGGCCCCTTTGGCGTCGCTCCCTCCCTCCTTCCCTCCCTCCGTCCTCCCGGCGGGCTTCTGGCTGCTCAAGCGCCCCCCCCGCCCCCAATCACCTGCTATGTCTTCTGCGGGAGACCCCCCACCTCCTCTTTAGCCGCCGCCGCCGGGCTGGGAAGGAGCCCTTCTCCCCTTTCTCCCCCCCCCCGGGGCTGGAGGGCAGGAGCGCGAGGGCTCTTGGGCCGCCCGCATGCCCGCCCGCACCCCCTGTGCCGGGGGGGAGAGGCCGGTTGGCCGGGGGGGGGGGCTCCTGGGAGCCTCGGGGAGGGAGGAGGGAGGAAGCCCCCCCCCGCCTCGTGGCCTCTCCTGAACCCCCCCTCGCTCGCCTCCCTCCCTCCCGGCCACCTGGGGGGGGCTCCTCGGAAAGATGCTGCTGCAGTTGCGGCGGCGGCTCCTCCTGGCCTCCGGAGTGGGGGAGGGGAGGTCGGGGGGGGCTTTTCCCCGCCGGGCCAGGGGTGGATGGATGGCTGGTTGCTGTGGGGGGGTGGCATCCCTCCGATGGCGTCTCTTCCCACGGCGCTCCGGGCTTGCCTCGTGGTGGCTGCAGAGAGGAAGGAGGCCTTTGGGGGCAGGAGGAGGCGGAGGCGGCGGCGGCTTCTCTCCGGCCCCTCCCATCATCATCCCTCCTTCTCGGCCGTTGCTTGGCAGCCTGGGGGGGGCGCGCGCCCGGAGAAGGCGTGAGCCCGCTCCCCTCCACCCCCACCCCAACCTCCCGGCGCTTCCCCAGGGGTGACCTTGGAGGGGGAGGGGGGAGGCGGTCCGTACAGCTCGTAGCCGGCCAGGAGGAGATTGGGGGGGGGGAGGCGGCGGCGGCTCTTTCTGGAAGTGACCTCCCCCCCTCCCCCGGTTAGGCGCTGCCGGCCTGCTTGGATCCCGGGCCAGCCCCCCCCGTCCCCCCCCCGTTTCTCCGGAAGCCTTAAGCGCCTTAGGAGGCGAAGATGCCCGAAGGACAGTGAACGAGCCTGGGGGGGGGGGGAGAAACACGAGCTGCCCCCGCGAACGTTCTAGAGAAGCCTCGGTAGATTTTATCCTGCAGGGCATCGTCACTCACGGAGGAGACCCTTGGGAAAAAGGGAGCACCCAGGGAGGGAGGGAGGGGGGAGCTCACAGGAGAACCTTCCAGGCGGCGGTGCACACACCCCCCCACCCCAGTTCTCATTTCGGACCTTCCTGTTACAAGGCTGCTGCTGTTACTGGCTTGCGGAGGCCACTGGCCCAGCTTGGGAACTGCAGGTTTTTCACTTTGCTCCATGGTGCACGAGGGGAGCTGCTCATCTATGCAGGAGCACAAGAACTGTGGGACCCTATTTACAAATCTTAAAAAGTTTTTCAGATGGGCAGTTTTATAATAACAAGTATTCAGTCCCTGTTCCAGAATAAAATATTTAAGCTATGCATTTTAAATTAAAACTACTGCTTTACGGTTTTTCAGGAAAATAAAACATTTAAAATGGGATTTCAATTTAAACTTTGGAATTAAACTATTTTTTTAAAAAGAAAACCTTTATCCACTCTGAAGCCCCACCTTGCCATAAAAGAAGCTGTGAATCTGCTATTATTGGAATAACGGTTGCTGTAAGAAGCAGTGGTTAAATTCTGGTTCCACGTGCCTGTACTGGGAAGGGTGGGGAAGAATGAGTTTAGACCTGGCTGCAGTTGTCATAGCCACACACCACCAGCAGTCGCCCTGGGGAATCAATCAGCCCAAATGACACTGTTTTGGAGCAGAGGGGTGTGCACGGAGGGACTGCTTACCATTACAGGCAGAAAAGATAATTCTTTCTCTCACAGATGCTCGTGTGTGTGTGTGTGTGTGTGTGTGTCTCAAAGGCTTGGAAAAGGAGTATCTTGGCCAAGTCCCCCCCTCTGCCATGGTCCTTTCCACAGGGAGGCTAGAAGGCCTCCACAGCCTCCCCCCAGCCCCAGGGCCTTTGCCTCCCTGGCATTGTTCCAGAGCAGAGTTTGAGGATGCTCAGGAGGAGCAGCGGCATGTGCCCTTGGTGACCAGATCCTTGCAGAAAGTAAGGCGGATCCGCATCTTCTGAGATGCCCGTTTGTACTCGGAACAGGGAAGGCATTGGCAAGTGCAGGTATCAGTCACCACGTGGGAGGCCTTCCTGGCAGGGGCTGTGCAATTTCCAGTTACTGAAAGCAGGAAATGCCTGGGCAGGCTAAGACATGGTCTTGTTAGTAAGCCGCATGGGTGAAAGTTATGAGCATGGAATGTCCTGTACAAGAGCAGAGAAATAGGAGAAATCTGGAAAAGGACCCTGGGTCTCCAAAACAATACAAAGGAGCGGCATTAGGTCAAGATCTGTGTCTGCCCTCCTGCCAAAACTTCATGGGACTGTATTGCCATCCTGGAGAAATCTGGAAGTTTAGTCATGGCAACTGGACTTCTTTTTCTGGAGAAATTGAATCATTTCACTGCTCATCTAAACAGCTTCATCAGTCTGAAGAAAGCTAGTTGCGAGTCCTCCATTTTATAGTTCACCTGGCCTCAGGGTAACAAGCGGCCAAGTGAACTATAAAATGGAGGACTCGCAACTACGGTAGCTTTCTTCAGACTGACACTGTTTGGATGAGCAGCGCAACATTTCAGTTTCTCCAGAAAAATAAGTCCAGTTGCCATGACTCCCAGATAAACTCACCTGGATGGATGACTGAGAATCTTCACAGACATCCTGGGGAAACATACCCTTGCTTGTCCTTTGGAGGGAAACTTGAGTTGTTTGGCAAGATGGGTGTGGTTCCCTGGGCCCCTGGTAGATCAGAGGCTTGCCTGGGGACTCCTTTTGCATAACAAGCCAACTGGAATGCCTGCAACTAAGGCATGCCTTTTCAGTCTCCTGGGAAATGAATGCCTGCAGCTACTTCCTTCCCAACTTCAACCCCCCCCTTGCATCTCTACCTCCCTGACCTCACCTCCCCCGCTGGAGGGAGACTGATGAGACTTCCTGTTGGCTTTATTAGAAAATCCCTAAGGCCACGGATGTGCCCCTAGACCAAGAATCAGCTTGATTTCTCAGGAAACAGGATTAATAGCAGCATCTGGATGACATATTTCGAATATCTCCTCTGTCTGGGCTATTAAGCAGGAGATGAGTAATATTTTTGTTGTGCTGTCTTGTTTAATAAAAGGGAGCTTTAGATTGTACTTTCCTTTTTTTAAAAAAGCTAAAGAAAAATGGTATTGCTTGTGCTTCAAAGAGGCATACTTAAATATATTTAATAAGAGGAGTTCTGTCAAGGCAGCCTTGCCTGTTCCTTCTGGAGAGCTCCCAAATACATGGAAACACATGAACTGACATTGTAAATAAGCCTTGTTCACAAAGTTGCCATTTGACTTAACAAATGAAAGATCAGTGGTCTTTAGGATTATACTAAACTGCAACAAAATTGCTCTGCTTCTGTAACATTTTAATAATCTAAATCAAACGTTTCACTTGAGTGCATTTTCTAAGCAAAAAGATTCACAGTTGCATTCAGCTGTTTGTACACATTATGAGCTACATGGTTTTACAGTTTCTTATGTCCTGACATAATGTATCTTGTATTGTTCAACCGACAGAGAGGAGCAAATAAGGGACAGACTGGACAGTTTACTCACTCTTGTTTAGAATCTGTAAGATTGAGACTCATCCTGAGCGGTTGGCTTGCCTATAGGGAGTGACTTCTTGGTTCTGTTGCACAAATGCAAACTTTCCTGCAGCAGGCTGGTTTGAAAAAGACTTAAAATCTTCCTCAAAGGCAGCCATCTTCCGTGATGTAGAAGCAGCGAGGCAGACCTGGTCCTCGCCTAGCTTGTACATCACATGCCTTGGGCGAGCTGCAGCCTGCTGTGCCGGCCGGCACGTAGGACTCCAAGGGAGCTCTCCTTGCCGTCTCTTACCCCTCCAGCCTGTAGGCAGAGCAGGAGCCATGCGGCCAATGAGGGCACGGGATGAAGTGGCTCTAAATTTAGCCAAGAGGCTGCTCCCATTCTGGAAAAGGGTCAGTTTTTTATTTTTTCATTTGACAAGCAGAGTGGCCATTTTCCCTTTTGTAAGTAAAGAGATTAAGGCAAGAGGTGCTACTCAAGTTTAAAATTGTGCATTAGGGGTTGTGCATAATCTTGAGTGAAGGCATATTTTAACATCTTTGTTCATGTGGTTTTTAAAAATACCTTTCATTTTTAACAATTGTATACAGCAGGACTGCCTGGAATGGAAAGATGTATAATACTGTTTTCTAGGCTTCCTAACTAAATGGGCTGAACGTCAGCCCAGAAGTTTTGTTGTGTTCAAAGAGGGAGATGATTGTTTCAAAATCCCTTACTGTTAGTGTGTGAAGTCCTCCCACCCCGTCACAGTTCAGTCAAGCATTGTCTCTAAGGCTCAGCTTGCAAGGTCTGGCTTTAATGAAGAAGTTAAAGTTAGACTTGAGAAGAGGTCCAGCTGATTTCCATGGAAGCAATATCCCTTCTGCCTGCTAAGAACGGCAGTCTCTCTTTGCACCCCACCCCCCTCTTGGCCATTTGGACTGGTGTCAAATGTAATTTGCCACACAGAGGGTAACAGTTTATTATTTGATCTGTATGATCGTAGTTCAGCTCAGGAGATTGGACTGTGTAAAACTTGACACCACAATCCATTTAGATTCTGCCACGGATGTCAGAAATGTGCTTGAAAACATTTGACTTAGGAGGGAAGTACCAGAAAGTATTTTTTTGAAAACAAACCTTTTACTTAAAAACCCAATGCCTAAACTTTAGAATAAGAATGTTAGATTTTTTTTAAAAAAAAATCCTCCCCACTTTTAGAAACCTCAGGAATATGAATCAATATCAATTGCCTGTGTAATACTGGCTCATTAATAATTTGTAGTGAGAAGATGAAGCTATATGATTTTGTCCTAATAGGCCATTCTGTATAAATGGATTTTTAGTGCTATTTAAAGTTATACTAATTCAGACTTTTTGCTTACTTTCAGCAAGAATTGAGGCAAGCAGCAGCAGAAGGAAGGGACATTTTAATGCAACATTAAATTTTGTATGCAGAAGTCTGTAAATATGCTGTGAATCTGGCTGCATGAGAATCTTCCTGATTTTACTGTGCCAGGAAACATGAGTACGCCTCGCTCCGGCAGCGTTTCCCCGAATCACTACTTTCAGAGATTTGTATTTTTCCATTATTCAGTTGAGAGTGACTCAGCATCTCCAGGGAGGCTGCAGTAAGACCTGCATCTGTGAACCAGCCTATGGGAAGGGTTGAGGGAGGAGCTTCCATTAAATCGCATCCAAACGGGTTAAAGCCAGGTCTACATGAGAAGTGGCACGTACTTGTAGAGGGGCTGACCAGAAAGGGAGGAGCCTCTCTCCCCAATTAAAGCTGAGTTCAGGAGCTAATGCAGAGGGATTACGCTGGTTGAAATAACTGCAGCAGAAACTCAAAGGGTTCTATTACCTGAGAGTGTTGTGTGAACTGAGAAGCAGATCTTCCAGCATGCTGAGCCCTTATATTGAGAAAACAGACCAGTGATAATTATTTGTTCACATGGGGTAATTGAAAAAAAAATCTACCATCAGTGGTGAAACATCAAATTAGGGTGGCTTTTCACCCAACAAATGCCTGTTGGTTCATCAGTTGATGCTACCAAAAGACAAGTGCTGTATTAGTTTACTGGAGGGTCTAGTGATGCTGGCATAGAAAATCCTCTGGTGTGAGATTCTGCTGATGAGCATTACAGAGCAAATTATAAAGGCCGGCCGTGCAGAAGAGATGTTGGGGCAGGCAGAACCAGTTGGAGGATGCATGTAGTTATTTGCACTTGTTCAGGGATTGACAGCTACAATCCTTCATGTTCAGTAGAACATGCAACATAATCTTTTTCCATTATGGTACTGTTTAGATATGCTCGGCCAAGGTGCCTGCAGGTAATATATGCGTTAGAATAATTTGGCAGAAAGGGTTGGAGTTTGGGGAAAAGATAGCAGTGACTGCCAGAGTGGAGTCAAAATTGACCCTGTCATTTTAGTAAATTGCTCATTTAAATGATAATATTGTTTGTACTAGCTATAAGGTGCAAGATTTGCCAGTGTGCAACATTAAGTTTCAGCCCGTGAAGCTCTTCTGGCTGCATTTATCCTAGTCTGTATTATGCCTGCAATTTCATGTCAGTTGCGCTTCTTCCTCTGGTCAACTTGTGGTCCAGCTAAAATCCTTCCCTGGGAGCTGAGAAGGGGCCCTGAAGGGCCGTGGGCTGCCACCTGTGAGCCCAGGGCAAGTCCCCTGGTTGGCTGCTTCAGGGGCCCTCCTCTCCATCATAGCCGTGGGGCTTCCCTATGTGAAGGGAGGCCAGCTTCACACCAGTCCAGAAGAGCCCCAGGGAATCGCGCTAATTGGGACAAGGCACAGCCCACTCTTCCTGCTGTTCTCTGGACCCTCAAGAGAAAAGAGGGCAGGAACAGGACAGCAGCAGGAACTGGGGAGAGGGTGGAGCAGGTCTCTTGGCTGGAGCGCTTGCCGTCCCTTCATGCCCTTTTCTTCTCGTCTTAGATACAGCCAGGTCCCAACAGCCATGTCTAAGCCACACGATGCTTTCATCCAGACCCAGCAGCTGCATGCTGCCATGGCGGACACCTTCCTGGAACATATGTGCCGCCTGGACATTGACTCTCCCCCAGTCAACGCCAGGAACACCGGCATCATTTGCACCATTGGTAAGCACTGGGCCATCTTCTGCCTTGGGCTGGACCTTTTCCTGAGAAAAAAGTACTCCATCGAAGGGAGTTGTCCGTTTCGAGGAGGGCAGATAACCGAATTAAGGTCGTGGCTGGTGTATGATTTATTGATTCGGGCAGATTCCGCTCATGGGCTTAGCTGGCGATCCATAGAGTAAACCACAGAGGTACAGATGAGCCACGGGTCTCCCGTTTTAGCATTTAGCCCTCTATGGATGGCTCTGAAGTGGAGAGAGGAGAGCTTCATAGCTAGCTGACCTCAAGATGAGTGTCTGTCAAGGACACGGTCCCGTGTTAGAGGCACCATTGTTTTCTGTGCCAAGTTCGTCCACCATTGGTAGTAGAACCCAAGAGTACTGACAATAGCAGTCCCTTTCTCGTCACGCTAGTCCCTAAGGGTTAGCATGCTGGCACTTACTAACAGTGAAATGTTGTCTTCAAATATCTAGGCCCGGCTTCTCGGTCAGTGGAAATGCTGAAAGAAATGATTAAAGCTGGAATGAATGTTGCTCGTCTCAACTTCTCTCATGGAACTCACGAGGTAGGAACAGGTTGGAGGGGCCACTGTCAATAAACCACCACCACCAGGTATTGCAGTAAACAGTAAATATAAGAGGCATTGGCCAGGACTCCTCAGTCCTCCCCCCCTCCCCCGGTTGGCATTAGAAGGCTCCTATGAAATCTTGGACACGAGCCGATCTATCTAGGCACCTTGTTAAGTTAGTTACCTCACGCCCATCCGGTCTTTCTCCCAATGGAGAGATTGAAGGCAGTTCCAGGCGCCTCAGGCGGCCGACAAGGTTTCTGGCAGAGGCTCATTGCAGTGCTGTGACTTTTAGATGACAGTAGAAAGCAAGCCTGGAGGCCAGAATCCTGTTTAGGTGGCAGGTGTCCCCTTTGCAGTGGGTGCTCACATGGCCTGCCTGTCACATGGCCTGCCCTCATTGCTCAATCAGCCGCCACAACAGGCAGCTGGCAGAAACCAAAGCTGCTTGCATGACGGCTCTTCCAGACTCTGCACTCAAGTTTGTTAAGAGACTGGTCGGTGAATTGCAGTCAGAACAAAAATGGAATTGGTAGAACCAATGAAGTAGTTGAAGGGACAAAGCCTATGTGACCTGCGTCCTGGCCACCTTGAAAAACAGCGCTATTTATGGCCACGGGGAGTGAATGTCAGAGGCAGGGACTTGGAGAAATCTGCTGCCTGTTGAGCACAGGTGGCCTGTTCCTGCGTTGAGTGAAAGTTCACCTACAAAAGGTCACTCCTCTGGGACTAGATCCTGCTGCCTGGCGGCTTATAAACAGGTGTTGGGAACTCTCCTCTTGTTCCAAGTGGTTAAACAAAGCTCCTGTGCTAGTGGGTTTGCTTGAGCACACAGTCCATTGAAAGCGGCAGCTCTAGATTCTGAGATCTGCTGGAGTGAAGGTCCTGACTTTTGGACACAAAGCAGTTTCGCTTGCACCCGTTTCCAAGTGCCCGGGCTGCTGTGGGGGAAGGTCACAAGAACTGCAAGGAGGCTGGAGGAGGGGACCACCTCCTTTCTATAAATAAAGCAGCCCTTTTCCTGTTTCTGCTGGGCTGAGCAGCTCCTGTTCCCAGCTGCAGCCTCCCTTAAAGGCCACTCAAATGCCTTGGAAAGGTCAAGTGGCGCATCTCGCAGGTGGCTGGGTGGTTGGTTCACCGAGCTTCCCCTTTGCTCACAAGTGTGTGGCCTCTTGGGTCTCTCTTGCACTCGAAAGGGTCTCCTGTTAAAGTTGGGTATACAAATACAGCCGTAGCCCTCAACTGCCTGGCCTTCAGTATAACCCGTTCTGACTAGAGTGAAGATGAAAAATAGGTAACAATAACTAGGCAGGGGCTGCGGCCCCTTCATATTTCCCCCCTCACCTGTTATAGAGCAGCGGGGCTAGGGCAGGACTAGGCAACCAAAGGCTGGATCACTGCCTCACTGCTGCCCCTTAGCTAGGCCGGCAGGGCTCACAGAGGTTGGTGCCCAGCATCCAGGGGCCCCTGCTTCTCCTCCCTGTGCTGAATGTTCCACCAGGCCTCTCCGTACCCAGTTTTGAGAAGCTAATTGCTCTGAAGATCCTGCATTCATGCAAATTAATTTTTTTCAATGGCATGGATATAAAATGAGCTAGTTTTTTTTTTAACTCCATGTGTTTCTGTATCCAGAGACAGAGGTTTGGGATCTCAGCTTTTGTTTCCCATCCCAAAATTGCATCCTGGGGTGGGCCACCAAGAGTAAACTCAATCTCTCCTCCCCTGCATAACTAGGTTGGACAGACACAGAGTATGTTTCTTCCCTTCCCATTTGAGTGCTGGGAAAAGTCTCTGTGGGGTCACGTTGACATAACCTTGGTCATGTGTTTGGTCAAGCTAAGCAAACCGTTCCGGGCAGATAAGCTGTGAAGTGGAAGCTATCTAGTGGGGAGGGAGGGGGGATGACTCCAGGAGGAGCCGAGGTGTGCTTCAGCAGGGTCCTGGGCAGGAGGGGCTGGTGGAAGCTCAGAGCTTAGTTATCCAATAGCCTGTGCTTTGCTGCAGACCACCCAGGCTTGTCACGGGACAGCTCGGTGTTTGGGAGGACAGTGGTTAATGCGGACGCACACATGAATTGCCCTGCTGGCCAGGCAGTGCTCTGAGGTGCCAGGAACATGCAGGCCTAGTAGTGGGCCACAGGTCCCTTCATTCTGCTAACCTTGGCCTGTTCTTCCTTGCTAGTACCACGCTGGAACCATCAAGAATGTGCGTGAAGCTACCGAGAGCTTTGCTTCTGATCCGATTACATACAGGCCTGTGGCTGTGGCCCTGGATACTAAGGGGCCTGAGATTCGAACTGGACTCATCAAAGGCGTAAGTGGCCTTCCCCTTGTTCTATAACCTTGTAAAGCTTCCATCCTCTCCCTGCAGTGCCTTGTGGGCCTCCACCAACTGGCAGTGGGGAGGGGGAGGGGGCTATAGGTGTGGGTAGTGAGATTTCCATGCAGAGTCTCATGCAAGCTCCTTGTGGGTACAAGGGGTGTCTAGCCTGGAGTGACCAGCTGCCGCTGGCATTGCCATCTCCTCCAGGCACTCTCCAACGCCTCACAGGAGGGGGAGGGGCAGGAGTTTTCTTGTAAATCTGGTTGGGATGAATTCTTCCTGGCACCTCCAGGCAGGGTCATCTGCCAGAGTCCAGCTGGTGGGCCACTCAGGATCCTTTTGGTCTGCCCTCAGACGCCCGGAGGTATTACTGGGACTCACCCATGCTCTCTGCTCCTGTTGGGTGTGTCACCATCCTGGATTCCAAGGAGAAGCTCAGTTGCTCTGCCCTTGGGTCTCCTGTCGTCTCTAAAAGGGGAGGGGGGAGCGTCCTGAAACCCTCAGGGCATCAGTGTTGGGCTCGGGCCAAGAGGCCTTCTGGGCTAACCAGGGCCAGAATCCCAGAGCTAGTCCTTCCTCGAGCAGCCCAGCCCAATCGCTGGGATCTGCCTCTAGCGTGAGGGGTGGGCTGGGCTTCTCCTTTCACACTCCTTTCACACTTTTGTGGGCAAGGCCCGCTGGATTCACGGCCTGGTTGGGGACTCTCGCTCCGTGGCGGGTGGAGGTCCTGAGCCATGCCTTTTCCCTGCTACGTTTGCTTCCAGAGTGGTACAGCAGAAGTGGAGCTGAAGAAAGGAGCGGCACTGAAAGTGACCCTGGATGATGCCTTTATGGAGAAGTGTGATGAGCACGTCCTTTGGGTGGACTACAAAAACCTCACCAAAGTGGTAGATGTGGGCAGCAAAATCTATGTGGATGATGGGCTCATTTCCCTGCTTGTTAAAGAGAAAGGTGAGTCCCACGACTAGACCTTTGGCAGATTTCTGATTTATTTTCCAGGGTGCGTTTCCCTCCAAAGGTGCTTGCCAGGCTGAAACAATTGCACACAGAAATTGCACTTGCAGCATTTAAACTTTGGGAGCAGGGAAGCTATTTCCAATGACAATCATTTAATTTTGCATGGTGTTTAAAATCTTGTATTGAAAGTAAGCTTTAATAAGATACAAGTTCTCCATGTTAAAATATGCAAAACTGATTGAAATGATTCAGAGAGAGGGGCAGGGTTAACCTCTTGACCAAGCACCTTAGCTCAGCTGCTGTGTCTGAGCCTTAGCCGCTGCAAGGAGGCATTTGTTCTCTTTGGGGAGATGCATCCCAGAAGTGTGGCAGGTTGACCCGGAGGGGAGAAGATGACCCCAGCTGGACTCGACCATGCCTTGTAGACAGAGGAGCGCCTTGAGTGACCGTGCTTGCCATTTTGTCCAGGGGCCGACTTTGTCATGACCGAAGTGGAAAATGGAGGCATGCTGGGCAGCAAGAAGGGAGTCAACCTGCCCGGGGCGGCTGTGGACCTTCCTGCCGTCTCTGAGAAGGATATCCAGGACCTGAAATTTGGCGTGGAGCAGGATGTGGACATGGTCTTTGCCTCCTTCATCCGCAAGGCCTCTGATGTTCATGCTGTCCGGAAGGTGCTCGGGGAAAAGGGGAAGAACATCAAGATCATTAGCAAGATTGAGAACCACGAGGGAGTCCGCAGGTGAGCCTGCCTGGGTGGCCCCTGGGCAGCTGAGGAGGAGGTGGAGGACGCTGGAACCCCTCCTCTTGGCCAACGGCACACCGTGGCAAACCGGGCATTCGTTCCTTTGGGTAGAAATGAGAATTGGTGCTAAAGGGCGCCCAGCAGTGGCTCTCACCCACCCGGGGCAAGAGGGTCTTGCACGGCCCTCTGGCTGGCTATATTTGTTTTGTAGTAATTCCCGGAGCAATTGATTGTGTTTTTTTTACATTTTAAAAGAAATTGCTTATACAATAAAGTTATGACAATGTAGCCAATAACGTAGCAACGTAGGGAAGATGGGCGGGATATAAACTTAATAAATAAATAAATAAATAAATAAATAAATAAATAAATAAATAAATAAATAAATAAATAAATGCACACACTTGCAATGAAGTAGACACGTTGATGTTAAGGGGGGGTGGCAGGGAGAGAAGGAAAATGGAGGTTCAAGAAAATGGGGCCTCTGACCCCAATACAGCTCCATGGAGAGTTGGTGTTTGTATTGCACGCTCAAATGTCAAAAAAAGTTGTACGAGGTCCTCACGGAAGGAGCTTGTACTGAGCTGTAGTCCCCCGAGTCACTGCCAGCCTTGCAGTCCTTCCTCTGCACGGAATGGAATTATTTTTTGCTTGCCTTTCAGATTTGATGAAATTATGGAAGCGAGCGATGGCATCATGGTAGCTCGTGGTGACCTGGGCATTGAGATTCCTGCTGAAAAAGTCTTCCTTGCCCAGAAAATGATGATTGGTCGATGCAACAGGGCTGGCAAGCCAATCATCTGTGCCACTCAGGTACTTGAGAGAGAGGAGCTCAGTCTGAGCCACGCCCCTTCTGCCCTGGAGGGGTGCCATTTTGTTCTCTTAGGACCTGTAGCCTCTCTCAGGCCCTAGCCAGCTAGTGTCAACTTTGGATATTAAAACAAGGAGCACAAGGCAGGGTGAGGGCTTGACCTTGTTACCCTCTGGAGCCAGCCAGGAGGTTGGGCTGGTCTACTGCCTTTCATAGACATGCAAGTGGGAAAGCTTTAGTTTGCAGCACGGGCAAGAATAAATTTTGCAGCAAGGGCTTGAGCACAAAGAATCAAGTCCAGGATTGTTAATGGTATGTAGTCGCACCACTCCCACAGCAGGGAAATAGCCGAGAGGTACTGTAGCGGGGCACTCCCATGTGGTGTATGTGCACGTCAGGAGGATGGGGAAGGTGAGTTACATCTAAATGGCATTTGTTCAGGGTGGATTGGTGGTGAGATGGTGAAGACAAAGTCATTCCAATGTAGTGAAAGTCTGTGCTTGTTCCTTTGGACTGTCAAAGCTGTCAGGAAAGGGGCCTCTAGGATTCAAGCAGGGCAGAGATAAAGTCAGGTGGTTAACAAGTCCCAATATAAATAAATAAATAAACGTGTGTGAAGTGAAGCATTTCATCTGATTTACATAAATGAGGCAGGTTTTGTGGCAGTGCATCTTGTATAGCTCTTCTGGTTCAACTCTTCCAGATGTTGGAGAGCATGATTAAGAAGCCACGTCCCACTCGGGCCGAGGGGAGCGACGTAGCCAATGCAGTCCTAGATGGAGCCGACTGTATCATGCTCTCGGGAGAGACGGCCAAAGGCGACTACCCCTTGGAGGCCGTCCAGATGCAGCACCTGGTGAGCCGCACCCCCTTCCTCTGGCGCTCTCCGCCTGCAGCCCCCACCCACCGCCCCTCCTCCTCCTGTTGCCCTGCCTTCCAGGCCCCTCCAGGCCTCGGTGGCCAGCTTGATCAGCCCCACAGAGCAAGTCACGTGCATGCTGGCTGCGTGTCAGACTGGCACCACTGGGTGCTTTGCCCAGAAAGCACTAAGTGCTTTTTTTTTTAAGCATCAATTGCCAGTGTAAAATCCTTCCCTCTGGATGTGGGCTGGTGCTTTGGGGCTCCTTCCCTCCTGAACTGCAACCCTTGGAGTCTGATATGTCCCTCACTATACTTCCCTCTTTTGAAATGGAAGGTCACGTATCATGGGGCGGGGGGGGGGTCCCATCTTTTGAGACTTAGGATGTGACCAGGGGGGAGTCCATGCCCAGGTTCATCCTGTGGCCGGGGGATGGTTTGGCCAGGCCCTTGTCTTCCCCAGCGGGTTTCTTTTCTGATATTGCTTTCCCCCCCACAGTTTGCCCCTTGGAGAGTGTTTAATTTTTTTTAAAGTGCATGACTGGCCCTCTTACGTGGTTTAAACTGCCAGAAACCTCTTTGCTCTGCTTTGGAATTCTCTAGATTTTCATTGACCCCTTGACATTGAGTTCTGGAATAAAAGTACTGATTGTGTTAGCTGTCTGCTGTGAATTACAACAGCCTTGATAACCTCTACTAGATTGAGAGCGGCAGTTCAGGTTAGCCAGCTTACTCCCAAGATCTCCTGCCTAATTGAAGTTGGTAACCCTCCCTCAGCCTGTGCTCTGTCCCAGGGTTCCCCCAGGTGCTGGCAAGATGTGGAAGCAACCGTTCTGTGAGCCTGGAACAGGCGAGCATGCTTGTGTTCTAACACCGTCTGATCAGTTACTAACTATTGGAACTTCCCTTCCAGTGAGCCATCAGAGAAAATGCCTTCCCTGATCTCACGGTTTGCTTGGAGCCATTTAAAATGGGCCAACTGGCTGATGTTTGGGGATTCCAATCGGGACCCCTTGCCTGCCACCGAAAGCACTTCAGAGGGAAGCCTCTCCAAGCCCAGGCTTGGATGGGACTCTTCTGTACCCGCTTGGATGGGCTCCCCTTGACCTTAGGGGATGGAGCTGGCCACCCCTCGTGGCCCATGCTAGGCACCCCTGCTGCCTCCGTCAGAAGAGAAGGGTGAGCTCAGAGGGGCCAGCTGGAGGCTTTGCCCCTGCTTATCGAAGCAAGACATTCAGGGCCAGCCAACCGTAGATTCACTCACTTTTCACACACACACCCAGGTGCAGGCATACACTCAGGTAGCCTAATCCTTCTGGGTCATGGATTTGTCCCCTGATCTGAGAAGTGTGCAATAAAGGCACAAAAGCCCACACATGATATGTAACTGGTGGGGGGGGGATGTCCGTTGAACAAGGCGTGCACTGGCAAAGTGCTGAAGAGCATCGGCCTCGGAAAAGCCGCTCGACAGGATTACATTGGATAGCCCAAGGTTGGTGGTCCTGGGGGTCGCAAAGCTTTGCCTGCATTCCAACAGAGACTCCTTTTGCTCCCCGTTGTATTGGGCCATTAAGTTGGCATAGCCTGGAAGAGAGCGAATCGGAGCAGGAAGGAGACTGCCCTGCCCTCCTTCCAGTACACAGAACACAAGCTCAGGTTGAAGAGCCACAACACCCCTACATTCCAGGGCAGGAGTAGCCTGTTCCTGGTTGGTGCCCGGTGGAACCCCCCCCCATCTCGCCGTGTGTCCTGGAAATCTTCTCTGGGTGGCCCTCGTGCACACGAGGTTGCCTGCAAGCTGAAGTCTCCCCAGTGTGGTTGAGCGCTTCAGCTCCAAGGCCGGGAGCGCCACTGGTTTACATTTGCTGCCCGCGTCCCCTGTAGACTTTTCAGGCCTGCCAAACTTCAAGCAGGTCTGCACTCCCAACAGCCCTGAATGTTCCACTGGTGCTGATTGTCTCGGGATCTTTCTGGCTCTCTTGTCTGCTCTTTAAGATGGTCCTAATTCTGTCCTTGGGAAATACCTGCATACCTCTTGCAGAACGTGCTACGTCGAGTAACTCTTGCTGTTTAACTCTCATACAATCTTGACTGCTTAGTTGCAATAATTCTTGAATGCATAGGTGTTTGCATGCCTTTTCCAATGCAGCACAGGTCTCTTTGGCTGCCTAAGGACGTGGGTGGTACCATCGGCCCAGCCCGATCTGTTTTGCCTGTGAAGGAGGTGTCCCTGGGTTCTGTGGCATTTACACCGTACTCAGTTTTCACCCTTAGTGTTCTTTGGATCTGCGATTCCATTCTGGAAAATTCCACAGGACAGAATACTTGCCCCTTGGCTACTGGCGGCCACACGGAACCTGGGCAGCCAAAGGAGAATAATACTTGGCTTCCTTTTCAGAGGACGGTGGTGCAATGAAGGAGTGTGATCCAGGCCTCTTTCTCCAGCGGTTAAATTGTTCAAGTGTCCAAGCAGAGACATGAGCCACCCAAAGGGGGGGGGGCTGCGGCCCCTGGGAGAGGAAGAGAGGTTCACCCACCCATTGGTGCAGGGATCCAGTGG
Organism: Phrynocephalus versicolor; assembly: GCA_023846285.1. NCBI lineage: Eukaryota > Metazoa > Chordata > Lepidosauria > Squamata > Agamidae > Phrynocephalus > Phrynocephalus versicolor. The sequence continues at coordinate 9,808,815 of JAHTLZ010000252.1, read as the reverse complement.
TTCTGCATTTGGATATTGCTCAAAGCATCTGAGTCAGAATATGGGAACCGTAGTCTTGGCTGTTTCAGCTTCCTGCTCTGCTGTGGTGGGTGGGAAGTGCCCTGCGATCTAAACCAGGGTGGGGAGAGTCTGGCCCTCCAGATGTGGCTGGGCAACAGCGCCCAAAATCCGTCCCCACTGGCTTGGCTGGCAGGGACGGACGCTGGCCACCCCTGGAGGGCTGTGCTTTGCTTGCCCCTTTGGAGGCCCTCATGCCCTGGGCTTACTGTTGTTAGTCAGCACACTCAGTGGTGGTACCTGTCTCGTGTCGAAAGGGGTACCACCGATTTCCGCTTGGAGCACCAGCTCGTTGCACCACCTTCCTTTATTTAGTCTTGCATGCTTGATCACAATTAACTCTCTGCAAATTAACGTGATTGTATTCCTCTGGTATATCTCTTTCCTCCTTTCTGTGTTGCTTTTCTTTTCCTCCCACCCTCTTACTCTGGCCTACAGATTGCTCGCGAGGCTGAGGCTGCAATCTATCACCGTCAGCTGTTTGAAGAACTTTTCCGCCTCACTGCTAGCAACAGGGATCCTCAGGATGCCATGGCCGTAGGCGCTGTGGAGGCCTCTTTTAAGTGCTTAGCTGCCGCTGTGATAGTTTTGACAGAGTCTGGCAGGTAGGGCTCAGAGCAAGGCAGGCACCTAGGACTGGTAAGCGAGCTGGCAATCCCTCCTCAGGTGGTTAGAGGTGGTCTTGAAACCAAGCCACTTTTGGTCAGGAGCAAAACAAAAAGCCAACCCAGAACCCACCAGCCTGCCTTTCACCTTTCTAGCCCAGGATTGGAGGTAGGTGGAAGCAGAGCAAGAGTGACTGGCAGTTGTGCCTGGATGAGTGCAGAAGCGGTGGGCAGAATGGAGGTGGGTGTGTGGGGACACTTGGCAGAAAGCGAACACTGGCTTGGCTGGACCCGCTCCCTCTGCCAAGTCCCACGCCCCACCTTCATTCTCACCGCGGGCGAGGACTGACGCGGCCGTTGTCTTCCGAATGCGTGTTGCTCTTGTAGATTGCTCGGGAAGCAGAGGCTGCCATCTTTCACAGGCAGTTGTTCGAAGAGCTCCGGCGTCTGGCTCCCCTCAACCGGGATCCAACCGAGGCGGCCGCCGTTGGCGCCGTCGAAGCTTCCTTCAAGTGCTGCAGTGGGGCCATTATCGTGCTCACCAAATCTGGAAGGTAGGAGGTAGACGGTTCTGGGAGAACGCGCGTGGACCTCAGGCGCTCCAACTTCTGAATGCCAGCAACGTCAAATTTGGCTTGTTTTCTGGGTGAAATTGACTGACTGACACCTGGAAAGTTAAACAATTGTCTGCTAAATATGCGTAATGTGTTCCTAAGCCAAGTTCAAGATGCCTTACTGTGTGGAGAATTGCTATAAAATAGGTATTGCACTAAACAAGAAGGAAAAGCAATGCATTTGAAACTCATTTCATGGCGGGAGGTGTTAGGAAACACTCTTGCCCCCCTTTAAAAGCATTTTAAAAGCTCGCCAGATGCCCTCAGTTGAATGAGGCAAGTGCCGACCCAATACAAACTGACAATCAAAGTTGAAGTACTTCATGGATGAAAAGCATGCAGAAAACTGAAGTAAAAAGGGGGCATCCTCCTATGGGAGATTCTGAGATGGCAGGGAAAGCAAAGAGGGAGGGAGGGAGGCCGTTTGATCAGGTCGAACTAGATTTCCCATGAACCTTGTTAGGTCTCAAGCAGGAGGGCAGAAGCCAAAGCCTAGGACCATGGCAGGCAGCCCAGGGCATCTGGGTGTTGTGGTCAAGGGAAGGAGCCACTGAGGAGGGCACGAGGCCTTCTCATAAAATGCCCTTGGCTTTTTGATGCCTACATATGAGGATTGACTGACTTTTCAGCCTTGGCCAAAATCGTAATGGAAAGCCTTTAAATAGTGCATAGTTTTTTTGTGGAACACGAGGTCAAAACAGTCGAAGCAGACTTAGCTGTGCTACTAAATTTTTGCCAGTCTTCTCTCCCTGGAGATCAGAGATGTGAGCACTCAGGATTTTGCCCACCAGCAGGATCACAACCTAGGTGACCTTTAAGGTCGCCCAGAGCAGACAGCAGGTGTAGGAAGAGCAGCCACTGCCTGAGTTGTCCTCTCAAATGATGGTACGCGAGTCTTCGGTTCGTGTGGGAGCACAGCCTTCCCAAGGAGCCAGGAGGAGGGAGAGCATGTTTTATCTTGTTATGTTTGGGGGACTCTTTTATCGATCTGCCATTTTCACCCTGATCATGTCCCCGTCATTTGGAGGTGGAATTGTGCGATGTAAGGACACAACATTTGCCCCCAAACAAGGAGCTGCTCAAGGCATTGACTAGAAAACTGGCTTTATAATGAAAATATTTCATTTCAATTTCTGAACCCTGTATTTGAAAAGGTCCAAAAGAAGGAGAAATTGCATGGCACAAGTAAGCCATTATGGTGTCCTCAAAATCTCGGCACAGAATGTTCCGTTAAATTGGGGTAGGGTTGATGTGTGATGGAAGCATGCAGGCTTCTGTTCCAGTTCCCTTGTAATGGGTTCCTGCCAGCCTTAATGCCTGACCTTTCTAGAGAAATCTGAACTTGCAGAGTCTAATTTAGCTCTGGATTCTGTTGCGTCTTCTGGGTCTCCTCAAGGTAGTGAATTGTCGGGTGGGGGGGGAGAGATTTGGACTGTCCTTCCGCCGGCCTCGGGGCGCAGCACCAGCGGTGGGGGAGGGGGGGCGGGGAGGGGAACCCCCAATTCTTGAAAAAGCTATTACATGGCTCTTGAATGGAACTTGAGAGACTCTCACTGAACATGGCACTCTGAATCGGCTCTTCAAAAGAAACAGCTTTATCTCAATGTTGTAGCTTCCTTGAAACTTTTTGAGCATGTGCCAGTCTTAGGACCTGTTCTTAGGATTCCTGGGAGAAGGTCAACAGCGGCTCTCCACTGCTGATGGAGGCATTACTGCTCATGTTTCCTTCTTGGCAACGCAAGGATGGGACGCCAAGGCCCTGTTCTTCCCAAAATTATGCTCCAAGCAGGTTATTCACAAAGGTCCCGAGGAGAAGTGCTTGGTGAATAAACATGCAAGCCTCTTGAAAAATGCCAAGACATTCTCATGGACAACATGATAGCTTTGGTGATTGCTTTCTGGACCAAGTAACTGCAAGGGATTTGTCTTGGGTTTTCCCCCTTCCAGGCTTGGTATCGATAAACAAAGTAAAGCACAGTATATTCTTGTGGAAATTTCCTGTTCCAGGGCATGTGGTAGTGGCAGAGTCCTGACTTCTGTTCCTGGGTTCCAGGTGTCTGCTAACAAATGCAGCCCCTTTCTCAAGCGAATCTCCACTTTCTTTGGAGGAATGGCCTCCTTGCCTTTGGTTCCCCTCCAGTTTAGCAGGACCCAGAGGTGTGCACGGGCAGCTGAGAATCAAGCACCAACCTGCCTGCCTCCTGTTTCCTAGCAGGCTTTGTAGAGTTTGCCCTTCCTGGCCCTCTGAGCCAGGAAGCCCCACCAGGGCTTGGGCCTTGTCCTTTCTGTATTCCCTGTAACAAAGCAAACTGGCTACTGAAGACTAAGCCTTGAGGCCAAAGGCTGTTTTTGCCAGGCAGGCCCCACCATGCCAGAGCTGAAGTGAACTTGTAGGCCAGACCAATCTGGAGGCCTTCGGTTGCCCACCCCTGATGGTGGGCTCTGGCCTCTTAAGCCTCCTCCTGAAAGCTGTCTTAGCTGCCATTGTGGCCTGTGGGTATCCTCTGGAGATGCCACAGCTAGCAGGATACAGTCATGGTTGAATGGCCTGTGTTGTCTTCTTTCTAGGTCCGCTCACTTGGTGTCCCGCTACCGCCCCCGCGCTCCCATCATTGCTGTGACCCGTAATGCTCAGGCGGCGCGCCAGGCCCACCTTTACCGTGGGATCTTCCCTGTACTTTGCAAAGAGCCAACCCATGACGCCTGGGCAGAAGATGTGGACCTCCGAGTGAACATGGGCATGAATGTTGGTACGTTCTTCTCCTCTTTGGCCTGTTTTCCCCGCTTCTCTCTCCAGCTAGGCAGAAGCTGCTGTGGGGAAGGAGGCCCAAACCGTGAAGAACTTTTGGGCAGGCGCTGTGGCACCAGCATGTTGTGTCTGGATGCTCTGCAACAAATCCCGCCCACCCCCTGGGGGGCCCACAGGAGTAGCCACAGGAGTGGCCAGAATGGGTTTCATAGTCGACCATGTCCACATCCTGCTCCTGCCTGGGACTCCTCCTCCTCATCTTATGTGTGGCCTGCTTCCTCATGGCATTTCTCTCTCTCTCTCTCTCTCTTTTCTTTCTCCAGGTAAAGCCCGCGGGTTCTTCAAGAGTGGAGACCTGGTCATCGTGCTGACTGGCTGGCGCCCTGGATCTGGTTTCACCAACACCATGCGTGTGGTGCCAGTTCCATAAAAGCAGGCCCAGCAACCTCACCCCTTTCCTTCTGTCTCGCCACCTTCCCTTCACCGTAGACCAGCCGTCGCTTGCAATATTGTCTGTGTCTGTAGCGTGGATGGAGGCTGCCCAAAACCATTCAAGTGCAGCAGAGGTTGGGGGAAGAGAGACGGAGTCTAGAAATACTTGAACTAGTTTTTTCTTTTTTTGATATGCAGAACCCTCCCCTATTCTTACCCCCCCCAAAAAAAAGCTATCCTGCCTTACTTGGGGAGCCAGCCTAAAACGGTTTAAGATCACAGGCAGGGCCACCTGGTTCACATCTGTAGGTCTTGGGCAGTGCAGAGATCAGGAGCTCCTGATCTGTTAGATTAATTGCACCTTTTTGTGCCCTGGCTTGTCGTAGTTGCCAGGTTCCCCTCTTCCCTGAGAAGTCTGTCTTTGTTTTCTTCTGTGTAGGTCTCTACTGCCAGGTCTCGATCCAAACACTCCAGTCAGGGGTACATCGGCCCATAGCTCTCCAGGCCTCGCAGCATCCCATGGGTCTTGCTGCATTGCTTCCCTATTACACAGGTCACTTGGGCATCTGCACATGCACTCCAATAGGCCTGCGTCCCCCTAGTAGGTATTCTGGAAGGCCCTTGCTGAACTTGCTGCTGGACCTCGTGGCTGAGACCTGAAGAGGGAGGTGACCGTAGTAGGGTGTCTTTCCTCCCAGAACCTATTCCAGTACCTGCTAGATCCCCCTGGAAGAAAGAGGCAGGGCCCATCTGGAGGGTGGAACTGGAATGGCCGAGCAGTGTGGCCAGAGCTGCTCCAGCTGATGCGCTCCCCCACCTCCAGCTGCTAGGAGCTGCTTGTGCGCCTGTTGCAGTCTTGCGTTTTGTGTTCAGGTTGACTCATGTTTCCCCGAGAGCACCATCAGTCACGTACTACTGTCGCAGGTTGTAGCGTACAACTTTGTACATCAATAAAGCAGAGCTCACACACCTATCGCTGCTTCGACTGTCTTCCTGGCCAGTTAATGGGATCAGAGGCTCAGCTTAAGTGCTATGAAGTTTGTGCACTTGAATATACACAAACCAGGAGGTGTAGGTGGGCGACGTGTTTATTTGAGTCAACACACAGATGCACATCGTAGGCAAACTTTTGGAGTTCTCTCTTTGGTGAGAGGGAAAGAAGTAGAAGTGGGGGGATTGGGCAGGATGTTGTAGGTAGGCCATGCCATTCCCTGCTCCCCTCCAAGAGTTGTGCACCTCCAAGTGGATTCCATTTGACTTAGTGGTGTAGATGGGCGTGACTTCTGGGAAGAGGCATTAGGAAAGGGCTGCTTCCGAAGGGCAGCTGTCTTGGGGGCAATGGTGGGGGGAGCCTCTGGGCACACAGGCGGCTGCCCTTGTAGAACTGGTACCAAGCTCCAGCAGAGAGAGCAGAGCATGATGCAGGCAGAGGAGGCCGCTCTGCCTGGGGCAGCACATCCACCTCCAGCATTGGGGGGGTGGGGGTGGTAAGTGCTCTTTTGAGTTCAGCCGCTGGAGGGGAGCGGCCACCCAAGGCTGTTCTCCAAGGGGAAAATGCTGTGGGGCAAATAACCATCCAGCTCACTTGTGCAACGACGTGCTATGTGATCAGGCCACCCAAGACATCACAAGGAGGTGGCATTTCAGATTCTTAGAACTCATGAGGCCGGTGGGGAAAAAGGTCTCCCCCCACACACACACCCGGTTTCCACTGCCTAAGCATGACGATCTGAAAGCAGCGGATGCCAAGTTAAGGGGTGTGCGTGTCTGGTGTCTGGGTATCAGGACCGGCCTCCTTGCGCAGAGCCGGTGGCTCGGCGGCCCGCGTGGCCGTGACCCAGGGATGGCGGGAGGCGACCCCGGAGCGGCTGGCCGTGGCCCCTCCTTCCTCCCCCCCCCCGCTGGTACCACCGGCTCTTAGCTCTGTCGCGGAGGGGCTTGAACGGAGGAGGTCTCTCTGGACGAAGGGGTCCGGCTGGAGAAGCGGCTGCCACCGTCGGAAGCGGGACGGGGGGGGGAGGTCGTGACTCGGCATTGGCCGAGAGTTAACAGCCCGGGGGGGCACGAGAGAGGGGAGGGGGGCGAAGGCAGCAGCAGCCGCGGGTGGGGTGGGGTGGGGCCCGTAGCGGGACTCCCCCTTCTTCTTCTCTCCCCCCAATTGCACACGCACGCAGCAAGTCCGTTCCTCCCACGCGGGCAGCCCGCCCCGAGCAGCATTTCGGAGGGGGGGGCAAGGAAAGCCTCAGGCGGCGAAAAGTGTGGAGCCGACGCCGTCCTCCCCGCTTCCCTCTCCCTCCCCCCTCCCAGAGAGAGAGAGAGCATCCTCTCCGCTCCCGCCCTCCACCCCTCCCCCAAGGCGGCCACATGGGCTCGGTGGTCGTCGGCGCAGCCTAGGCTGGGCGGCCTCGATGGAGCGCAGGGCGATGGGAGTTGTAGTCCTGGGTCTCCTCGCCCAGCGCCCCCCTCCCCTCCCCCTCCCCGCTGGCGCTGCACCCCGAGGCCGGCGGAAGGACAGTACGGCCCCTTTAAGGGGCGGGCCTGCCGGCTCTCGCGCCCTGGGGGCGGGGCTTCGGACAGATGGTGTTCGAACCAGCCAATGAGAGGGCGGGGAGAGCGAGCCTCCGCGGGCCCCCATAGGCTGCCGCGTGGGCGGGGCCTGTGCCGGGTGATCGGCGGCTGCCCGGGAAGACGGCGGGGGCGGGGCCGCCGGCCAGGAGGAGGAGGAGGCGGGAGGGGGGGTTGGCGCGGGGTCCGCGCGGGTCCGCCGGTCCGGTGAGCGGGTGGCGTCATCCGCGTGTCGGCGCGCACGTGGGAACGGGCCGGCGTGTGCGCCGGGGAGTCGGGAGCGGGGCCGGCGGCGGCGGCGGCGGCGGAGCTCGGGCGGGCCCTTGGACGGAGACGCAGCATCGCGTGTGGGCAGCCTCGGCCGCCTTCCTCGTAGGTACAGGGGGGGCGGGGGGGACACGCCTGGGCTCGTCCTGACCGGCAGGGCTGTCGCGTCGGCGGGGTTGGGGCGGGAGGGCCGCCCCCTGGGCAAGGGAGAGGCCCTCGCCTCGGGCGGCCCCGCGTCCTCCTGGGCGGCCCGTGGACGGGCTTCGTGTGCCTGCCCGGGGGCGCCTGGCCCCTCCCTCCCTCCCCCGCGGAGGCCAAGGGCGGCGGCGGGGGGCGGCTCGCAGGAGCATCCCGGGGGTGGTGGGGGTTTGGGGGTCCTCCTTGGCCCCTCCGTGCGCCCCCTCCTTCCCCCCTGCCCCTTTTTTCCTGGGGCTGCCCCTGCCGGAGGGACGGGCACCTGGCCGCGGTGTGGAGGAGGAGCAGGAGCAGGTCCTTTGCAGATACAACCTGTGCGTGTCTGCCTGTGTACGTCTGAAAGAAGATTAGGGGCGGCTTAAGCTCGCATTAAGCCCCGGGCGGCGGAGCGGACGGAACCTTCTGGCGGGATGTGCTGCTTGCCCGGCGGTTCCCCCTTCGGAGCCGGGCTCAGGGCTCCTCCGTTGGGGTGGGGGTGTGTGGGGTTCCCTCGCCGGGGGGGGCACGGAAGGGCTTTTTCTGCCTCTGGCCAGGGGCTCCCTGTAGCCTCCCTTTGTTCTCCGGGAGGAAAGTGGAATTGCTGTCCCTCTTCTTGGCCAGAGGCCTCCAAGCGAAAGGCTTCCGCACTTTCCTATCCCAGGGGGAGGCGCAGAGAGGAGGGGGGCTGCTCTTGGAGGTGGGGGGGGGCTACTGAGCCAAGGCGCTGAGACCTGGCCCTCAAAATGCCAGAGCCAAGCCCCTTTCCGCTCATCCCGGGGGAAATGCCTAGCGGTTTTGCCTGGCAGTGGATTGGCTGCTGCGCCCAGGAAAGAAAGAAAGAAAAATGAAACTAAAACATTGAGTGATCCTGAGGGGGTATTGGATGCATGATGGCATTTTGCCAAAGGCTGAATTCTGGGACTGGTGTTTGGGAGGGCGTAATCTCCCCGCCCCTGCCAAAGGCCTCCTGGCGGTTGCAGCCACTGCTGTGCTGCCATGCACTCTCAGGCTGGCTGCGGCTTCTTCCTCCTGGCCCGGCCCATGAGCAGCACCCTCTTGCCCACTGAGGTTTCATGCGGCTTCTCCACGTCGTCGTTGTAGAAGACAGTCCAGGCTTTGTCTGCGGTCCTGAGCGGCGCAAGCGGGAGGGAAAGCTTCCACTGCGGAAGTTGGTTGCCTCTGTGCTTCCCAAGGGCGCCCAAGACGAGCTAGTGCTCTTCTGCTGCACACACACACACACACACACACACACACACACACCAGTCTTTCATATGTTGACGATTTCCAGCCACAGAGTTTTGTTATTTTAAGAAGCTTGGCATCTCGTGAGTGAAACAACTTTCAGAAAGCGTTGCTGTGCCCTCAGTTGTGTCGACGATTCTCGGCCACCGCCTTGAACCTTCCCCCCCCCCAAAGGAGCTCTCCTTTGGCTCCTTGGCCCGTGTGCCCTGGCACTGTCCTCCTGCTTCCTGCCCATGGCTGGATTCCTCCCGGTGGCCAGCGCTGCCCTCGGCTTCTTGGAAGAGGACCTTTGGGAAGTAGGCTGCCATTCCCGGCTCTAAACAGGCCTGGCACGGCTGGCCCACCCCTCTCTCTGCCAAGGAGGAGGAGGAGGAGAGGCTTGCGCCCTTCCGTCCCCTGCGTTCTCCCCATTCCCTGCACTCGGGAACTGTTTCTGGCTGGCAAAGCGCTTGCTTCCTTGCGACGGAGAAGTCTGCCCCACAGCCAGCCAAAGGTTGCCGAGAGATGGCTGTCATGTGACCTTGAAGTTGGGGTGATCCTTGTCACGGGGGAGGTTCAGTTTGAGCAGCAAGCAGGGTGTTTGCTAAGCTCCTGGGGTGTGAAGGAGCACCCGCCCACCCACCCACCCTGCTGCTTCCGAAACCTGCCCTCACAAACCTCTCCCCTTCTCAGAGGACCATGGCTGTGTTGTGGGGCTCCCGTTTGGCCTGCCAAGGGGTTTGCGGCTGCTTCCAAGCTACATTGCTGGGTTGGGGAGGGCTGGCAAAGACCCCTCTCAGAAATCCTGGGAGGGAGGGCCGGTTAGTGTCGGAGAGAGAGGACAAGGGGGAGGGGGAAGCAGTGGGTTTTTCTCCTTTCCCCATTCAAGGGAGGGCATGGCTCTGCATCTGATACAGCTGAACCCGGTGCTCGGTTTGGCCTGGCGGGTTCTTGGCCAGAGAGTCCCAGAAAGTAACTTTCCCAGCGATGACTAAAAGTCTCATCTCAGAGGAGCCGACCTCCCCCCACCCCCACCCCCGCAGAGTCTCTGCAACAAGCTTTCAAGACAGCCGGGGGGGTTTCCTGGAGTGGGAATGGTCTTGGATTTCTGCAGGTTTGCCGTGGCATCACGCTTCAGGGAAGCAATGCGGCCCCAAAGTCCAGCCGGTAGAGAAGGAGCCACGGAGGACAGGGTATTTCTGGAATCTGCAGCCTCCTCTGCTTGGAACAGAACGAGGCCAACAGCTGTGGGTTTCCTAATCAGGATGATCTTGCCTTCGGAAAAAGTGTGTGCGTGTGCCTGCGTGTGGACTAGATCTGCCTCAGTTTAAGCATTGGTGTCCCTCTGCTCGGTTGTATAATCACATCATGCCTGGATTAGGCTGGATTTCAGAGAGCGTGGCCTCAGATGACGGTTGCGTTTGTGGGTTTATTTGAGTGTGTGCTTGTTTGCCTTAATGCAAAAGGTTTCTCTCTGTTGTTGGTTTTTTGTCCTGTTTGGTAAAGGAGAAAAATGACCAGGAAATGTGGGTGTAGTGGTAGATGGGAAGTTATCAAGATTGATTGGATTATGGTCACTTGCACAAAGCTAGCCACCCTGGTTTTGCAGGAGGGGGCCTTTTGTTCCCCATCCAGGTCCTTGCAGGGGTGTGCCTTGGGCTCTCAGTGGGGGGGCAAGGGGGGAGCTCTCCTCTCCTGGTTGCAATGGACTGACAGAGGCCTCTCCTCTGAACCTGGCAGGCACCTAAAGGGATCTCACTGGATGATTTGCCCTTCACAAGAGGGCCAGGGAGAGCTCACAAGCCCCAGCAAAAAGGCTGGCCCAAGCCCGAGAGCTCTCGGGGTGTCTTCCGTGGCATTGGGAAACAGCGGCCAGGCCAGTTCTTGCAGTCGGGAAATCTCTCACTGCGACTGGCAAGATATCTCATGTCCTTGTAGGTGGGAGCGGGAGGTGGGATTCTTGGATGAGTCGTCCACCACCGGTTCCTGCCTCCTGTGCTTTTTGGAAATTGCAGTTTGCCCTCAAGCTCTGCCTTGCTCTCATTTGGAAGATGAACCTGCTTGAAGTGTGTAGTTTTGACACTCCCACCTGTGCCCTTCTCCCACCCATGAGGCCAACGGGAAGGAGAGCTGGGAGAGGCCCCTTGGCATCAGCTGTCGCCCCATAAACGGGCAGCTGTGAACCACCTTGCTCCCTCTGAGAGTCCAGAATGGAGGACGGCGGGAGGTTATAAGACAACGGAAGCATCCCTTTCATGGGCGGCTGGGAAGAAGTGGCGCCGGGTAATAAAAGCACCGCGTGCCAGGACAAAGTCTGCCAGAAAGGCCTTGGGCAGGAGGCTAAAAATATGCCCTGCAGGCGGAAGGACGCGGCACCCGCTTGGCCTTGAGGAATCCAGATCTTGCCTGCAGCTGCGGAGAGAAGGGCAAGGAGAAGGCTTCTGCGAACGGGAGCAGGGACCAGATGAGAAGGGACCAGGCGGAGCCCCTGGAGGCGTCAGCCTCTTTGCTGAAGGTCCGCCGAGCGCAGGCTTTGCATGGTTGCATTCAGCACCCACTGCCCTCCCGCCATGGCACTCCACAAGGGGGCATGGGGTCCCTGGCAAGCCCCCCATCCCATCCCACTTGCCCCACTCGTGTGAAGCAAGGGAGCAGCCAAACTAGGATGGTGTCGAGCAACCCAGAAGGTTGGCCTTTGCCCTCTAGGGCAGGGGTGCCCAAACTTTTTGTAAGGAGGGCCAGATTTGGTGGCAGAAAATGTGTCAGGGGCCGGTTGCTCCCCAACCCTGCCACCCCACTGCAAGCCCCACCCACTTTCTTTAAAAAAAACATGGGGTGAAGGAGGGGGAGGGAGCGGCGGGCCAGCCAGCTGCGGGCCGCTCAGAATGGCCTGACGGGCCGGATTTCCCCCCCCCCCCGGGCCGGACTTTGGGCAGGCCTGCTCTAGGGTGACCGGATTGCAGAACAGGGGACTGTTGAGGCAGAGGAGGGGGCAGCTTGCCTCCAGTGGGGCTCCCTTTGCATTGGGCCAGACCGTCTGTCTGCACTCTCGCTCTCTAGCCATGACCTCCGAGGCTTTGGGCAAGGAAAGAAGCTGGGAAAGTCACGACCTGTGTGTGTGTGCAAGCCCTGCAAGGGTGTAAATCCGAAGCATACGGTTTTTGCTTCCGCCTTATTTAATTATTTTTTAAAGCCTGGGAAAGTCCCATCTGCTTACAGTTCTTTTTCCCATATAGCAAAACGAAAGCAAAAGCCTTGTTTGGCCTTTAAGGCCAACAGAATTACTGGCATGTTGGCTGCGGCCTTTGAGTCTCATGGAGAAGGGGCGGCTCCAGGAAGGCTCCCCTTGAACCGGATATGACATGCCTCTTGGTTTGTGTCACACACATACACACACACACACACACGGAAACAGAGGGGTAGTGGGTGCTGCTTTGGAAACTATTTCCATGGTTCTTGCTGTACAGAGATTTTTTTTTAAAAAAAATACTTGCTAACTCTTGTAAGTTGACACCACTCCCCAAAATGACTAGCTGCTAGAAAGAGGCCAAGTAGGCTCCCTGACTCGTGCCAGCAGCCCAGTCACCTAGGAAAACCAGGTACTTGGCTGATGCCACAGAGCTCTGTGCAGCTGAGCGCCCCAGGTGGTGCTCTCTGCCAGCGTGCATCTCTTGGCCCGCTGCTGGTGGGGGAGCAGCTTAAGGAGATCTCCCCCCCTCCCCTCCCCCGGTGCTCCTCCTCCCTGGCTGTGGGTTTGCATGCTAGCCAGCTAGGAATGCTTAATTTTCCAAGTTGCCAACTTCCTGATTCAAAGCTTGTGTAACCCAGTGAGCTGGCAGGCCAGAGCAGAGCCACGGCAACCCAGGGAGGGCTGGCGGTGGAGCAAGTCCCGGCCTGGGCTGGCGGGTGAGGGCAGGCTTGGCAGCCGGCTGGGGGGGCGGCCGGGCGGGCGGTGGTCACGTCTCTGGCAACTCAGAACCTTTGCCTCAGGAGGAGCCAGGCCGGGGGGCGGCAGCGGTGGAGGGGATTGGCACTATGTGTGTGTAGGGGGGAGGCTTCTGATTCCCTGGCACTCTGGGGATCAGAGGCAATGGAGGGGGTGGGTTTGCCCTGCTCCAGGTTGTTAGGAGAAGCAGCGTTGGGTGTCTGTGTCGCAAGCCCAGCCTCCTCCTTGGCCCTTGCCATCTCACCTGGACAGAGCCTCCTCTGGGTGTCCCCCCCCCCCACCACCGCCTGAAAGGCTTGGAGTCTTCAGGCGTGCCTCGTGCCTGCCTCGGGGCCTGGTGCTGTTTGTGGGGAAGGCTTCCTTGTCAAAAGTGCCATGCCCTGGCCTTTGCAAGGGTGTTGCTGTGCCGCTGTCGCCAGGCTGCCTGTGCTGCTGGGGGTGGGGCTGGGGGTGGGGGAGGTGGATGCTGCCCTTCTGGTTGCACATGGGAGTGTGAAGCTTGAACACCGGGCATTCCCAGAACCCTAAAAGCCCCTGAGCCAACGGGACTGTGCTGGCAGGCAGATTCTGGAGGCCGTAGGGCAAGAAGGGGCTCTCCTTGGGTCCCCAGCCTTCCCCCGGGAAAGGTTGCACAGTGGGTCCTGTTCCCTCCCCGCCCCCATCATCCCTTTCCTGCCTGGAAGCCAGCCTTGGCCCGGGCAGAAGCAGTTGCTTGTCCAGCTGAGGCATCTCCTTCCTCTCTCACCTCTGCCTGACGGGAATTTGTTTGGAAGAGGGGTGTATTTGTGCGGGCTCAAAGGACGACAACCAGAGTGTGCGTATGGGTGGGTGTGAAGTGTTCCCTTTGAGCAGAGGTGGGCTGGTCTGAAGGGGCCAAAGCAGGTGACTCCCTGCCTCCATCCAGCACTCTTAACCACGACAACATCTCACACCAGAGGAGTCTGTGTGTTGCAGCAGCGATAGTGACACCTCCCCCCACAGCCCCCCATGGCCCCCTGGGCCTTAGGGGAGGGAGCATCCTAAGTCTTGGCAGTCTCTGGGTTGAGGCATTTGCCTGGCAGCGCAAGAGACGCTGGCGCTCGGAGGCTCCAAAGTGAGCCTGCCAGGGGGCTCCTCCGGCCTCTTCTCTGTGGACGGGCGAGGGTGGCAGGGGAGGCAGGGTGGCTGTGGCACGTGGGCTGGGGCTGCAGGCAGCAGAGCGGCCTCCTGAGACCTCTGGTTCCCTTCCAGTGCTGAGGCTGACCACGGCATCCCCAGGGGGCTCCCATCTGGCCCCTGACCTTGGGGCATGACCTCCGGGACTGACCACCGCCGGACTCTTGAGGCTCCAGAGGTGGCTGGCCAGCCGGTTGACCAGGGAATGGCAAACACGTTCGACAGCGTGGCCTGCTGGTAGAGTGCTCTTCCTTTCCCTCCTTCCTCCCCCCCCAATCCCCACTCTGATCTGTGCCACCCTCCCCTCACTCTTCTGCTTTGGAAATGCTTGTGTCTTTTTGTATCAGTGGCAGGATTTGTTTTACAAGAAGATTTGGGGAGATTTGTGGGAGGGATGCTTCTGAGGGGAGGGGGAGGGGCCAGATGGGGTGCAGTGGGGGTGGGCTGCCCCTCCCTCCCCCTCCTCCCCCCTCCTCCTTGCACTGTGCAGCCTCTCTGCCTTGAAATGCGCGCTGGAGCACCAGGCCTAACTTGCAAGAATCAGTGCAACTCCGACGGGCTTTTCCGCCATGAGGCCTCTCCCTCCCCCACTACTCCCTGGGGGGAGGGTCTGGTCTGTGCTGATTTTCCCTTTCCTCGGAGCTTCCCTCTTCTTCCTCCTCCTCCTCTTCCTCCCCCTCCCCTCTGTTGGCTCCTGGGACCCCTGCCCTGGCTGGTGCGTCCCTGAGCTGCAGGCAGGAGGTGGAACTGCGCCCATTGCCACTATGAAGCTCCATCCCACCTGGGTGGGTGAGTGCTGGGGGTGGTCTGCACCCCACCCATGTATTCTTTTCTGTCTCCTGGCAGGATGCACTGAGCTCCACACAGACGGCTCCCCTCCCCACCCCGGGCCCAGCAGGGCCTAAAAGTAGCAACAGAGCTGGATCAGAAATAGCATTGAGGTTTCCAAGAAAAGTTCTCTGTGCTGAAGATCAAAAGCCGCTGGGCCGCCTCTCTTTCCCGAATAAAGCCTCTTTGCACCCACAGGGGGGCGGTTGCCTCCCGGCGGGGTGTGTGTATATATACCTTGCCCTGTTTACCCTCTGCCTGGTTTGATTTTCAGCAGCTGAGGGTGCAGAGGCCCAGCCAGTGCCAAGGCTCATGTTGCTGGGAGCCACTTGCAAGCCGGTGCCCAAGGAGGGAAAAGAGCCCCAGGGGTGGGCAGGGGCTGTGGGGGGGGGGCGCTGCAGGTTTGTTTGCCATTTGCCGTTGTGGCGTCTTTGCTGCCAGGGGCAGGAGAGCGGTTTGGACAAGGAAGTTGGCCCCTGGCCTAGAGCAGGGCCTTTTCAAAGCAGAAGGGCTGCTTCTCTCCTGCAGCCCTCCACAAGCTCGACAATGCTGTGTGGGCATGAGGGTCATTGGCTGTTTACGTGGGCAGCCTGCAGTTGACCTGCACTACGTTTGAGACTAATAGAGAGAGAGAGAAAGAGAAAGAGAGACGCACCAGGAGAACATCAATGGGGCAACCAGGAAAGCCATTCGGTGAACATACCCATTTAGGATACAGCAGGAGGGCTCTTGGGCGTGGTTGCCAAAACCTTTAGAGCTAGGCTCTGCAACAGCCAAGCCTGGCAGCCATTCCCAGGAGAGGAACAAACAGGAAGGAAGGAAGGAAGCCTCAGAGTAGCTATCTACATGTAGATCTAGAGAAGATAATGGGAGGAACCCATGAGATCTGTCTGCCTTGCCCACCTCCATCCCATATGTTGGCTTCATGGGTCACTCTTCCATTCCAACTAGGGTGTGATGTGACTTAGTTCTCATCTGCTCCAGGCACCCACTCACCTTGCAGGACTCTTCTGCCTGCCACCTTTTTGAGGCTGGGCATGTGCCTCTTCTCCTTCCTCTTCTGGACCAGCCAGCATTGTTTTTCTTTAGGTTTAGGGCTGATTGTTCCTGAGATCTCTACCCTGGGCCAAAATCAAGAGGGTCATCCGTTGTCTTCTCAAAACACTGCTCTGTTCCTTTTGGGGAAATGGTGTAAAGAATTTAGTAACCTGTGCTGAAATGGGGGAGGAGACGCCTCCCTCCCGGGGCGCCGCCCCCCCCCGAGCCCTGCAATCTCGGACTCTTTTCTGACCTAGATTGAAATGTGAGCAAAGCCGAGAAGGAACGGGAGTGAGCATGAGAATGATGGGGGCTGTAGGTGGAAGAGAAGGGCCTGAGGAGGAGGAGGAGGAGGGTGTGCGTGAAATGCAGGCCCACCTGCACTGGTGGCTGGGAGGGGGTGGGCAAGCCCCACAGAGCTTCTGGACACGGCCCTTGCTGCCTCCCCTTGGAAGCTCAGTGTTCCGACTCCGAGGTCGGAATAGCCACCGGAGGAATAGAGGCAGGGAAGGAGCCGGTGGTTTAAGCAGCATGGTGCAGTTTAAGCTCTGCCTTGAAAAGCAAGGGATGCCCCGGGGGCGATCCTTCAGTTGGGAGGCGCTGACCCTGTCGAAGAGTTCCTGTTCAGCTGCTGTCCCCGGTCAGCCTGCAGCCCCCTCAGCCCCTTGGAACCAGCACTCTGGAGGCCCCAGAAGAGACCAGTGGGCTGCTCAGCCCCCACCCCCAGGACTCTTTCCCAAGAAACCTTGCAAGACGGATGGAGTGGACTGACCCACCGACCCTTCTGGGGAGGAATGGCCATGGCGGCTGCAGGAACCCAGAGGTGTCCCAGGGCCGCCTCCTGCATTTGGCTGCCCTGCTTGTGGGATTTCCTGCTGCTGGGACGTGGGTTTGGTGGCTTTTGTTTGTTCAGTGAGCCTTTGGCTGACATTATCTCCCTCCCTCCTTTTCCTAGTGTTTTATCTTGCCTGTTTTATCTCAACTTGGGTTTACTTGTTACACCATTACAGCCTGAATGCTGCTGTGTTGTTTGCCTTGGGTGATCCTAATCAGATAAGATCCATACAGCAGGGTGAAAGAGAGGACTGTGATCGATAAGGTTGTGTGTGTGTGTCTCTCTGTGTGTGTGTGTGTGTCTGTGTGTGGCTTATTGGGTTTTTTTGTTTGGCAGGTTTAAGCTGGAAAAGGGAGGGGGGGTACTCACTCAGGAAGTGCCCCCTTGGCCTTGGCTGGCTGGAAAGGAAGAGGCAGGAGGAGAGGCCGGTGCCTGTGGGGCGGCCATCAGGTGCCTTGGCCCTCACTGGTGATGTCAGAGCCCATATCTTGGATCTGAGTGCAAGTGCTGGCACAGGTCCTGATCCAGCCAGGAGGCAGAGCAGGGCAGGAATCTCGGCTTCCCCTCGGCCAAAAAGCCCTTCTCTGCGTCCTGTTGAGATGGGGTGACCGGCTGGAGGAGAGGAGCAGGCCCTGCCGGGCCTTTTGCCCTCCGCGGAGGTGGGTGCCCTTTTCCCAAGAGTCCAAGGGGTGGGCGGGGGAGTGCAGGACGGCCCTCCACAGCGGGGCACCCTCTGGGTGCACCATGGGCTGCGCCCTCAGTCCCAACCCAAGGGTCTGGGTTTAAGATCTCCCGCCCAGGGACATTGCCTGCATGCAATGGCAACGTCCACCTTGGTCTCAGGGCCCTCCTCCCAGGGAGCCCTCAAAGAGAGAGCGAAGGGGGGGGGAGCCCCAAAGGTCACAGGGCCAGTTTCTACATGCTCAGGGTGGGGGTGGGGTGGGGGTTGGTTTTCTCCAGGGTCTGACTGGCACTCTGACCATTGCACAGGACATTTGCCGCAGCCAGGCGGGCTTGTGAACAGGTCAGGGATGGGAGGCTGTCTTGGAGTGCCTGGATCTTCCTGGCGGTCCTGCAGAACAAAACAAAAGCTCCGCTATGTTGAT
>JAHTLZ010000252.1:9776056-9791213 GCA_023846285.1 Phrynocephalus versicolor | reverse complement strand
ACACACACACACACACACACACACACACACACACACACACACACATAAATCGAGACCATATAAACACAGGAGCCAATCTGGGAGTTATGTTGTGCTTTGCCCGGCCGCCGCTCCTGCCTCTGATTTCCCACTCTCTGTTGTGATTCTGGCGGTTGCTGTGCCTATTCTTGGTCTCTGGCTGATGGCCTTGTTTCCCTGACAATGCCCCAGAGGAAACGGTTTCCGCTTTTAAGACAAGCCAAGTGCTGCCCGACGCCTGATTCTCCTCCTGGGGTGGGGGTGGGGGCTCTGTTGGCCTCCTCCTCATCACCCCTCGTGACCCCATGGAGAGGCCGTGGGGGGGGTAGGGGGAGAATCCTGACCTTCCTGGCTGAGGGGCCGGCCAGTTGTTCAGGGCCACTGGCTGGATTTCTTTCTCATGTTCTTCTCTGCCTCCCTTTTATGGTGTGTGTGTGTGTGTGTGTGTGTGTGTGTGTGTGTGTGTGTGTGTGTGTGTGTGTGTGTGTGTGTGTGTGTGTGTGTGTGTGTGTGTAGGGAGTAAATGGGTTGTGTGGCTTCCACTGGGGGCAACCTAGAAGCTGAAGCCTCACGCACGCACACACAGGCGAGCAACCTGGTCTTCTCCAACTGTTTGGGACTACAAACTGCAGAATCCTGTGCCACTGGTCCTGCTGGCTGTGTCCTCTGGGGATACAGATATGGATCCGTAAAATGTCTAAAGCAGGGTCCGTGAGAATCACCGAAATGCTGCCTTCCAGAGCCAACAGTGCTGCCCCAGATTCCCTTCTGCCTGAGGTGACGGCGTACTTTTGTGACTGGGGAGGGGAGCGGCCTCTTGTTTGGGCACGCACAGGCACACACACACCCCTGTTCCTTGCCCCAGAAAGAGTGTTTCTGCAGAGCCTGGGGAGGTTTCCAGGGACCGTTAACGCTCTGGCCTCTTCCACTTCCTTCTCTGGCTTCTTTTAGCTGGTGGCGGTTTTAGGATTGGGTTTTTATTAGAATCACAAGCATTCCTGGCATTAGGCTGTAGTTTAAATGCAAATCTGGGTTCAAGGTTCCCAGTGACCCATGAAAACCTTTGGGGGGGCATAGACAAGTCCCTCAGCGATGTCTCTCTTGGCCCGATCCACCCCCACAGGGCTGTTGTGCGAGGAGCCGCACCGTGCATCTGCTTTGAGCCCCTGAAGGAACAGCACGAGGTCCTTCCAACCCCTAAATAAAAAACATGCCCTTTTGCGTGCCTTGTGATGGGCCGTGGCCCCCTTAGCCGTGGGGTGATGGGGGGCCCATCTCGGAGAGGAGCCCATCCTGAAGGCGCCTTTCCCTTCTGCAGCGTGAAGCCAATGCCGGAGAAGGCCAGTCCCGTGCTCGCCCTGGAGAAGCTGGAGGCCCTGCACAAGGAGAAGAGTGCCGATTCCCCCAACGGCGGCAGGCGAGTGCCGGGTCCCCCTGTGGGCGGTGACGGGTGACCAAGCGGACGCTGGGCTGAAGGCTGCAGCCGCTGCTCCTCCGGGCTTCCACTGAGCCTCCCCCCCCCATCGCTTCCCCTCCGCTAGACTTCCTCCGGGCTACCCACAGCCTGTTGGGAGGTGGGCTGGCAGGGAGGCTGCCCCCTGCCCTTCCTTCCGCCTGCCACGCGCCTGGCAAGACCCAGGTTCCTGCTGCCTCCTCTTTCTCTTCCTCAGAGGAGGAGGAGGTTGGTTGGTCGTCCTGGGAAGGAGGATCAGGCCCCATCAGCATCTGCCTGAAATGGCAAGGGGGCAATTTCAGCATGCCACTGAGTTGGTGAGACTCCCACCTGAATGCCAGCTGGCTGCCATGGCCTGCCTGGGTCCCCTGTCATAAGGAGAACCTACCTGCCTGCTGTTCTGTTCTTCCCCCCCCCACACACACACACCCAATCAGGGAACAGGAAGGTCTGGAGGGGAAGAAATGGCAGAGGCCAAAGGGCCCAGTTCTGTCCAGGCCACTGAGGAGACCCAGCACCGGCTAGGGAAGCAGCAGCTGAGGCGGGGAGGGGGGTGTCCCCTTCCCCCCTCGTCCTGGGGCCATCAGGAAGAGGCAGCTCCCACCAGGCGCACATGACTTCAGGGCCTGGCTCTTCCGTGGCTGAGAGCCAGTCCCGGATGATTTTCCAGGGACCAGGGGCTTCTCCTGACCAAGTGGCCTCCTGAGACACAACCTGGGGGCCTGGGGGGGGGTCTCCCCTTTCTCTTCTCCATTGGGGGACCAAGGGGTGAGGACAGGGGCCTTGTCAACATCCCCCCCTCCCAGACCAGAGTTGTTGGAAACTGCTCCAAGCTCCTTTCCAGGCCCAGGGGAGGGCAGGGGTGTCCCCCCCCCCCATGCGCGTGTGCATGCGAGAGGGTGAGTGGAAGGCGTCCCTTGCTGAGGGACGGGCTCTCTTTCTTGCAGCCTCCACCTGAGCGAAGCCACCAAGAATGAGGCCCTGAAGAAGTGCCACCAGGAGATCACGGTGAGTGAGTGTGGGCGGCTGGGAGAGACGCCCTGGGGCTCCCTTGGGACCCTTGAAGGAGGAGGAGGCAGGCGAGAGGGAGGGAGGGAGGGGTGCTGCTCCTGCTCCCCTGGCAAAAGTGTGGTGCTGGGTGGCCCCCTGCTCTGCTGGATCTGTCCCATTCTCTCTCTCTCTCTCTCTCTCTCTCACACACACACAAACACACACACACACACACACACACACACACCGGCTGCTCTTTTGCCACTGTTGGGTCTGCTTTTGGTCCTCAGGAGGTGAGGTCCTCAGAGAGGCCTGCCCAAGAGTTTTTGCTGCCTGAGGCGGAGCAGGGCCAGGCACCCCCCCCCCCCTTGCCGAGTGAAAAGGAAGAGCCTGTCCAAGGGCTCTGGCCCAGGAGAGGGGAGGAACCCCAGCCGGGGCCAGCCTGCCTGCCAGCCAGCCAGCCACCGGAGGGGTCTTGCATCCGTGACCGCTGCTGGTGCCCTTGGGAAGCCTCCCTCACGCCCTGACTTGCCTCCTGCTGGTTTCTTGCTTCCAGGCTCCCAATAAGTATAACTCCCAGTACCACAAGTTGTTCAAGGACATCCCCACGGAGGAGAGCGTGCTGAAAGGTGGGTTGGGGTGGGAGGGCCTCAAGCGGGGAGGGGGGGACGCGGGGGATGGCCAAGTGCCTCTTCCCACTGCCTTCTGCAGAGAGGCGGTGTGCGTGTGTGTGTGTGTGCACAAGCACATAGCAGTTCCAGGACTTCACACACAGGCGCACGCATGCACGAGCTGCTTCTCCAGGAGCCCCCCTGGGTGGGAGGATGCTGGAGTCCCAAGCAGCAGCATGTCGAGAGGCTGGGCCCAGGATGGATCAGGGCCCCCAGGGCAGCATCTGGGGCAGGCGGATCCGCCCCGGGGCCCCATGGGTTTTCTCCCACAGGTGCGCTCCAAGCGCCACGGATGACGTCAGCCGTTGCCTCGTGGCTGTGAGGGGCAGAGGGCGAGGGCCCCTCTCAACAGAGCCTCTCTCTTCCTCCCTTGCCCCCCTCCCCCAGTCTGCTCCTGTGCCCTCCAGAGGGACATCCTGATCCAAGGCCGCCTCTACATTTCCCCCAACTGGCTCTGCTTCTACGCAAACCTTTTTGGGAAGGATATCAAGGTAGGTCTCCTCCGTTGGGCCACCTTGGATAGACGGGGATGGAGTGAAAGGAATGTGGACAGCTTACTGGGGGGGGGGGGTTACCCTGGGATGGTGCCCAGAGTGGAGGAGGAAGTGCCTGCTGTGTCTTGAAGCCCTGCTGGGGGTCAGCACAGACCCCCCCTCCTCTTCCACGCCAACCTCCGGTCCCGGCAGGAGGAGACTCCTGCCCTGCCCTCCCTTCCTCTGTGGCCCCCACCCCACCCTGAGCATTGCCCACCCCCAAAGTGGGCGGGGTCCTAAATTTTCCCTTTCCTTGTGGTTTGGCTGGGCTGCTGGGCATCATCCACTCCCTCTTGACTTTTGGCACCCAGGACCTCGTCCTCCCGGCACTGGAGGAAAAGCCCTGAAAAGGCTGAAGGGGGAAGCCAGTTGAGCAAGTGGGGGGGGGGAGGCGTTCCCTGTAAAGGCACCCAGAGAAGCCTGAAGGGGTCTCGGTCGGTCTCCAGAAGATGAAGGAGCTTTTTGGGAAATGCTTCTTGGCATCACCCTCCCCCCCCCACACACACACGCTTTTCAAGCCTGCAAAATGAACGGTTTCGGGGGCCTTGCCGGTCTTGTTGATGGCACTCAGAAGGCCACGCCGTCAGCCTGATTTACAGTTTTTGAGGCTAAGCAGTAGACGCAGGGCGGGTGCTGGTAAACTTTCTGCCATATTTAGAACAGGCTTCCTCTAAAATGGGGCCAAAGGGCTTAATTATTTATAGAGACAGCGCTAGTGATGGAAACAAACAGGGCACACACCGGGGGGGGGCTGATTCTGGCTCCCCTGATCGGCCTGCCCTGGGCTGTGTTTCTCACTGCACCCTGGCATGGCCTCCTTCGACCCCAGACCCCCCTCCCCGTATGCTCCCATCCCCCCCCTCCAAATCTGGGTGCTCCCCCTCACTGCCCGCCTTCCTCTTCTCCCTTTCAGGTGGTCATTCCCGTTGTCTCGGTCCAGCTGGTCAAAAAGCACAAGACTGCCCGTCTCTTGCCCAATGGGCTGGCCATCACCACCAATGCCAGCAGGAAGGTCAGCAGGCAGTGCCAGGCCTCCCCACCCCCACCCCCACCCCCCCCTTCAGCACCGCCGGGCACAATCTGGCTCTTTGGCGTTTGAGATGGACATCTTGCATTGGGCACCTGGGGGTGAATCCTCCCTTTTGAGGAGGTTGGGTGGGAAGGGGAGCACCCTTCACTTTGGCAGGGTGGGGGGCAGGGAGGCTTCCTCCCTCTTCAGAGGCTGGGCTTGGACCCCTTGGGGGCTCAGCATCTTCCGCATGGCCCTGTTGGCAAGAGGGTCGGCAGGAGTCCCCGTCTGGCCACGCCTGTGGGGTGAGAGCTCCGAATGCAGGCACGCCCCCAAGAGCTGCTGGACTGCCAGCGGCTGTGTCGGCTGGGGGAGAAGGGGGTTGTCATTCATCCTCTCAAAGGGATGCTGGACTGGGAAAGCAGTTATATGGAGATGGGATTTCCTGGAGTCCAGTGGCCTAGAGGCTGTGTGGCCCAGCAGTTAGATCAGAGGGTTGGACTGGACCTGTGGACGCCTAGCCAGGGAGATGGATGGAGCTC
The DNA here is from genome assembly GCA_023846285.1 of Phrynocephalus versicolor. NCBI lineage: Eukaryota > Metazoa > Chordata > Lepidosauria > Squamata > Agamidae > Phrynocephalus > Phrynocephalus versicolor. The sequence continues at coordinate 9,785,997 of JAHTLZ010000252.1, read as the reverse complement.
ACCAGGTGCCTCTGGTGAGACGCTGCTCCTGTGTTTGGCTTCCAGTATATCTTCGTGTCCCTGATCTCCCGAGACAGCGTCTATGACGTCCTGCGCAGAGTCTGCACCCACCTGCAGGTGCGTTCTCTGGCCCCGCTGCCACCTCTCATCCCCGAGGGGGGGGAGTCACAGGCCCCGGGGAACATCACCCCCCCTTCCTCCTGCTGCTGTTTCTCTGACGGCCTCTGGCTCAGCGGGACCCAGGACTGTTTCCTCTGCACATGACTGGCACCACCCGCCTTGCCTCGCCCTCGTCACACATTTCGGAAGCCGGGTGGTGGTGGTGGTGGTGGTGGTGTTGAGGGCAGTGGCCAGGAGGCGTTGGGCGGGTGAGCAAGAGAGGAACACTGCTTTGGGGTCCCCAAGGGAATCTCCCAGGGGGCCCTTTAGGGTGGGGGCTGTTGGAAGAGAGGGACAAGCAGAGACCCTCATTTTGCCAGCCAGTGGACATCTCCTCAGGCCAGGCCAGGGAGGCCCCCACCACCACCACACACTGACCTTTTTTCTCCTTGCAGGTGTCCAGCAAAAAGAGCCTGAGCCTGCGGGAGCTGACAGAGGAGCCAGATGCCGTGGCACTGGTAAGGCTGGCCACCCACCGCAGTGGGTTGCTCCCTGTCTCCTGGTGGTCGGGGTAGGAGTGTGTGCTGGCCTTGTGCTGCTTAAGCGCCTCTCAGCCCTGGGGGAATCTCCATCCGGGCTTCATCCAAAGCAGGGTGAACAGTTAGAAGGCAGGGGCCCTCGGCCCTTCCAAGGGCGCTCTCTCTCTCTCTCGTCCAGGGGAGGCAGTTCTTCGTCGTAGCCTCTGTGAATGCCCACGATAGGGACTAGTCTGGGTGCTGGGGAAAAGCCCCAGGGCAACAGGGGGGTGGCATTGGCAACAGTTATGGATGAAAGGCCCTGCTGAAAAGGGGCTCCTTTCTCCGCCCCCTTCTCTCCCCCCCCCTCCCAGTTCTTCCTTTCTTCCCAGGCCTGCAAACCCTGGAGGTCGGGGCTGCCTCCCTTTGGCTAGAGCACTGGTGGCGAACCTTTGGCACTTCAGATGTTTTGGACCACAACTCCCAGGATTCCGAGCCTAGACTGCCAATGACAAAGGACCCTGGGAGTTGTGGTCCAAAACATCTGGATTGCTGAAGGCTCGCCACCCCTGGGCTAGAGGCTCCAAGAAGATGCTGGGGCCTTTTCCTGGTTGACAAGCCCCCCCCTCTCTCTCTCTGCTCCCCCCGTCTTCCCTCCCCCCCCCCACAGGAGGTCATTGTCCCGGAAGTGAAGTGGCGGAAGGCCTGCTCTTCCGCCTCCTCCCCCCCTTTGGCCCTTTCGCTCGCCCTCCCCGAAGCCGGCTTCCAGTGCATCCACCGAGCGTCCATCAGCAGCCTCAGCACCAAAGGGAGCTCGTGCAACTCGGAGGAGGCCCTGGTCTCAGGTGGGGGGCAGGAGTGTGTGTGGAGGGGGAGGGAAACCTGTTCCTCCGGCCAGTGTTTCCCTTCCCACCCGCCCCTTCCAGGTGTTGCCGTGGAATGGAGGGGCAGTGAGCTTTGGTGGGGCTGGGCCTTTTCCTGTTGCAGCAGCAGCAGCAGCAGCAGCACGGCTGGGTGCTCTGCTCCTCCTCGTCTCAATGCGGGTCCCTGTTGCCTGTTCCAGAGAGTGCAGTCAACACAGAGGAAGAGGAGGAGGAAGAGGAGGATGCGGGCTTGGACCCCGGAACTAAGGCTGAACTGAGACCCTCCGATTACCAGCTGCTCAAAGTTTTCATTGTCTTGTAAGTCTGAAAGATGGTGGTCCGTTGGGGCAGGGCTCTGGGTTCCTAAGCCGCCCTCCCTTCTCTTTCTCACACACACACACATGCAGACCAGGCGCAGAGACCCCTCCAGCCGGGGGCTCCTGCGAGGTCTTTTCTCTCTTTCCTCTCTGCCCCCCCCCCCCCCAGGATCTGCCTCCTGGTGCTCTCGTCCTCTTACCTGGCCTTCCGGATCTTCCGCCTGGAGCAGCAGCTCTGCTCTTTGAACCGGGACTCTTTCTCCCGCGCACCCCCAAGGTAAAGCAACTTCTGAAGAGAGGGGGGCAGGAAGGGTGAAGGGGGGGTCACCTATTCCACCATTGGGGGTGGTTGTGGGGTCTCCCAGCCCCTCCAAGACTGAACGGACCTTGCATGGCTGCCAGGAAGAGCTTTGATCCGCAACACGCTGGCCATGGGTGCTCTGGCCGGGGTCCTCATCCGCCCCCTCCCCTCCCCTCCCCTCCCCTCCCCCACCCTGGAATGTCTCTGGAGGTGGTCCTGGGGCTTGCCTGGGCTCAGCCTGGCCTTTGCCTCTTTGTCTGCAGGTGACCGTGGCCCCCACCTGAGAGGCAAGGCAGAAGAAGACGCCACCATCCCGTGCGGAGAGAATGAAGGGGCCCCTCCCTCTGACTTGGCCACCCTCCTGGACTAGCACGCTTTGCTGCCAAGACTGAAACCGCGGCCGGGGGGGGAGGAATCCCTGGCGGCTCTGGAAGATCTTCCCCAGGTGGCCATTTTGGCACCCCACTGGCCTGTGGCTGCTTTGCCACCTGGGGGCCAGGGGGCTCTTGGCATTTCCTGGGGCCTCCCCCCCCCCCAAAGAGGGCTGTGACTGTTCCTGAGAATGGGCCAAACAGAGCTGTTTCTCTGGGCCACCTGGGAGGTGGAAGAGAAGCAGGACAGTCCCCGGAGGCTGGGCAGGCTAAGGGTTAGGACATGGCGGAAAGGGCAGGACGCAAGGAGGGGGGTTGCCGCTTGAAGCACTTTACATAGGTCTCCCCAGACCCACTAGAAGGGCCTGCCAGGCGGGTGTCCCCCTGGAGGGCCATGGCCCCTTGGCACCCTGAGGGCCACGTGCCTTCAGGCCCTGGGCCAGAAGAGGGGGGCGGAGGGGGGCCAGGGTCTCTGCCCAGACCCTCCTGAGGACCCCCCCCCCCGAGCAGGGCTGGGCCAGAGTGTGGGCTGGAGCATGGGCATTTGGGGGGGCTCTTTTCCTCCACGCGGGGCAGTGGCCCTGGATGACACCAGGCCAGCTGGACCCCTGGCCAGGCGGGGACCAGGGCGTTCTTCTCCCTCTCTCTTTTTCTCATTGCGCAAGACAGATAGAAGAGGTGTGTGTGAGAGAGCGCTGCATCCCCCGCCCCTCCCCAAGCCTCAGGTGAGGCTGGGCAAGTGGACCGCACCGTTGTGTGGGGAGGCAGGATGCGACCAAGGGCTGGGTTGGAGGACCTGTGCCTGCTGTGGTGAGCGGGTTTGTCCAGGAGAGACGCAGGCGAGGAGGGACGGGCTCGGGGCCCTTGGAGCGGAGGAGAGTGGCCCTTGGGGAAGGAAGCTCCGTTCTTCAGAGCCCGGCACGTCCTGGCCACTGGGTTTGGCCGGACGGGTTCTCCAGGGGTTGCTGGCTTGCTCCCCTCCCATCAGGGAAGCCCCCCCCCCCAAGAGGGCTGATGGAACTTGAAGCAGGAGCAGAGGCCGTTGGGGGCCCCCTCTGGGAGTCTGGCTGTCTGGCTATCATGGCCCACCCTCCCTGGTGGCTCCTGGCCCGTCAGACTGGGCTTATAGGAAGGGGTGCCCTGCCCCTCCAGTCCCTGGGGGGAGGGAATAGCCTGGCCCTCTTTCTGGCAAAGCTCCCCCCCTTCCAATGGTGGCCCCATCGCCTGCTGGACAGTCGGTTGGCCTCGTCCTTAGCAATAACCTCTCAGGTGTTCCAGGCCTGCTTCCGGCCAGGGCTTCCTCCCATCTCCTCGTGGGAGGTTGTGCCACCACTGGGTGGATTTTTATTTGCTGTTGGAAAATGCTGCTAAGAGAAAAGTCCTTTTGTTTACTTTGGTGGTGGGGGGTGGTCTGGGTCCTTTGGCCACAGGTGCCGGGAGGGGGGAGGGGCTGCTAGCCGGCTGTACCAGCGGGATGGGGGGGGCAGAAGTGCTGAGGGCAGGCTGCCATCTTTCAGTGTGGCTTGAAATGTCACTTAGGAGACAGAGGATCTCCCCCCCCCCCCCCGGAAACCCCGGGGCCATGTTGGCCCCCGAAATGGGTAAGCCGGGCCCACCTGGGAGCCCCCGGGGGGGGTCCAGGGTCCCCACCCCCGGTTGCAGCTGAGCTGCGAATGTGTGTGCGTGGGGGGGGGGTTGCTTTCTGGCAAAGGGTTGCCGCTCGGCAGTGGGATTCCTTCCTTCTTGCAGAAGGCCCTGCTGGCCATGCTGACCTACCTTACAGGGTTGTTGTAAGGGTGACCGAGAGAACCGACGTGGGCTGCTTTGAAAAAGCCTGGAGAAGCACTCTATAAATACTAAGTATTCTCATCCGAGCAAATGTCCCGCATTTCAATGAACTTCTGTCCAGTGCTGTCCTTTGCTCTGTTGGTGCTGTGTCTCCTTCCCCTCAAGAGACTCTTCTTTTGCGCTCTTTATTTTGCCAAGCCAGGGATAAGTCTCCCTGTCCCCACCCCACCCGCCCTGTTGAAGTACGACCTGCCACACGGCACTTTCCGAGGCCAACAGGCTCTTGGGAAGCAGCAGGGTTGGCTGCGTTTGGCCCGGGGATGTTTCCTGCAAGGGGAAAGTCCACGTGGATGCCGTATTCAGCCCACGGGCAGAGCCAAGACCGGCCACGCCAATTAAAATGGGCATTCTAGGTTTCTCCTGCTGTGCCCTTCACTCTGATAGATAGATAGATAGATAGATAGATAGATAGATAGATAGATAGATAGATAGATAGATATACACTTTATTGTCATTGTACATAGTACAACGAAATTGAATACTATCCCTGGTGTAGTTTAAAAGAAAAAAACATTTAAAAGGTAAAGCGAATTAAAAGCACTCATACACATCCATCACAACTCCCCAAGGTCACAGTATTTGGTCACAGAATTTAAGATAGTTATAGCTCTTGAATAGAAACTTTTTTAATCTGTTTGTTCTTGCTTTTGTTACTCTGTATCTCTTGCCCGAAGGCAGCAGTACAAACAGACTATGTCCAGGATGAGATGACTCCTGTAAGATGTTGTTTGCCTTTTTAAGGCAATGGGAACTGTATTGCTCTTCCAGAGATGGGAGAGGGTGACCAGTGATCCTCTGGGCTGTGGTTATGACCCTCCGGATCGCTTTCCTATCCGTGACTGTGCAGCTGGAGAACCAGACACAGACACAGTACGTAAGAATGCTCCCAATGGCACATCAGTAGAAGGACACCAGCAGTCTCTCACTCAGCTTGTTTTTCTTCAAGAGCCTGAGGAAGTATATTCTCTGCTGGGCCTTCTTCACCAGAACTGTGGTGTTAGCACTCCGGGTCAGGCCCTGCTCGATGTTAGCACTCAGGAACGTGAATTGAGCCACTCTCTCCACACAGTCCCCACCAATATACAGGGTTGAATCACCGCTTCCCCCCCCCCCCCATGTAATCCACCACCAGTTCCTTGGTCTTGATGGTGTTAAGGACCAGATTATTGTCTCCACAGCAGGCACAGAGCCGCTCCACCTCGTCCCAATAGGCAGACTTGTCCCCTCCGGAAATGAGCCCCACCACAGTGGTGTCATCAGCAAACTTGATGATTTTGTTGTTGGGGGTGGGTAGGGGTGCAGTCATACGTACAGAGGGTGTAGAGCGGGGACTCAACACACAGCCCTGTGGGGAGCTGGTGTTGAGACTAAGGGCTGTGGATATGTGGGACCCTCCTCTAACTCTCTGAGGGCGGTCTGACAGAAAGTCAACGACCCAGAGGGAAATGGAATTAGAAAGTCCAAGCGCCTCTAGTTTGGGCATCAGCCTGTGGAGGAGGATAGTATTAAAAGCAGAGCTGAAATCCACAAACAACAGGCTCACATACCTCCCTGGCTGCTCCAGAGCAACATGGAGAGTGGCAACGATGGCTTCCTCTGTGGATCTGTTTCCCTGTTATGCAAACTGGTAGTTGTCAAATGTCGATGGAAGACAGGAGATGATGTTGCCTTTGTTGGCATCCCCCCCCGTCACCATTTGTGAGGGTGTGTGTGTTCCTATCACTTGCACTTTCTTTGGAGCTCAAAACCCAGCTTTGGCATCCAAGAGCAGGAGGCCAGCAAAGCAGATGTGGCAGCACTAGTGGGTTACGGCAAGTCTCACCTTGGCTCCTTTTCCAAGGAGAAAGGTGGGGTAAAAACACTCGAAAACAGAATAAATACTTCCCACTGGATCTGTTACCCTCCTCAATACATGAGTGGTGCGCCACGAGTCACACCCCCCCCCCCCAGCCCTCCAGTAGCAGGTGCTTAGCCACTGAAGGCATCTGAGGAGGTATGGAGCAGCGGGCCTGCAATCTCGCCCCAAGTGACCCAAATGGGGCTTTTGCCTGCCCAAAGGGTGGCTCCAGCTGGTGCTGAGCATGTGTCGGCACGCGCCAGAGCTTCAGAGCTTCTCGTGTACACTGGAGGGCAGCCGAGTCCTCCCTTTGTGTGCAAGGGCGTGGAGGGCCTCCGTGCAGCCTGGGCGCCTTTCCCAGATCTAAAAGCAGCAGCAGCAGCAGCAGGAGAAGGAAGCACTGCTGATTTTCTTTGCTTCCTGCGCCCAGTTTATCTGAGCTCATCTGAAATGTGTCCTGAGTGCAGAAAGGTAAGAGAGCTCCTGCCTAACGGGGGGATGTGGCCAAAGATGGTATTGCTTCCCAGGCTCCCCTACCTGCTTTCCCAGGTGCTCCTCTGGCAGAGAGGGAGAAGCAGACCCTTCAGCCGCTGCCTGCCTTGCGAAGATGAGCAAGGGGACCACCAGCCAGCCCGGAGATAAAAGCCAAAGTGGCATTCAAACACTTCAGATCCAAACATGGTTCCAAAGCGACCTTCCTGGGGATTTCGCCTATGGGACCCCACAAGGAAGGTCCTCCCAGCCCTTCCCTGGGGTCAGTGCCTGCCCTGATTGCCCGCATCTTTCGTCAAGGTGGGACGTTGCTTTCCAAGGTCCCTCTGCGGTCGTCTCTCCTAGGCTGCCCTCTCTTCCTGTGAGTTGAGCTCCCTGCTCACCAGGTGACCTCACCTGGCCACCAGCCTTCCAGAACAAGATGCTCGCTTTGAATGCTAAACCAGCTAAGCCACCTTGGAAGCTGCTTGGAGGAAGAGCAATAAGCAAAGAGGCCTTATGAATAACTCCCCCCCCCTCCCCGGTCTGTCCTCTGAACCTGGTCTCCCTCCCTCCATTGGTGCTCCTTCAGCAAGCCATCCATGGAGCGCCTTAAAGCTGCACCCTGGAAGAGGTAGGCAGGACGCTGAGCTACACACACGACTCCAGCAGGTTTTTCTTGCAGTGCAGGAAGTGTCTGGTGATCACAACCTCAGTGTTTGCTGACTGGGCTACAACCTTCCATCTGCAAAGCTCCCTCTCTCCCTCTCACTTCCTGGAAAGGTGGCTGTAAGCCCTGCTGGCCCTACAGGGAAAACGAGAGCCAAGGGGAGTCTGCAGAGCCCACGGGAGCTCTTTTGCTGGCCTGCGGCTGGGAAGGGTCTGGCTAGATTTTCAGGTTCCACCAATGATGGGATGCAAAGCCAGGGCTGTGGCTGCTGCAGCAGCTGCGAATCCTTCAAGGGGAGAGGGGAAGCAGTGGGGTTGGGGCCTCCCCATTTCCTGCCTGGCCACCAGGAACAAAGGTATCAAGGCAGGCAGGTGGGGGGAGTATATGGAAAGCAACTGGGGGGGGGGGGGCTGGCAGGAGGGCCTGCGCCGGCATCTGCAAGGGGCAAACCCTCTTGCGGAAAGGCTGGACAATCAGCCCCAAGAGGTTTGCGGGGCTTTCTCAGTGGCCTGAGAAGAGACCCAAGTGGCTGCCCAGGACTCTGTGCATGCTCCGAGGGCCCACAGAGCGAGCTTCTCCCTATCCAGAGCACCTTGCCCTTTCCTCTGCCCTCCGTGATCTGAAGGATTCCAGAGAGGGAAACACCCCTCCTGACAGGAAGCTGCAAGCAACGATTGGGAGTTGAGATTTCCCTTTATTTGTTCGGTTGAAGGTTCTCCAAACAGAACAAAGAAACAAACCACAAGCTCTCTCTCCCTGATGCGAATGAGAAGATGATGAAAGCTCTCCTGTCCCCAAAGTGTCATCCTAGGCTTGAGGAAGTGAAGAGCCTACTGCGCTTTCGAGGCAGTGTGCCGTGTTTCCATGCAGCCCCTGGCAAGACGAGTGCAGAAGGCAGGAACCGGGGGGGGGGGGGGGGGTTTTGCCCCGTGAGCCGCACCCGCTGAACAGAGCACCCCGCGAGTGGGGTGGGGCTTTCCCCCCGCAACCCCGGGCCGGGGGGGGGGGAGCAGGAGGAGGAGGCAAAGGCAAGGCCACCCAGCCAAGAGCATGAGAGGCATCCTCTTTTTTTGGGGGGGGGTAAGGGTAGGGGAAGGACAGCAGGAGCTTGCACAGGAACCCGTGGGGATGGAGGATGCTCTCCCCCCTCCCCGCTCCTGCCTTCTTGGGCAGAAAGGTGGGTTTGCCCTCCTTTGGGGGGGGGGTCTTCTTCCCCCAGGGAAGCTTGGTGGGAAGGCCCACTCCCTTCCTGTCCCCCCCCCGAAGCAAGTGGGAAGGAACCCCATCTTGCCTCCCTTCCAGAGGCTGGGGTGAGGAGCCACAACAGGAACAGCGAAAGGGGGGCAGGAACGTCTTGTGCTGAAGGCATCGCTGAAGCCTCATGGACCTTGCAGATCTAGGCAGAGCTCTGGGGCGAGGGGTGGGGGATGCTGCAGATACCACAAGAATTTCTTTTTGGAGGAGGGGAGGTAGGGGGGCCAAGGCCTACCTGCCAAGACCCTTCAGAAGCCACTGAGGCCATTTTCTCTGCAGCAGTGCTGACCCAAGAGAAGTCACAGCCTGATTTCCACAAGGGAGCCCGATATGTGCAGAAGAAGCTCTTCCCGACGCCTGGCCGCCCACCAATGAGCGGCCACTTGCGGGAGGCCAGCCGGAGGTCACTTCCGAGCCAGCCTGGCGATGCGTCCCTTCCACTCCTCCCTCTTGCCCGTAATGTAGGCGGGTGTGAGGCGCTCCAGCCGGGGCTCCTCCTGGCCCCGGAAGAGTCCCTGGCAGAGGGCCTCGGTGTTGCAGATGACATACATCCCGCAGTCGTAGCTGTTCTGCTGGGTTGGGGCTGGCTCCTCCACAAAGGCTGCCGGGCCCCTCTGGCCCAGGAAGGGCTCCAGCTGCCCCGCTACCCTCCGTGCGTGGGCCGAGTTGCTGCTGGGATGGGAGTCGTAGTGGGCGAAGCAGTGCGGCTCCTGGAGGTAGACCAGCAGGCTCCAGTGGCTGCCCCCGGCCCCCTGGCTGGCGTTGTCGTTGACGGCAAGGAAGACCGCTTTCTTCTGCGGGAGGCCCAGGGGCTCCAGGAAGACGGCCAGCTCCTCTGGGCTGGGGGTGCACTTGATGAACTGAGCCACCTCGGGCCCCACAAAGCAGACACGGTCTGCGAACTCTTGGAACTGGTCGCTAGCAAAGTACTCGAAGGCAAAGCCAATGACGCGGTCGTTCAGCCAGCAAGGCGGGTCCAACAGGAGGACGTCCGACTGACGCAGCAAACTGTCCATGTAGCTGAGAACCACCGGGTCCATCCTCAGCAGGCCACAGCCTGAGCAGCCGGAGCAACGCCAAGGCCTGGGGAGACCAAGGGAAGAAAAAAGAGCAGGTGAACACCAGAGGAGGGAGAAGCGGTGCCTTCTCTGAAGCTGCAGGCAGCCCAGACAGCTGGGGCTCAGGATGGACACCCCCAATGGACCTTGCTAGCCATTCCCTGAGCTGGGCCTCCTTGAAGGGAGAGGCAGGGATTTCCCCCCTTTTGTGCACCAAGAAGGTGGGAAGGAATGGGTGAAGAATCCAGCTGCTCCTTATCGTGTCCAGCAAGAGAAATCCATGCCAGATGACACACACACACACACACACACACACACACACACACACACACACACA
>JAHTLZ010000252.1:9759162-9770000 GCA_023846285.1 Phrynocephalus versicolor | reverse complement strand
TTTATTTATTTATTTATTTATTTATTTATTTATTTATTTATTTATTTGATTTGATTTGATTTATACCCCGCCCATCTTCCCAAGGGAACTCTGGGTGGCTTACAAGGCTGGGCGGCTTACGATTATGGCCCCAGTGCCTGCTCTATAAGGCCCAAAGCTCAGGTTGACGATAGACTATTTCTCAGATTGAATGAACGCGTGGCAGAAATGGAGGAGACCAGGACACAGAGGTTGAAATCCCATTGCTTCAAATCCAGTGTTCTGCTAAGGGAGGCTCCACCAGCCAGCGGGATTTGGTGAGCTGATTCCCGCAGTAGGCCTTCTCTGGTTATGACCGACAGCGGCGTAAGCAGCAGGATTGCACCCCTTGGTTTGCAGGTCTGTAAAGGAGCGTCGGCCCCGATGGAGTCCGTGGAAGGGCAGTCATCAGGGAGCCAAGGCCAAGGCACCCAGAGGCTGCAGGGGAGATCACATGCAGGGAAAATGTTTTCTTAAAAGGGGGGGGGGGCTCGGTGGTCCTTGGAATGGAAACCACCGAGTCCCACGGCTCCTTTGAAAGTAACAACACGTGGGATGGCATTATTGGGTTCCGTGGCTTTGGGCCTGCTCAGGGGCCTTGCCGATTGCTTTCCTTTCAGTATGCCTTGCCAGGTGGCACCTGCCACCTCCCCTCAGCTAGACAGAGTCAGACTTCACAGCCACACAGCATCTCACTAAACTTGTTCACTTTTGTTTTTTGCCGTTTCTGTTTGTTTCTTTCTCCTTTTTCTGTTACTCCCCCGTCCTTTTTAAAAACCATTTATTCTGATGAAGAGATGTGGTGATGGCATCTGACCTGGATGCCTTCAAAAGGGGATTGGACAGATTCCTGGAGGAAAAGTCCATCACAGGTTACAAACCATGACGGAGATGTGTAATCTCCAGGCTTTAAACCAGGGTACTTCAAGGGCCAGATGCAGGGGAGTGGTATCAGGAGACAGATATCTAGTCTCATGCGCTCCCAAACACATCTGGTGGGGCCGCTGTGAGATACAGGAAGCTGGACTAGATGGGCCTTTGGCCTGATCCAGCATGGCTCTTCTTATGATCTTATGATCTGGAGAACTCAGAATGTTGCCCAATTTGGAGGGCGTCTGGAGGTCCTGGTGAAAACGGCGTTGGCAATGCACACAGTTGGGGGCTGCTCCCTCATCATCCACTTGAGCTGGGGAGGGAAAGTGAAGCACTGAAATGAGTGACAGCGACAAGGGCACCCCTAGCGATAGCCACGTGCAATCTGGTTTCTGACAAACCTATCGTCCTTGTACTAAGTGGGCTGACGAACCCACATTAATTATTGTATGAAGTGGTTGAGTTCACAAGCAAGGACAGCTGCCCCCCCCCAACAGTAGCCTATTATGGACCGGGTTCAACATTAGAGATTTGAGGGAACGGTGTAACGTCTTTATCTATAGTTTTTGTCAAGTGAGTTTTAGTCACTAAAGATTTAATTAAGGGTATTTCAAGTTTTGAGGAGATGATCAAGGAATCACTGTTCAACAATTTGAAATATTTAATGAAAGCTTGTCCAAATTTTAAGATCCAAAAATAACAGCATAGTATGAAAACCTGGGTTGTTTTTTGGTCTGTTTTCAGTGGGGTAGGGGGAAAATATTTGTAATTTTATGTGAGACTTCCATCTTGGAAATGACTTCCTATTTAAGGGTGCACGTAAATAAATGAAATGAAATATGCAGTGTCTATGAGAAGACAGGAAACGAAGGTCAGTGTTCTACATTCTTTCCCTCTAAAAAGCCATCTATCTTCCTTCTTCACATCAGGCCAAATCAAGATTTTCTGTGCCCGACGAGGTGATTAAATATGTTTCTAGGATACCATCACTTCTAGAAATGTAACCTGTTGCTTTGTGGGAAAGGTGCTATAATCCCATAATATGATGACAAAATAACGTATAGGATGATGATTTGTATGGAGTCTAGAACCAAAGCACTTCTTATATCGGCTGGCCATGGCTGCACAGTCAGCCACTGTTTGCGATCATCCCAGAATCGCAAGGCATGTAAAAAGGAGCTCAGGCTATACGGGAGGCCAGATGGAAGTCGAATGCCAGGGGGAAACTTCTTAACTGGGAGTATAGAGCAGTAGGATAGGGGAACCTGTGACCTTGGGAGGTGGCGAGTGCTGGAGACCTTCAAGGGGTTTGCATTGAGCAGGAGATTGGACTTCCAGGTCTATGGGCCTCTCTGTTTAACTAAACCTCTGGCGTTCAGCCATGATGGAGGCAGGAAAAGAGACCTCACTGTGGCAAAACTGCTGCCCACCTTTCTTAATTGGCAGCCTTTTGTTCGCTAGAAAGCTGGGCTTGCCCTCTCTTCCTTGACCAAGCCTTTGAAGCAACTAGACTGGGTAGCAAAATGGGCAAGTCAGTTAATAGGCGAAGCTTCGGTTTGTTTTTCCCCCTGGGAAAAAAACAACCCCAAAACGTTAGGATCTTTTTGGCCGGCGTCTGTGGAAGCCTTGCAGTGCCCGTTGGAGGGGGCGGGGAGGGAGGCAGGGACACTTTCCCACCAAACCTGCGTAAGGTTGCTCTCCTCAAAGGAATGCTTCCTTGTGCGAGGCCTTCTGGGTCCAGGTCAATTAGGGTTTTTTTTCATGTTTCTTTAAGCCTTCGGGTACCCACTCTGCTTCGAGGGCTCTTCTTGTACCACTTCAGGAAAGGCTCTGCAGCTGAACTGGACATCAAAACAAAGGGAAGCCCGGATTGGCCATTTTGCTAGCCTTGTCTCTCTGTCCGGCTCCTTTGCCACCTGATAAATAGGGTCTTGAGGAAGGTTGCAGGAGTTCCTCTCAGTGTTCAGGAAACTCTCCATAAAGACAGCGAGCCCAAGTCTTTCTCCCATTAAATTAAAGCTGGTGGCCAGCTTACTTTCCCTCAGCCCCCTCTTCCAGAGAGGGGTGCTTTCTGCCCTTGCCCCATGCTCAGCCTGCTGCAGCACACAGACACCAAAAAAACAAAAACAAAAAAAAGGTGCTTGGCAGGGCTGTGTGGTCCATCACTAGCCTGTCCTCCCTTGCGCCCGCAAGGACTGGAGAACAGGTATGTGGAACAGAAAACCACCCCACCACCTGAGGTACCCAGACCCGGAGGTGGGAGACATGAAAGGGAAGCCCTGCGTTCAAATCCCACTGGTAAGGTCACCTTTAATTCCTCCATGGGGAATGTTGCCTTGTTCCCTTCTCAGTAAATCGGAAGGATCGTAACCAGAGACTTTTTGATTAGAACCAAGGCCTGTCTTTTTGGCATTCTGTCTTTTTTTTGGGGGGGGGGGGCAACCAGGGGCCTACAAGGAAAACATGAATCAAGTGGCACCCAGAGACAGTAGTAGGACACTCAGAAATAAAGCTGGGAAGTTTAGTGTGTTTCCTGCTGCAAAGTCTGTAAGTAGCTCACACGGCAGAAGGCACCTTGTACAACCCTGCCAGCGCCCTTGGTAATCTCTAGTAAGCTTGGCTTGCACCGCTTTCCCAGTGTTTCATGCTCGTGCATGCCACACACACACACGGGCTGTTGGTCTGCCATGCGTTATTTGGGAGCAGTCGTAGTAAGTAGGAGCCAGCGTGGGACTTGGAGCATCCAGGAAGATGGGAGGGCCCCCTCCCAGCCTAGGGTGGGCCACCGTCCTTGGTCTGAGTCCAGGCGGTCTGCCAGCCGTCCCCCTCACCTCCGTAAAGGGCCACTTTGGATTCTCTCCTTCTGGCACCAGAGTGGGTGGTGGAGAGGCGAAGGGACCTGGTGGCACCGCAGAGGGTTAAAAAAAGAGAGGAGGAAAGCCTCTGTACGTATTTCCACTCTTGGATCTGACAAAAAGGGGCCAAGTGCCACAAAAGCTTGCATTTTAGAACCCAACAGTGAGTCTTCTCTAATGTGCCGTCAGGGTGGCTCCTTTCTTGCTTTGGGTTTGCATTGCTTCTTGAAAGGAAGAAAGAGGTTTGCCTTCTTCTCGCCCGCAGGCTCGGCCACGCTCTCCGTGGCTCCGTGGGCCAGCAGAGAGCACGGAGAGGGTTCTGTGGGCTGGTGGAGGAGGTGGAACCACGGCCTGGTGGGCAGCGGGTGGAGAGGTCCCCTCCTGCGGCCACTCTGGAAGTGCCGCCTGTGCCATCCCTGCTGTTGACGGGAGGGCCCGCAGGTGTGCAGGGAGAGGGGGGGGTCCTTGTGGCTCTTGCTGAGAGCTGGCCTAGGCGTGGAGGTGATTGGGGGCCTCCGCCTGTTTGCCTTTCGGCCCTTGCTGCCACGTCGGGCTTGTTTACCTTTGCCCGGCTGTTCTGTTCTACGTTCCAGGATGTCTCTTTCCTGTGAAAGCCCTTCTCCCCCCCCCCTCTGCAGCAATGCCCTCCTCGGGCCCTGGACTAGCCGACCCTCCGTAACTCTGGCCTTGTACTACTGTGGCAGCCCCACGGCCAGTGTCTGGGCTCATTTCTGTTCTTCCACGTTTCCCCCCTTCCAGTCCCCCCTCAGGGTGAGATTTCTGTGGCCTCGTTGTTATGCCGTCTGATTTTTTTTTGGGGGGGGGGGAGCCAGAGGTTCAACTGTCCATCAGGGTGGGCTTTTGAGGAAGTGATCCATCAAAGGGATCCGGGCGGGCGGGGGGGGGCATCCATGCCAGCTCTGAGCCACGTCTTGGGGAATCCGCGTGGGCCACCACGTTCTGCCATTAAAATATCTGAATCCATTTCAAATGCCTACTCAGGAATGAGGCAAGAGCAACAAGGTAGCAGGGAAAGGAGTGGTGGTTGCTTATCACAGCTGCTTAAATATTAGGTGAGTGTCAAAAGAAAAACTAGTTTGTGCAGATGAGGCTGGTTCGAGTTAGTCGTCAGAGGGAGTCCTGGAGTCAACGTGGTTGGGTTGAATGCCTTATTAGCTCTTTCCAAGAGAGCTCTGAGCTGTGGTTTCTGGACCGTGGGCTGGCTTGTAGCCTGGGGGGGGGTCATGTTTTAAAGATGTTTCTTCCCCACCACCCCCCAGCATTATCTTTCAGAAAGTGGTGTGTATTATACTGCTCCTTTCAGTATCACAATGGCTTGCGTTTCTTGGACATGTGCCATGGATCTCTCTCTCTCTCTCTCGGTGTGTGTGTGTGTGTGAGAGAGAGAGAGAGAGAGAGAAAGTCATGATTGCATCATCAGTGAAGAATGCAGCCCCGTTTTGGATAGAAAGCGGCTGCAAGATCGCGCCACATCCTTGGAGCTGCAGCCTTCAAGTCCTCGTGGTGGGCTTCGTCTCAGCTGAGCTGCAGTCTTTAGATTCTGATTCCGTTGGTATACGTTGCCTTTTCTCCCAGGAGTGGAAACCAAAGTGGCCTGCGGTCTAGTCAGCAAGCAGCAGCATGGAAAGAGCCCATTCAGAACCTTAAAATATAATCAAACTCATCATGCTGAGCCCATCTTAATTAAAATGCAAATAATACTCTGCCTTTAAAATAAGAGATACGTTTGAAGATCCCAGCAGCCCAGATAGAGCCCTTTCCTGGCTTGGCTGCCAGCTGCAGTGTGAGGACCACAGCGGGATGGGGGCCCTCCTAGCCCGCCTTCAGCAAGCAAAGGGCACCAAAGCCTGCCAGGAAACAGCTGCAGAGAAAGCCCAGGCAGAGGCATGTATTGCTGGGGGTGGGGGGGAGACAGTCTCTGAGACAGCCTGGGACCCCAGTCCTATCAGGCTTTGTATGTTGCTGCTGTGCCTGGGACAGAATCCAGCACCCTTTTCTGAACTCATCAGTTGCACTTATATTTTAGAGGTAGGCAATGTGATCAGACAGAGCTCTCCGTTTCCTTCCCAGGTCATGATTAAGCCTGATGGAATCATGATATAAAACTCTCTGGTGGTTCCACTCTCCTGCCCGGAGTGGATCTGCATGTATCGTTAGTAAATCCGTCACATAAAAACCATACAGGTTTGAATGCTCGCTCTGAGATTGGCTGGGCAACGTGTCCTGTCCTAGTGAGGCTGTTGGCTTAGTGATGGCTTGGGACTGAGGGCCAGACCAAGATCCCGGCCGTGACCTGGGGCTGGCTCATGCTGCCTTTAGGAAGTCACTCCGTCTTGGGACTATTCTACATGACGATGGAGGCTAGTTAAGGAGTAACGCTGATCTTGGAAGAAGGGATGCCTTTCCTAAGGTGTTCCCTGGTGGTGCAAAGGGGAGTCAGGATCTGATCGGCAGATCCTGCCTATTTCCTCCTGAGAAATCGTGGCCCTGGAGAGGGTGAAGTGGGCCTGGCCGTCGGATCGTTCATGCCACCCTGATAGGCTGGCCTGCCCATGATCCTCCCTTGAAGCCCCTGAGGCAGCCCTTCTGGAGGGAGGGAAGAACCTGCTTGGCTTCTCCCTCTCCCTTCGTTTTGGCCTGGGTGGGAGATACCCAAAGAGCCCGGTTCCCTGGTATAGCATCCCTACAGGCTCCCCCACCCCCCCAGGTGCCCTCCCCGGGCCGTTTCTCCAAGACGGCTGGCAGGAGCCTTGGACTTTTCAGAGGCCAAACAGGACACCCGTTCTGGAGTAACAGAGGTAGACGGGAGAGGGTTGAAGGGAATTGCATCTGAAAACTCCAGAGCCGGAGCATCCACAGCAGCTGGACGCACCTTGAGGGCCCCCAGAAGGAGGGAGGGAAGGACCCTTCCCTTGAGGGTTGGTTGCCTTTGTGGCGTTTCTCTCACCCTGAAGACCCACCTGCTGATGATACCTGACACTGGTCCTCTTCCAGCGTAAGCCTATTAGATCTAATCCTGCACTGTGGGAACCAATCTTTTCCCTCTCCTTTCTCCTACGGCAGGTGGTCCTGGGTTTCGAAAGCCTGCTTCTGCCTTCTCTTGGTCCCCTGGCCCTGGGGGAAACCGAGTCTTCTGCATCCCTTGCCGTCTCTCCACGGCCTTCTCTGACTTTCTCCCAGTTGTTGGGCATTCCTCTTAGAGGAGGGTATCCAGAGGTACACACCCTACTCTAGATGACATCCCATGTAGAGCAGACCAAAGCCAAGTGTGGCTTCTCACCTGTGGTTCAATTAATGCATCCTAAAAGTTTTTGAAGTACAGTGGTACCCTGACTTAAGAGCAGCTCGAATTAAGAGCAATTCGACTTAGGAGCAGAAAACTGTTGGTGTTTTAACTGCTGCCTTACAAATTTTAGATATGGTCTGCTCGACTTAGAAATACAGTGTGTAGATAGATAGATAGATAGATAGAGAGAGAGAGATTGAGAGATAGAGATAGATAGATAGATAGATAGATAGATAGATAGATAGATAGATAGATAGATAGATAGATAGATAGATAGATAGATAGATAGATAGATAGATAGATAGATAGATAGATAGATAGTATTTTAACTTATTTTTCAATGTTTTAGATAGGTACCCCAACTTAAGAGAAGTTCGACTTAAGAGCATGCATTTGGAACGGATTAAATTCGTAAGTCGAGGTACCGCTGTACTGTTGTTTGTGTCAGTCACCTGAGGCATTGTCTCCCCTCCTAGTTCTTTTTCGCCCACGCCTTTGATAAAGTTTCTGTCTGGAAGTGTGGCTGCTCTCCAGGTCCAGGTGCAGCTGTGTTGGGAACCAAGTAATTCTACAAGCTTCCAGTGGGCGGGTTTGGGGCCTTAGGTGAGTTACATAGCTTAACTTTGCACAGACATTCCAGTTCGATTCATCCTTCCCAAAATTACTTAGAGGCCACTGCTGTTTAGGATGGCTTTTCTCCCTTTTGAAAAACGTATCTTTGAGTTGACTCAGTTGATTTTTTTCAATTGCCATGCAGGTATTCTCACAGTGAAGGAACAGATACAGCTGTAATATGAGCTGACACGGCTTTTCAAATTAAATTCTGGCTTTAACTCTGCATTTGTGACGGGTCTTTGAAGAAATCCTATGCTAAGTGGATTTGCTCAGACTTTTCCCTTCTCGGGGAAGTAATTGCATTGCGAGTCCTCTGCCTTGGAGCAAGATCCTGGAAGGGCCAGGAGTGAGTTGGGTGTGGCACAAAAGGGTTTCTTGGTGGCCTGGATTGGGCTGAGCTCGGTCTAATTATAGACACAGGCGGAGAAAGGACGGGGTCAGTCCGGGAGCACTTCCTTTAAATGGCGAGTGGAGGGGATAGAGAAATATAACACAGCACTGGCAAATATTCCATTCTATTGACCGCGTGGCGCGCTGGAGGAAATTTATTGTTTGCTGCCATGAAGGATTTTGAAATAGAACGTTTCTGCTAAGCTTGCAGTCTTATTTCCAGTAAATGGCGGGCACGGTTGCTTCTTACCATAATATTTCCTGTCCTGGAGGAGCCTTCCCCTCTCTTCCCCTCGCTTGCCTTTAAGATCCTTCACCAGATCTTTGGGTGGGCAACGGAGGGATGGAGCCCCTTTTGTCTGGCCTCCTCCTCCTCTTTCTTCTTCTCCTTCTCCTTCTCCTTCTCCTCCTTCTTCTTCTTGGCCCCGTGCTGCCTTAGCCTTCTCCTTCCTCGCCTCTCTGCCTGGCGTACCTCCGCAGGGGCCGTGTGGTTTGGGTTCCGCGCAGCGCCTGTAACAAGCTGGCAGCGCGTCTCTGCGCCTATCATGGAAAATAGATTTAAGGGCTCATTTGAGATGCAGCGCGGGGTCAGAATCTAGCTAGCGAAGCAAACAGACAGATCGTGTGGCTCACTAAACTCTTTGGAAGTTAGAGGAAAGGGAGCAGAATATTGCCAAATATTTCCCAACCTGATGCAAAGATTGCCTAAGAGTACAAAGGAATTGCATTTAGATTTTGGGGCGTCTTAAATGGTTGTTAGCAAGCAGCATGTTAATTTGAGGCAGTATTCACTGATGGGGTTTGGGTGTCCTGCAGTTGAGGAAGGGGCCCCTTGGCTAGAAGATTTCTCCCCACACTTTTCCTCCTGTTCCACCTGCCTTTTCCAGATGCTTAAAGTAAACAGGCCACCGTCAGTTGTGCAGTTAATCTGGTCCACAATTTTAACAGCTTGCCGGGGTTGTGTGCGTTCCACAGCTGTTCCCTCAGCTTTCATTGGAGCTGTTTAGTCATGCCATCCTGTGTGTCCCCCCTCTTCTGTTTCCTTCACAAACCACATCAGCTCCCTGCCCCCAATGGTTAGAATGGGTAGTGGCTTGCAGTAGATCTCTGATAGCTCCCTAATCTGTTGCTGAGATCAGACCTGAAATTCATCATCCCTGCTTAATTCGTAGGGTTCTCTTCCCCCTCTCTGCCTGTCTCAATTACTGTTAAATCTCTCTTGCAAACAAGATGGGGGGGGACTCAGGTGATCTGGGATTTTCCTGTAGGAAAGGATTTCTTTTAAAACATTGTCCCTAATTTCAGAGGAAATGGGAGGAGCAGAAAATTTCTTGCTTATTTGAATTATATGGATATCAGTATAATGCTTATCTAGCATGACCGAGCTATGTTGAAGAATTCACAAGGTTTCTTCTGTCATTTTCTACTGGAAAACGTTATAGGAATAAACATGTGTGTATGTTTCTCTCTCTCTCTCTGTGTGTGTGTGTGTGTGTGTGTGAGAGAGAGAGAGAGAGAGAGAAACTTGTAAGAAACTCATAATAGGCAGGGCTTCCTTCCTTCCTTCCTTCCTTCCTTCCTTCCCTCCCTCCTTTGAGACTTTCTTTATATGAAGGCATTCTCCTCCCATCCCACAGCACTCACAAGTTTTTCACAGTGGAAGAGATTGAGTGGGAGCTGCAGGACAGAAGAAGGAAGCATTTAATTTCCAAAATTCGTTCTCTGCAGCCATCAAACTTCACCCAGCGTCGTTATGCCGAAGGAATGTCAGCCTCTGGCTTCTCCAGACTGTGAAGTTGTGGCCTTTAAAATAAGCTCTAGCCAGCCCTTCTCCCTTTGCACTTGGAGCAGAAAAGAGGAGATGGACAAAAGTGCAAATCGTGGTTGCATTCCTATTAAGTTCTTTATGTTTCCTATAGGTTAGAGCGGGGTGGGGGTGGGGAGGGGGGATAGTCACATAAGTTCCTCTCATTTGTGTCCGGTGGGCCTTTAAAGTACTCCACAAACCTTCTGCCGACCTTGCTGTCAGTGGCTGGAGGAGTCCCGTTTAACTTGACAAGTTGACTACTTTTCTGAAGGTGGAAGCAATTCTGATCTCAGGAACCAGTAACTGGAGAGGGGGGGGGGAAAGGGGGGGAAGGGGTCAGGTTGGCTTAGGTCAGAAGCCAGGGTTGCCATGGGCAGGGAGAGACAAGCAGGGTAGTTCTCTGGAGGAAAGGGAAGTCCCCGGGGTCTGGAGATGATTATTTGTGAACATCATCCTTTAAAGGGTTAAAGCAGGCCTGCCCAACAGGTAGACCGTGAGCTATCGGTAGCCCCCGAAGGGTTCGAAAGTAGCCCGCTGGCCATTAATTAAAAAAAGTGAGGGGATAAGTTCTCCACCCCTCCCTCCCCCATCCCAAGGACCACCACTGCCCCAGCAAAGTTCTGGGTCTGCCAGCCCACTGATCTCAGCCAAGCAGGGCAGTTTCAAGGGCCATGGCACACTGAAATCTGTTCCCTCCAGAATGGATTAATTGGTTTTCAATGCATTCCTATTGGAGACCGCTGCTCTACTTACAACAGATTTTACTTATGAGCATGTGCTCGGAATGGATAAAATTTGTAAGTAGAGGTTTTAGTGTAGTAGCCCTCAGGCACTTTGGGTCAGAAAAAGTAGACCTCAGCCTGTTCAAAGTTGAACAGCCCTGGGTTAAAGGATAGTGCCCAATTTGGCCAAGAAAGGGTTAACCAGGAGAGAGAGAGAGAGAGAGAGAGAGAGAGAGAGAGAGAGAGAGAGA
>JAHTLZ010000252.1:9715535-9759152 GCA_023846285.1 Phrynocephalus versicolor | reverse complement strand
GAGAGAGAGAGAGAGAGAGAGAGAGAGAGAGAGAGAGAGAGAGAGAAAGAATGAGAGAGAGAGAGAGGAGTTTGTCCTCCTGCAAGGCAGTATTTTCTCTTGGCCACGTGCTAAAAGGAAGTTATCCAGTCCTTGGCTTAGTCATAGCCCGAGTTACGGAGACTTCCATCTTGCAGAGAAAGAGGAGTTGACCCTTATCGCCTTTCTCCCTTGCCATCCTGGCCAAGTCTGTTGCAGTTTTCCACTTGATGGCTTTTTGTGTAAACTTGGCATTCTGGCTGACTTGTTTTTTACTGGGTTTTATCTCTCCTGTTGTTTCTGTGGACAGTAAAATTATATTGAGCTTTGCCAATTCCAAACATCCTTCCTTCTATTTTAAGAATTCTGAGCCTGGTTCACTGAACATTCAAAATGCAAAAACCAAACAAAGCCAAAAGAACACGACCAGAAAAGAACAGGTGAAGGGGCGAGAGAGGGTGTTGCCTGGTGCTTCTTCCGCAAAGAGTTTTTCCTTCTCCCGGGGTTCTTTTCTCCTACTAGGAATGTTAGGGCTGCCTCTGCTCCTTGCTTCTTGCTTCTCAGTCTCCTGGGCCGGGAGCCTTGTGCTGAAGGCATGGCTGCAATGGAAGGTTGGCCCTTTGGCACTGCAGAGGAGAGCCCACCCCCCGGCCCTCCTGCAGTCCCTGAAGAGTCGGAGTTTGGCCCCCGAGGGGGAGGGTGGATGCTACTCTTCAAACCCAACATCCACACCTTTCCCATCTTCCAAATGGGGAGACAAAATGGCAGCTGGGGAGAGCATGTGTTTGTGTGTGGGGGGGGGGGTCATTAGAGGGAGACAGCCATGGTGTCATCTCCACTCGGAGGGAGCTGCTTAAAAGGCCAGGGTGTTTAAATCTCCTCTTATCACTGAAGGAAGGAGTACAGCTGGTGCATCAGCCAACTCAAGATAAGCAGGCGCGCTCCTAGCCCCGCTGTGGGCAGTGCTGGATCCAAGAACGTCCACAGGCCATGTCAGAGAGCGCTCCCTCGCCCAGCCCGGCTGGTCTGGTCTGTTTGCCAGCTCTGGCCTTTCCCCTCGTAAAGCTCCTCTGGTCCTTCCGAGCCCCCTCGTTCCCTTGCTGGGCTCAGGGCTTCTGAGGGGATAAAGGAGAATCCCAAGCAGCCCCACAGGCCAGTGGCAAAGAAGTGTACCTTTGGTTGCCATTTCGCTCACTTGGCCAGGGTCACTCCTAGATGGTGACCTTAGCAGCCAAATGTCCCAGAAGCCAACGGTCGAACCAAGTAGGCTGTTCCTCTTCCTCTTGGGTTTCCAGCCCTACGAAACCTAAACCTGGGTTGGGAAACTTCCAGATCATCATCCCCGCCCCAAAGACGAATGGCGTTGCATCACCCTTCAGGCTAAGGCACAGGACAAGACTCCTGGATTCCCCCAGAGAACCTGAAACAACCAGCAGCCATTGTCCTCTCAGCTGTGAAACTAAGGAGCGTCATTGGAGGGGGGTCAGTGTTCTCAAACAGCCCTGTTTTAATCAGCACAGAAAAGTTTCCGGATCATGTTTCTGGAGTGCCATCAAAAGTACAATGCTTCAGAAAGTCCAGAAGCTTTTGCAAAAATGTTTTTTAAAAAACTGATTACTGATTTATTTATTCAGCTTATATGCCGCCCACTACCCAAAGGTCTTGCTGGCTACATCCAATTCTAGCTTTCCCTGATGCCGCAAAGGAACTTCCCATGTGCAGAACATTCATATCCTCACATGTTTTCATCAAATATGACCACCAACAGGCCAGCAATGGTCAGGGAAAGGGGATCTGGTTCCAGAGACAGTGGGCGATTCTGCCCTTCCTTGCGAGCTGCAGATTCTCTTGCATCTTGGACTCGGAGCGCTCCCCTAAAGAAGTGCTGAAACTTTGAAGATCAATGTGGATGACACGGATGGCTGACTTCCTTTTATGCCCACTTACTCGTTTTGGTTAGTTATGGAGGTGCTGGTGATGATGGGGAAGTGATCTGGAATATTGGGGCGGGGGGGGGGAGGACACCAAGTCTGGCTCCCATTAAAACTGCCCTGCAAACGCAAAACTGCTGTTGGATGGCAAAAAGAAGTGATCATGGTGCAAGTACGGGTGCCCAACCTATGGTAAACTTCCCATCTTCTCCTGAATCACGAGGTTTGAATTTCACACGAAATGCAAAGCGGCTAAAAAATTGTCCAGTATTTAACTTTTAAGCTGCTAATAACTGCTGAAAAGGGATGTTTCAAAAGTGAAAGAAAGGCCATAATGCAAGAAGTAGAAAACGGCAGTTTCTCTTTTTGGAACTGTGGTTTTGCAAACTAAGTGCCTCATGATCGTGTAATAAGTCCGGCTGTGGGAACCCTAACCTAGCTCCACAGCACAGGCCAGCTGGTTGTGCAAGTCCTTTGCTCTTATGGCCCACAAAGAGAGGAAGCCCCAGAGCACAGAGTGGAGAGGAAAGAAGATGCCAGAAGGAGCACAGCTTTCATGAATGGGGAATTGAGGGACAGACAGGAAGATGCTGGTAGCTACATGCACTTAATAGATAGGCACCTTATTCTGCTGTGCTCTGGGAAGAGAACCCTGTGTTCTGTTGGGTGATCTCACAGGGCAGCTTCAGACCCACTTTTATTACACAGTCGGCTACTGCCCTGCCGTTGAATCTGGAGATTGCCCGGTCACGTCTCCCGTTGTGGAGTTGGCCCCGCCAACATCAGCCTGTAGAAAGGAATTGCCGGGAGGACTTGCTTTCCTTCTCCATCATCATCATCATCATCAGCAGCAGCAGCAGCAGCAGCAGCACCAGCAGCAGCACCAGCACCAGCACCAGCACCAGCACCAGCACCAGCACCAGCAGTACAAGTGGGAGAGAACTTGGAGTGTGGGTCGAGCACTGGGCCCTCTTCCCCACTCCCACCCCTTCCTATCCAAAGCCTTAGCTAAGATGATTAACCTGCATTAGGTCTTCCCCTTAGAGGGGGATGCGTCGGTATGCCTGATGAGCGTTTTGTCACATTCAGTTAGGAAGGTCATAATAACCCTCTCCTTTTTACATGTATAACTGGAGTGAACTGGAATTACAATTCAAAAATGATTTTGAATCACTTTTCAAGGAAGGTAATAGCAATGCCCTTTTAACCATTATTTAGATTTTTTTTTTTGGTCATTATTACTGCTCTACCCTTTTTAGACAGGCTGCTCCAGAGATAAGACCCTGCCAGGGCGGTGGTCGTTTCTGCACTTAATTTTATCTCACCATCTTGCCTTCCAAACTGATGTGTTGATATTGTTGTTTTTTATTATATGGCTGTGTTTCTGGGTTTGACTCTTATTGTGAATTGGGTTTTGTTTTATTTTGCTAAATTTAATTGCTCTTGGTATTAGTGTTTATGTTGTAATTGTATTGCTTGTTGTTGTAAACCACAGAGTAGTGGCCTTGTAGCCCCCCCCCTTGGGGGGGGCTATATACACAGAATAAATGAATAAAGATAAATAATACAAATTTTGGGATCAGTCAGTGTCCAATGGTAAAACTACCAAGCATGGAAGAAAATGCAATTCATCCTTAAGCCATTAATGATGCCTTATTAAAATGAAGTGAAACACTCTCTCCCCCCACGCCCCCATTGCCACCCAGCTTCTGGCCTACGATGGAGGCTGATGAGTTGACTGCAGAGGCAAGGGGATGGGGGCGGGGCGGGTGGTGTGTCCCAGATTGGGCAGGGATTCTGCCATTATGGGATGGGGGGGGCAGACCAGGGCTGTATCTGGGCATAGCAGAGTATTTCAATGGCTGGTGGTCAGCTCTTTGGGTGGAATGGGGTGCGGACCCCGCATGCCTTGGCCTGGAGCTGTCCTGACAATGGCCGGGTGCAGCAGAAAGGTTGCCTTCTTTCTGGCAAAGCTGACGAAGGATTGATTCGATGGGTGCCTGAGATGGAGAGGTAGCTTTTGTCCTGTGGCCAGTGGACGGTTACAAAATAGGCTGCCCACTGGAGGGATGGATGGTTCAGCTCGGCTGGCTGGCTGGGTGCTTTCGCCTCCAGCAATCACCGACCGGCCGGCTGTACCAGAGGCTGCTTGTCTAACGTTTCTCATTCTGTCCATGAAGTGGGAGTGAATGTGATTCTGAAAACCAGGAGGCTTCATTTCCCAACAGCTCCTCCTCTTCAAGGCAGCCTCGTGGCCAGAATGTGCTTGCTTTGCCTTGAAGAAAAATGCCGCAAACTGTGGGCGTGCTCGGGGAAAGATTGGGCTGGTCAATTTGGTGGTGGTGGTGGTGGTGATGGTAATAATATTTGGGCGTTCCTCTGGCCTCTTTGTGTGTTCACGCGAAGGAGGTGGTGCTGTGAGCAACCAGGATTGTCCTGACCAAAGCTGACGGTGGTGGTCTTGGGGGCATCCCCGGTGCCGTGCGGTGGGGAGTCTCAGTGTGGTGTAGCCGTGCCTGGGAAGGACCATCCCTTTCGATGCTTGTTGCCTCTTGTCGTTTGGGTTGCTACCACCAGAAAGCACACTGGCGTTTGTGCCGCACAATTACCCATTTTGCAGAGGCCGCTGGCGTGAGCCTTCTATAAAACAAATGTTTGGCTCCCCTGCAAGCTCTCTTGAGAGGTCCTTAGTGCAATCTGATTGCGGGAGGGGGCACCCAGCGCCTGCCTCTTGCCTCAGGGGCACCTGTCTAACAGCAACCAAGCTTTTGCAGCTCACGCATGGTCGTTTTCCCCTTCTCTGGCGTTAATTTGGCCCCCAAGGCAGGCTTGCCTCATCTAGTGGTCTCCAGTTGTGTTGGGATGCAGCCCCTGGTACAGAAGACGGATGTTGCCGTTTGCAGGCCGAGAGGGCTTGCGGTTGGGGGAGATGGGTGTGATGTAGGTGGCCGCCATGCGCTGTGCTGGTGTTTCTCATGCTGAGCTATGTTCCCAGAAGGATGACCCCAGCCAGCGTCTGATAGCTTTTGTCAGAATCAGATAAAAGTACAGCTAATCTTTGAAGAGGGAACCAGGCAACTGGCCCAGTGCAAGGCCACCTCAGGCCAGATGCGCCCCATCCGCCTTCTTTCTCACTGTGCCGCAGCTCAGGTGGGGGATTGTTGTTTGCTCAGTTAAGGTATTTGCTAAAGGTGGAGGGGGGTGAGTGCCATCCGTGCATGTGCACAGCCTCCCAGCAGGTCTGCTTTGAGCAGGTCCTAGGCTCATGGTCCTCTGCTTCCCCAGTGGATGGGAACGGAAACCGTTGGATGGACCCTCTGCTGGGAACAGCTTGCACAAGCAAGGTAACTCCGTTCTCCTCTGGTCTGGGTGCGAGTCCTTCTTGTTGTCCCAAATGGGTGTGATTTCGGCCCAGCCGTTCCTTGCCGTGTCGCTCTGCTTCTGCCGTGATCGTGATGGGCCCTTTTCACTTTGCAGAAGTCATAGACGTTTGGTTTCCAGTTTGTGAAACAGGAAGTTGGCTGAGGATATGAGCAGCAGGATCCGTAGATGGCCAGAGCAGAGCATGTGCGCTGGCTCATAAAACCAGCCAGGGCAGGTGGTGGACCAAGCCGGCAAGCCCAGCCGTGGAGGCCTCTTGGCAGCAGAGCTGTGCTCCTCCTGCTTACCTACAAGAGCAGGACATGGCCTCAGGCCAGGAGGAGGCAGCCTCCAAGGTGCAGGCCAAGCCACCGCAGCCAGGGCCCAAGGGCGGTGGACTCCTAGCCCTTGGGAGCAGCAAAGGCCACGACTGCAGAGCACCTGTGGCAGCAGCCCGCTAGTGTATAGGGAAAGTCGCATTCAAAGCTCCCAGATCCCTGGCAGGATGGCAGTCAGTCCGTCAACACATCTGGCTGGCTGGCATATGTGAACATTTTAAAACAAATGCAAAGTGGAGCAGCATGAAGCACCTTGAAAGAGCTCTGGCGCTGTCTTCTGCAAGGCAGAATATCCTTTGATTCTCAGCAGCATCACAGAACACATACACACCAAAAATAGACCGCTGCTCACACCTGGGTGTCAGTCATCACTCCCAGATTGTGCGTCCTTCCGCTTTCTGAAATGGCCCACCTCTTCTCCTGAGAAAGAAGGAAAGAATGAATACATGGCATCCCTTCTCCTGGAAACTGCCATGCTGTTTAAAGGTTGCCTCCCACCCCCACCCCCACCCCTGTACAAAGAGCTGGTGGTTGATCTATTTTGGGAAGAGGGGAACCGCAGGAAACAATTTCTCCAAATGTCGGTTTTTCTTTTTCTCTTGATATTCTTTTACATCTGAATCTTTTCATATCAGGGAGACCAGGGAGTGCCCTTCTAATGTACACTGTTGTTCCTCAGATGCACTGTCAAGGTTAAACATGTGGTTTCCTGGCAGTCAGTTGGCAAGTGTGTGGGGGGGTGTCTCAAGAAAGTTCATGAGGGACGGCTTTAAGGAAACAGTTCTGTTTGTTACTGTGTGTTTAAAAATTAAGAGCGGCAGCCCTGACCAGCATGTCTGTTGGATCCCCCGAAGAGTGTGAGGTGTGCGTCTCCATCGTCTCCTCTGACCTGCTGTTGCGTGGGAAGGATTGCGGTTGGCAAATAAGGCAGGCGGTGGGTGACCAGAACGTCAGCTTTATGCAAGAGGATGACTCACCTGTGTACGAACAGGCCGTCCAAAGGGAACTGGAAGGAAATAGTTTACTCAGAAGGGAGCAATCAGTTGGCAGAGGGAAAGGGCCTCTCTTGGGTCTCCCTCCCGGGCAGCTCTTTTGGGAGAACTGTGTCCGGTCTGTGCCTGTCCAGCCATAGCGAAGGAATGGCCCGGCCTTGTTGGAAGGGAGCCCAGCATTGGCCTGACAGCCGTGCCCCTAGGGAGCACTCTCTTCACAGCTGCTCCCTGTTGGCCCAAGGGCAGGCGACACCTTCCTCTCCCCTCCTGCTGCTGCCGCTGCTGCCACGGCTGCTTCATGCCTAAAAGGGCCTCTCACGGGCCTGGAAGGGCTTTCATGTCAAAAAGAGGCCTCTCGGGGAGGGGGGACCACAGGAGCTTAGCCTCACCCTAACCCTCTTGGGGGTTCCTTGCACTGAAGCTGCAGCTGGGGGTGGCGGCAGCGGCGGCGGGGAGAATGTCCCTTCCAAGGGCAAGAGAAGGGTCCTTTAGTGACGAACGGTCACAGAAGAAAAGCTTTTTCCCGTCAGAAGCATCGTCATGCTCTGGCTGATCCAGAGGACGTCCCTTTGAGCCGTTCGTCTTAAACGTGGCATCTCCAGTTTGAGGTGATTTGTGTGGAGGCTGGTGCTCGTAGCTGTCTTGTGACGGAAATGTCATAGCTTTTGAAGGAGAGTCACCAAGCCATGGCTCTTGCCACCATAGTGATGGGGACTAGGCTCGGTTGCTTCACTGACATCTCAGCCCGCTTCCGGTCCTGGGTCTCTGCTGCCCCATCATTCAGCAATTCCCTCCTGTCCACCGGCAACAGGAGACCAACCCCAAGCGAGGCCGGCAGAGAACCCACTTTGTCCTGCTTCAGTTGGGAGTGCAGAGGGAGCACATCTTAGATCTCTTGGCCCATTTGGGTTAAGGAAGGCACCCCACCTTCTGGCCTTCTGGCCACATCTTCCTCTTTGGACCCGTATTACCACTTTCTTTTTAGTCACGATGACCTCGTTGTGTCCATGAAGTGGCTTCTGCTGGAGGCCGACACTCAGAGCAGATGGAATGGCGCGTTCCTCCCTTGATCCCTGGCAGCTCTGGGAAGCAAGGCGAGGCGTGGCCTTTCAAACAAAACAAGTTTATTATTCTGGCTTTTACGTTGCTTTTGCACAGAGTGCAGGGAAATCGGGCCTGTGCATGTGAGAGAGGATTTGGAGGATAGAGTCTGAGGAGGCTTGGGAAGCCCGTCCGTCCCAGCAAAGAGCAGTTCTCGAGAGTTTCTCTGCCTTTGAACAGGGGTCCCGCCGTTAGTTACCTGGAGCCCCTGGCCCATGTGGTGTCCAGGGAAGCCGTTTCTCAAGGGCTGTTTGGTCTTTCTCATAGTGCCGATGCCGTGATCGCCTGCGGTGCCGTTCAGGAGATGGATCGCGGCCGCTGATGGGAAGGAGTCCAATATGAGTGGCCATGACGTGGGAGGCAGGAGACGCTTTGAGGACACCGAGTACACCCTCCACATCTACCCCGGGAGCCTGGCGGAAGGGACCATTTATTGCCCGGTGGTGGCCCGGAAGACGTCCACAGCGGCCGAGGTGATCGAGTCCTTGATCGAGAGGCTCCGCCTGGACAAAGCAAAATGCTACGTCTTGGCCGAAGTGAAGGAGTTTGGCGGGGAGGAGTGGATCCTGAACACCACCGACTGCCCCGTCCAGCGCATGATGCTCTGGCCCCGCCTGGCCCTGGAGAACCGCTGGAGCGGAGAGGACTACCGCTTCCTCCTCCGGGAGAAGAACCTCGACGGGTCCATCCATTACGCCAGCCTCCAGTCCTGGCTGCGGGTGACCGAGGAGCGGCGCCGGATGATGGAGCGCGGCTTCCTGCCCCAACCCCAGGGCCAGGACTTTGAGGACCTGTGCGCCTTGCCCGACCTGAACGAGAGGACCCTCTTGGGGAACCTTAGGAGCCGCTTCAAGCAGGAGAAGATCTACACGTACGTGGGGAGCATCCTGATCGTCATCAACCCCTTCAAATTCCTTCCCATTTACAACCCCAAGTACGTCAAAATGTATGACAATCACCAGCTGGGGAAGCTGCCGCCTCACATTTATGCCGTGGCCGATGTAGCGTATCATGCCATGCTGCTGCGTCGGAAGAATCAGTGCATTGTCATCTCCGGGGAGAGCGGGTCTGGGAAAACACAGAGTACCAATTTCTTGATCCATCACCTCACTGCCCTCAGCCAGAAAGGATTTGCAAGCGGAGTGGAACAAATCATTCTTGGAGCAGGACCAGTGCTGGAGGTAGGTGGCAAGGGAGGCATGCGCTCGGCGCTTGGGGTCCAGCTTTTGCTTCCTCTGCCAGCGATAAAGCCGGGAGTCCTGTGATTGTCCTTTGGAGGGGGAGGGGGAGACATGGCAGACGGGAGTGTTCCCTTTGCATTTTGGAGCCATACAGATCCCCCACCCTCCAGCAGAGAAATGGGAACAGGAATTGGCAGTCCTGCGTCATCCTAGTTGCAGGTCTTTTTTTTGGGGGGGGTCCTTGCAGGGGACTTTGAATTGCCATAGAATAAGGCTGGGCAGACCCCCAGAGGTGGATGGACGTGCCACTCCGAACATCCCTCACCACTGGCTATGCTGGCCAGGACACACCCAAGCAAGAGTCCAGCAACACCTGGAGAGCCATCGGGCATTGCCCAGGTCTGCTGTGCTGGAGAATTTAGTGTCCAGTTAGCCCAGAATGGTTGCGAGTTACAGGTGTCCTCAAAAGTGCAAAGGTTGATTGTTGCATTTATTTGCAAATGTTGCTGTTGCCCCCTTACTGTAGGTCAGAATAAAAATTCTTAGAAGCCATTAAGTCAAGCTTGCCATACAACAATTTAGGGGTACGAGGATTACTGTAGCCAAGGTTGTGGTTCATCTTTTTGAAGTTTGGTGTGAATTAAAACCTGACCAAGTGAACTAGGAGAGGGATAGGAAGGGAGTAATAATTCCGTCAGGTGCCCTCTCCTCCAAGTTCACTTTCAAGGGGCATCCTTCACCCTGGTTCAAGGGAACTGTTCTAGTATTGGAAGCCATTGGAGCGAACCATCTGGATTTTAGTGGATCTGTTGCAGGTTATGAAGGTTGCAAAGAGTTAGAAGGCTCAGTTCAAAGCCCAGGTGAACCCAGGCAGGAAAAGGTAACCTTGTTGTCCTATAAAATGCCCAGTTAATTGCACAAACTGTCCTAGGATGCTGCTTCTGTGGTTCCAGCCGTGGCTGTCAAACGGTCTTTGGCCCAGCAATCCCCCTGCTCTAACTATTGAGCAGGAGGAAACCTGGGAATTCCTGCTTGCTTGTGATTGCGTTAACGCCTGGCATTGGGTTTTAGGTATCCTGTTCTCATGCCTGTGCTGAATCATACGCGGTGTCATAGGCCTTGTGCCAAATCCGTGCAGCGCCCCTCCCCCCCCCCGTGCTGTAGATGTATTTGGGGTGGAGAGAGTAGGGAAGTGGAGGCCTGAATGGCCAAAGACACCACACACACCGAGAGGAAGCATAGGTGCCTCATAATAAAAGGTGTGTCCTCTTGCTGTGTGCGTCATGGCCGAGCGTTCCTGCTGAGGCAGAGTGGGCGCTTCCTTATAAATCCTAACTCGGTTCTCCAGGGAGATGGATCACTGCACTTAACTCGGTTGGGACGCAGGCTTTGTCGCCAAGCGCTCTCTCTTGCCTCCGGTGGAAGTCAGTCCCGGTTCCCTGCTGTACCGGTCCTGCAGGGTTCCAGCTGAGGCAAGGCCGGAAGTGGCTTCCTTGATTGTGAAGGCATTCCTCCGAGTTATCAGCCTCGAGCCTCTTCTTGCTTTATCCTCTGCCTCTCCCCTCCACCCCAGCTGGGCTCCAGATCAGACCCATTCAAGGCCTTGGACCTCTGGTGCCAAGGGGAAGGCCGGCTCTTGGGTAATTTGGTCTTGTTCGCTTCGCTTCTATGAACGGGATCTTTCCCGGGATGGTTTGCCCGTCTTAAGGACGAAGAGAACTCTTGTGTGTGTGAGAAATGTAGCACAGCCAGAGTTCAGCCGGGGCACTGTTTCTCATACAGTCCTTGGATAAATACCGATCCAGAGACCCTGATCTCCAAAGCTCGCTCCGAATAGATTTTTGGACGGGCAGGCATGTTTCCTTTCCCCTCGGCTGGGAATATATATTTTTCATTGATGGTTTGTTGAAAACCCTAAGGTGCATTGCACCACAGCAGGAGCATGGATGGGAGACATTTCCAAGACCTGATGTAGATCTTGGGAACGATCTGGTGGCCGGATGCGTGCCTGTGTAAGAGGTTTATTTATTGATTTTCAGTGAGGCTTTGGAAGCAGAATGGTTCCCCTGGCCTCTACATTTCCTCCTCCTTCCCTGTAGCCTGTGACGGCTGAGCATGGATTCTCCTCTCCCCCCCACCCCCCACCCCACCCCGCTTGTGCCCTTTCCATCACCGCCGTGGCTCTTCCCCCTCCCACTTGCAGGTTCCTGTTTGTGTCAGCCGCTTTCCTGCCTGGCCCAGTTGTTCTTTGCTCAGCCGTCTTTCCCTTTGCCAAACCTCTGGTGCACCCCCCCGCCGCCGCCCCCCCCCCCCTGTTCCAGTCCCCCCTCCGGCCGGGGTCCTCCACCACTCCATCCAGCTGCTGGCTTTCTCGTGGAGACTGGTTCTGCATCCCTCATCCTCTCTCGCTGGCCTCAAAAACGAGATCTCTGTGGGTGAGGCTTTCCCCTGCTTCCCCCCGCCACCTCACCCCCGAATCCAGCTGTTCTCTTTCTTGGCCAGCTTGCTTGGCATCCCTCTGGCCTTCTCTATTTGTCGAGGGATTTGGGGAATCCTGTGAGCCACTGAAATAAAGACAAAAAGAGAGCGTCTGGTGGGGAGCATCTGTTTTGGTCCGTTCCAGCTATTAGTGGAGAAGTGATGGACTCCCTCCAATCCTTGGGTAAATCTAGATTGACTAAACCAAGTGTCAGAGAGCAGAAGAAAACCCTCATTCATTCTTGGGGGAAACAATGTGCCTCCCGTAAGCAATCATGATGACAACTGCCCTTTGCAATCTGCGGAAGACAATAAGCCCCTTCTGCGGAGACTCACTTGTTCTCCGCCTGAATCACTGGCATTAGCACAGAGGAAATTCGCTGAGCTGCACACCCTGAGTGACAGAGCAAAACTGTCAGTCCCACTGGTCCGGCATTCTTAGGATTCCAAGGGAGGCGCGAGCTCTCCATTCGGGACCAAGGGGCCACAGATGCCACCCCAAGAGTGAGCCCTGAAGGGCATCTTCCGATGTGGCTCTTCCAGTGCAGAAACGCGTGCTTTAACGTTAACATCACGGGCATACGCCGTTAAGGGCAACATCAAACAGCCAAACTCCAGGGCCATCCTGATACATTCTAGGGAGCAAAAACTGACTGGAAACCAGAAGGAAGCTTGACACGGGACTCAGCATAAAAAGGGCCTCAGTAATCCGTGTTGGGGTCCGGGAGTGGGAAGCCGTCAAGGTTTATGTCACACACACACACCCCTCGGTCCACAGCCCATGGCCGCTCGCTTGCTGACCTGCCAGGGCTACGCCGAGGGGGGGGCAAGCCTTTAGCGGGGAGATTGGCCTGCCCTTCCCAGAAGCCCTTTGCCAGCCTTGCCAAGGGTTGCTCTCTGGCCACCCAGAGTGAGCTGCCCTTGTTGACACGCCTTCTCCAAAGCCTTTCAGAGCAGCACTGCCGTCAAGGCGGGTGGTGGGCAGAGGAACGTCTTGGATTCTGTAGCTCAGGCCCGTTAGCACTGAGAGGCTCTCCCTGGGCAGAAGAAGGCGGCACACAGAGCAATGTCTGTTGTCCCTGTTTGCAAAAGAGCTGGGAGAACCCCGAGGAAAGATGCGGCCTCAGCAGGGAGGCTGGACTCCGAGGGCGTCGGCACGGGGAAGGCTTCCGTGCCAGACCTTCCTTTGAACTGGTCTTAAGGCAGTAGGCTAGTGCGGTTGGAGTCATACTCGGTCCGTTAGGTGGGACGTTGGTGCTAGGTGGGATTTAGCAAATGCCTGGTTTAGGCGCAAGACAAAGGTGCTAATTCATGGTGGTTTCAAGATGGGCAGTGCAAACAGGCGGGCCGTGACTTGCACCCAAAGCAGGAACTGAGTGTGGATTCAGATGGGGCTTTCGCCTCTCAGCTGAGAGCGGGTAGCAAGCGATGTCGGCTCCAGCCCAACTCCCTGCAGTTCCTGCCCCACCCCTTGACTCATTGGCTTCCCACCATCACCCCTTGCCGTGCGCGCGTGGGGAGAACGGGCTTCCTTTGGGTTGCTCTGTTTGTCAGCGTTTCTCTTTCTGCCTTCTTTTGGCAGGCCTTTGGGAACGCCAAGACGGCACACAATAACAATTCCAGCCGCTTTGGCAAGTTTATCCAAGTGAACTACCAGGAGACAGGCACCGTTCGTGGGTAAGTGTCCGCAAACAGCGCTGGCCGTGGGCTGCCTGCAGCTGTTGGGATTTCTCCGTGGAGGCTGTGAGCCGCTCCGATCCCCCTCCTTCCTTCCTTGCCTGGGAAAGAGGTGGGCCGGCCAGGGAGGGACCGCCCCTGCCCGGGAGGTGTTGCCTGCCCTGATTCCTCTCGCAACAACTGCTGTTGCTTGCTCATAAAGGAGGTACAAAAGGCAACGCTCTTTCTGTTTGGCGAGATAATTAATTGTTTGGGCAACTCCACTTCCCAAGTTGAAACCTGCCTTTGGCCTTGCTTTGAATCTGACTCCAGCCTCCAGTTTGAGTATCACAGCCACCTGGTCCATATCTGCTTGGGCCAGTAGCCCTCTGAGGTGGCTCAGATGTCATGGAAACAGATGAACTCGCTGCAATGGGGAAAGGGTTCCCTTCACAGTAGTTGCCTCCCCCCCAACACACACACAAAAGCAAAGCAAAGCAAAGTGTTCTGCTTATATACCGCCCCATACCACTTCCAGTAGTCTCTGGGTGGTTTACAGTTTTTTTAATTACAGTATGCAGGCTACACATTGCCCCCCCCCCCAGCAAGCTGGGTACTCATTTTACCGACCTCAGAAGGATGGAAGGCTGAGTGAACCTTGAGCCTGCTACCAGGGATTGAACCCCAGGTCATGAGCACAGTTTTAGCTGCAGTACAGGCATTTAACCACTGCGCCACGAGTGGTGTGGCTGTGGTTGTTTCTTACTAGACCATTTCTGTCAAATCTCCTCATGCAAGAATTGGATGCCAATTTCAGCCGTAAGCGACTGCTGCCCCTTGTGCCCACGTCCAGCCCAAAGGTTCATGGTTACCCCTGTATTTGTGGAGGAGGCATTAGGATGCGAAGCTGGCTCCCTAGCTGCCTGTCAGTGGATGCGGGAGCAGAACCCAGGCTCCCTGAGGGACAGTTGGGTGGATCAGGCCCTTCTGTCTGTCGTGCTGGTCATGTTTAAGCACGCTCCCTACCGAGGCCTTCAAAAGAAAGCGGGTTAGGTGTCCAGAAACATGTGCTGCTGAAGCCCCGTCTGTCAAACAAACAGCAAAGTCCCTGCTTATTTATTCCTGGGTTTGTCTGCTAGTTGTGTAAAACGGTTGCTCTTGACCTGCCAGGATGGCACGGCTTCTCCTGAGCGGTGGTTGTCACACCAAGGCAAAGGGAGAAGTGTGGGTCTTTCTCATCAGGGCCAGTGGTCACCCAGGAAGCAGCCGTGCTCTTGCAGGGGGGTTTCCAGCCAGCATTGGCAAGGAAGCTGCTTCAATGGCGCCTCCTCCAGCTGGAAAAAGAAGCGGTGAGGAGATGCTCTCTGCAGATCCCTCTCTGCACCCCCTGCTTTGTCTCTGCTGGTTTCTCTTGCACCACATTATTATTATTATTATTATTATTATTATTATTATTATTATTATTATTATTATTATTGGTTGATTGATTTTAGGTCGGGGGTGATGGTGGAAATTGCCTCTCCGACATTGTTAAGGTGTCAAGCTAACCTTTTTTTCCTCTAGAGCGTATGTAGAAAAATATCTTCTAGAGAAGTCCAGACTAGTTTATCAAGAACATAATGAGAGGTGAGTAATGTATGAATGTAGCCACACATATAAGTTAGCTGGGAGAAGAGTGGAGAGTCACAGCAGTACAGTGGTTCTGCTGTTTTCTTTCTTTCTTTCCTTCTGGGCTCCGAAGGAGATGAGGGAAGGTAGCCATCGGCCAGGGTTAGTGTGGCTGGCTTCTCCGGCCCTGTGCTGTGAATCCTGTCCCCTCGGGCAGAGTCCTGGCTCACCTAGTTAGCTTCCTCCCAAGAGCTGTGTGTGTGTGTGTGTGTGTGTGTGTGTGTGTGTGTGTTTGGGGAGTTGGGGGTTGGGATCGGACCTCCAGAGGCTGATCTCCAGGAACCCCCAAAGGGGGGGGGGGATTCCACTTGAGGGAGGCCCCTCGCTCGCTCCACCCGTGGAGTCTCTCGCTCACCCACAACCCTGCAGCCTGCACAGGGGAGCCAGGAAGGAGCACATGAAGCATCCCTCATCATGTTCCCGGCCCTGGGACAGAGAAGCTCATTGTGGCCACCTTTCTGTGGGCTGCCAGGCTCACGTTTGTAGAGGTCTTCATGCCACTGACTCTTTTTTTTTTTGGTTAACACTGCTTTTATTTGTTCTTAGGAACTATCATGTGTTTTATTACCTCCTGGCGGGAGCCACTGAGGAAGAGAAAGCAGCCTTTCACCTTAAACAGCCCGATGAATACCATTACCTGAACCAGGTGGGGAACGTACTGGCTGCTTTGGAGTGGGTGTGCAAGGGCTGGTCTCTAAGGCAGTGGGCCTTCCTCTCCAGAGGGTGCCGTTTACAACTGGCCCTGCCCACATCTCCTTAAGGATTTCATGGTATGGCAAAGGCATGGTTACAGGTAACACCGCTAAGGGGGAGATAATGTTTTCAGAGCATTCTTCCCCCCTTTCCATTCCTTAAATGAGTGAGAAGAAGGGATAACTGTTGGGAGGTTTTCCTAAAGAATGCAAATCATTTTACACTCAGATTAAATATTAACCACTAATACCCGTCTCCTGTTTATATTGATATTTTCACCCAAGATCGGAGAGGTTTGATTAAGAATCCTGCATGGTTTTGTAATTCTGCCTGGTAGCTTAATATTTTTCTCCTTTAACAAAAAACAATATTAAATCTATTTGGAACTGGATACGCAGCATGTCAGACTAATATTTCATGATTTGTCTGCCATTGTGCCTCCCGGGCCTCCTTGTTAGACTGAAATATGTTGAGATCAGCACAGATTGGCAGCCCTGTTAGTGCAGTTTCCCTGTTGAATGGTCCGATTGATGGGCATTTCTTACCACAGGCCAAAGTTTCCATAATGTGTGCCTTCCCACAAGGCAGGCATGTCCAAACTTCGGCCCGCCAGATGTTTTGGACCACAACTCCCAGAGTCCTCTGTCATTGACAATCAAAGCTCAGCATTCTGGGAGTTGTGGTCCAAAACATCAGGAGGGCCGAAGTTTGGACATGCCTGACATAAGGTAAAAGACTTGAAGGAGGAGGTGCAGCAGCAGCAGCAGCAACAGTCACGCACTGGGAAGAGAGAGTTTTGTGGGACATGAAATGTTACTGACCGAATCTGCCTTGCTTTCAGATGACAAAGAAACTCCCCAGACAGAGCTGGGAGGACTCGTACCATGAATCTGAGCCGGTCAGTACAAGCGCCTCCATCCGTTCTGGGTGGCCAGTGATAGGTGGGGCGTTCCACTTGTGGGTGGCGTGGCTCAAAAATGGAGGGTCCCTGGGAACCAAGTCAACCCGTGGGATGTAGAGCCAGTGGTGCTGGGCCCTCCTTTTGCCATTTTATGGAGTGAGCTTTCTTTTACATTTAATGTGCTGTACTTAAGGCAGTAGAGGACCTTGAGGAATTAAACGTTACCTCCTAGAAACGCTGTCAGGGAGAAAGGATAAGTCCAGGTGTTGGGAGGAGCTGGGATTCAAAGAGAGGAACACGGAAGGCCTTAGCCCATGTGCACTGACCTGCTGGCTTATCATCAGGAAGCCAGAGTTGCCTCAAAGGGTGGCTGGCTGGGAACCACAGAACAGCCTTGGGGCATCCTGGTCCTTGGCTCCCAGCAGTGGCCGCAGCGGATGGAGGGACCACTGGCTTGAGGGCTGGGTAGGTGCCTTAGTTGGTTGGTTGTTGGCCCATGATTCTGGCAGGAGCTGCCTGTCTGGGCCGTTTCCCTCCCCACCAGCCAAAGAAAGAAGCCAATGTTGGTTTAAGAGTCTTAACTCTCTTGTTAGCCAGGAAGAAAGCAAGGCAGGGGGCCAGTTCCCTGGCAGGTTCACACATCATGATGAGTCAGCTGCGGAACGTCCGTCGTTGGTTTAGCCGCTTCGGCCGCAGCACAAGCGGCCTGCGTTCCCACGGCAAGCCGAGGTTCCCACGAGTCCCCAGCTACCCTGATGTGCGAACCAGGCCACCACTTAATGCAGCCTGTTCTGCTGAAATAATTGTCCAGGAGGGCTGATTAATAACCCAGTTAACGCTCCTGTAGTCACAGATTTTTACGCACTGCCCCAGAATAGTCAGTGACAGTTCCCTCCGACTCTTTGCTCTGGTGCAGGGGGTAAATGGGAACTCGGGCAATGATGGCTCAGCAGCAATGCCATTCAGAAGGAAGGAACTGGCCAGCATTTTTTTAAAAAACTGACTAAAAAAGAAATTGGTGCCATTTTTGTGTGTGTGTGAAGGCTTAGGGTGAGAGCTAAGCTTTCTCTTTTTAAACATCTTATCATTCCTTTTGTATTCTATTTCAGAAAGCATGGCTGTTCTAATTGCATGTTAATAATTCTAACTTGGATTTATTATTACCCCTTTAACGTAATTCCTCGGGAGTTATTTGGTTGCAAAGAAAATGTCTACAAATCGGCCTGATTCCGATTATGAGCCTCATTGCTTTTGTTTTTTGAAAACTGAATGTCAAATGATTTAGTATTGTAACAAAGATACCGAGCATTAATTTTTAGTCAGCTTGTTTGCATATTTGGGGTTGACTTAGACTCCTTGCAGGAGGCTGGAGAAAGAGCATCGCGGACTTGTTCTCTTAGCTGGGCGGATGTTGTCATTGAGCAGGGGAGGGCTGCCGGTTGGATGGCCTTTTAAGACGGCGGCATGTGAGACCCCTGTTGCGTTTGCACTTTGCTAGTAAATGCTCTTCTTCCCGCTGACCCTCTCCCCTTGGGGAGGCCTCCAGGGCCGGCCTGCTTTCTGTGGGTCACTGCCTGCCCGCCCACTCTTGCGGCCTGCCCCGTCTCGCCCAGGGCACAGACAAGCTCCCACTCTTAACTCGGCGAGCAGGACTTGAGAGTTGCTCCATCTGAAAACATGGCTGTGCTGCAGAAGGTTGCCCCTCCTTCCTGCCCTTCGCTCATTGCTCCTCCACTATCTATCACCTCTGCAGGACTGCTTCTCAGTGGAAGGGGAAGACCTGAAGCATGACTTTGAACGCTTACAGTTGGCCATGGAGATGGTTGGCTTCCTTCCCAAGACACGCAGACAGTGAGTTGGCACCCCTTTATTATTTATTAATTTGTTTTGTTTGATTTATATACCACAAGAACCACAAGAACCACTCAGGGGAGTGTCGGGCGTTTCCGTGTTCTGAACTGATCTAGCAAACCCTCTGGCACGTAGATTTGGTGGTTCTTCAGCATTCTCTTTTTTAAAGAGAACATGTTTTGTACTCTGTTACTCTTAAAAGTTGCTTTCAAGGAGACTTGCGGCTGCTTTTCCGGGTCTAAAACAAGTGAAGTATATTTGCTTTAGCTTGCTTTAGTCAATGAAGAAGTAATTTCCGAGCACAGCCCCAGTGTTTATGTCACCAGAGCACCCTTCATTCAGTGTTTTGTGGGCTTGTTTGGTGACAGGTTCTCAGCAATTCAGGCATCATATGGAGTTAATTAGGTGGCTTCCTAAAATATTAATTGTATATGCCGCTGAAAATATTTGGGGCAGATGTGCCTATTATCTAGGTCTGTTTTCCATATCGTGTTTTTGCCCGTGAGAAACTGTTGGATAAGAGCATTGTGACTTTAATAGGCCTCTTATGATCAAAACCGACTTGAAGCCTGCGAGAGTTGGGCGTTGGCCAGGAGGTGCTTGGGCCTTCTTGGGGGTGGTTGCTGGGCTCCTGAGACGGCGAAGGCAGTGAGCCCCCCCCCCCCGCTCTTGCTTGGTGTCTCCAGGATTTTTTCTCTTCTCTCGGCCATCCTCCACTTGGGCAACATCTGCTACAAAAAGAAAACCTACCGGGACGACTCCATCGATATCTGCAACTCGGAGGTCCTACCGGTGGTCTCTGAGCTCCTGGAGGTGAGCGGTGGGAGTGGGGCGGCGGCGGTGTGTGGGGGGGGCGGCGCACCTGTCGGGCTCCTAATCCTTGGGAGCACCAGCGTCTCCAGGGCGTAGCTTGTGAGCGGGAGGCCGTCGGGTCGGGTCAGTCTGCCCTCTGCTCTCCTGGGCAGGTCCCCCATGCCGGCAGTGTTTTGCCTGTGGGCTCCAGATGGAGCTGGGGCCTGACCAGGCTCTGGGCACGGGGAGCCAACTGGACTGAGTCCCTGCGGCCGAGGGAGCCCAGAAGGGGCGGAGGGGCTCCTTCCGTTCACCCTCAAGGGGCAACATTGGAACAGGAACTGACACAGACGAGGAGGGCAGACCTTTTCTCTGCTGCCCAGGGCGCCTCACGAGCGCTGCCTCCATACAGAGGGGAATGCCTGTCAACAAGGTTGGCTTGAGGCCTCTTCTGAACACAACGTATGCAGTGGCCTCAGTGCAGTGCTCTAAACTAGAGCAGCAGCACAATTGCAGCTTGTTTACAAAGCCACCCCAGGTATCCCGTGTCACATCCCCCCCACCCCACCCCCCGGGAGGGCTGATGCACAAGCAGAGGTGCAGAGGGCTTGCTGCTCCTGCTTATGCCGTGAACATGGCTGAAACAAGCCAGCCGGATTCTGCTGTGCTGCTTGGCGCTAAGCAGCTGCCGCAGTGCTGTGGCTTTCCGTGTGAAGAACCTTGAGACCAGAGTGAAAGGGGGGGGGCTACTCAGCCTGCGGTGGGGGGGGGGAGCAGGATCTCGGGCCACATTTCTTCTGGTTTCTCTGACGCCGCTTCGTCAACCCACTTTGCTTCGGTCTGCCTTGGCTTCCGACCCCCCCTTCCTCCTGCACAGGCCTAGCTGCCTAGCAGTTGCATGTTGGGCTGCAAGCCGTGCAGCTTCGGGAAGTGGTGGTGGAGAGGATCCGGCCTTTCTTGGTGGCTGATAGGTGACAAATCTCTTGCGTCAGTACCTGTTTCTGGGGGGCGGGGCGGCCTCAATCCCCCCCCCCCCAAAATAGCTGTTTGGATCGATTGCTAAGATGAAGAAGGTCAGTTTAAAGAACCAACTGTCCTTCAAGAAACCACCTCCCCCTGTGCTTAGGTTGTGAGGGCCTCCTGCCCACCCCCGCCCCAAGAGAACAGTGGACTAGGGGAGTGAGAGCAGGTCCGTTTGGTTACAGCCACCGGGCTGTCCGGCCACCTCCCTAGTGAGAAGGCACAGGCGGCTGCTTCTCATCAGATCTGCTCTAGAGACCTTCCTGTTTTCCCACAGTCCTGGGCTGTGTTGAAAGTCTTTCCTGCTTGGGCTAGGTGTCAGCTGAGAGTGTATCCGGAGTGTATTCGCAGCCTTTTAATAGCAGACAGCCTCGGCTCTCCTTGGTGGAGCCAAAAGGTGTGCTTTCATTTTTGGAAGAAATGGATGTTTTCCAAATGAAGAGTGGATGATTCTATAAAATGGGTCAGTGAGGCGGGCCACCCCGGCCTGTCACCCCAAAACCGTTGGCCCAGGCAGCTGTGGCCCTGCTGGGCTGCAGAGTGGCGCCGTCGTAGAGAGCAGAGGCAAACGCCCGGCGGTCTTCCGCGCCCACGCCAAAGAGGCCAAGCCAGGCCGCTTGCTTGAGGGTGAAGGATTTGGTCCTACTAGGGGCTCCCGTGGAAATAACCCCGTTGTGACCACGGGGCCACTTTCTTCCCCCAGAGACTGCCAGGCCATCCAGGGCATGGAAGAGAGGCCTGCGGGTTTTCCTTGGGGGCCTCGGCTGCCTCAACGATCCTGTTTGCTGCCTCCTTCTGCCTCTGAAGGAGTGGCTTTTAGTCCCTGTAGCTGGAAGCCTTCTGCCATCAACCCAGGGCCTGCATGGCATCGTTTGTGGCGCTCGGCCTCAGAAGGCAAACACTTCCCCCATTGTGTTCT
The DNA here is from genome assembly GCA_023846285.1 of Phrynocephalus versicolor. Lineage (NCBI taxonomy): Eukaryota > Metazoa > Chordata > Lepidosauria > Squamata > Agamidae > Phrynocephalus > Phrynocephalus versicolor. The sequence continues at coordinate 9,738,253 of JAHTLZ010000252.1, read as the reverse complement.
GCCTGAGAGACGCAGGCGCTTGTCGGCCACAGCCATAGGGCACCAGAGCAGCAGGACCCCGGGTCGCCTTGGGGGTGGGGGTGCGTCCGCGTGGCAGTGCAGCGGCTGACACAACAGGGCAGCGAAGAAAGCCGGGCCACTGTGCTCTGTGGCTTTCCTCTTGTGAACAGACCACAGGGAGAGCCCGAGGTGTCTTTTAGGTGGGAGAGAGCATGGTGGGCAGAAGCCGTCAGGCGGTGCGCGTCAACCCACAGGCCGGTTGTAACTTAATGAGCCTTGGTCCCCTTGTTTATTGTGTTGTGTGACCAGCTGCTGTGTTAGTTTGGTGGTCACGATTCGCTCTTAAGCCATTGCGTAGGCTCTGTCCATCATGGCCTTCAGCCTTCCTCTTGAGCTGGGCTACTCTTCCCAGAGGGCGCTCGATGCCTGGGGGGTTTCTCGGCCTGCTCCTTCCATTGCTGAGGGGAGCCTTGCAGGCCAGGCACAGAATGAGGAGGGCCGCTGGGGATTTGCATTTCACTCCTCCGTTATGTGGAACGAATCCATGGTGGTTCTTCCTTCATCAGGTAGGGAAGAAGGAGGGCGCACAGCTTCTCTCTCCATGGTGTTCTTAGAACAATGAGCCTTTCAGATCCTGGGTGAAAACACGGCTCCCCGATTCTTAGGATCGGCCTGGAGGCCCACCAGTGAGGATAGCAAGAGTGTGAAGAGCTCCTGGAGTTTTGAGGAAGAAAAGGTGGCACCTGTCAAGTTGTCGTTTGGAATAGCTCAGCCTTAGTCCGACTCCACCAAGCCAGCGAAGAGAAGCTGCCAGGCGGGCGGGTGGTGGTCCAGGGCATTCCTGACACAGGATCAGGGGGAGGCAGCCCCTCTCCCCCACCACCCCACTCCACCTGCAGAGAGCTGGGGTTTCCCCTGCCTGCCCTCTTTGATGCTCTTCTTCTGTTGGGTTGCTGCTTCCTCTGCATGAGCCACGGGAATGCTCCTTTGCAGTAAAACCTCTCGTAGGTTTTTTTTTTTTGGTGGTGGTGGTGGGGGGGGACATCGGTTGAGGAGATACCTCAACGTACGAGCACTGAGGGTGGCGGCTTATCTGACGGGTTGGATAACTTGTGAGTTTCAAGAAGCTTTGGAGCCGATTCAAGTGGGAGTGGGGGGCATGGTGGCACCGCCTTGCCGACCAGTCTGAAAAGGCCAGGAGGCAGCCTCTTATGCCACCTTCCATCCACGGCATCGGCAGCAGCTTCACCCCCAACCGACCAACCAACCGCCTGCCCTTGCTCTCCCTTTTTATAGGGTTCTTATGGACTGGGCAGGCTCCCACTTTCCCAGCTGTGGACAGAGCCACTGCTAAGGGCAGGCCACGGCAGCCACCGGTTTTCTCTATGCAGGAAGGGAAGCAGGTGGCCCCCTGTGAGGAAAGCAGCCCGTGGCTTAACTGCCCTCCCCACACACACCATGCCGTGGGCTCCAAGGTCTCTCAGGGTCCAAGATCGGAGTGCTTTTACTGCCTCAACGCCCGGGGATTTCTGAGGGGCTCCTGTAAGGCCACGCTGCCGGGGGAGCATATGGAAGATGGCTGCCTTCCCCCTTCTGTGTGTGTCTGTGTGTCTTGGCATTGTTCATTGGTGTTTTAATGCTGCGTGGACTCCGTCTCCCCGCCACCACCACCGCCACCACTGAGGCCTCCATTGTTTCTTTCCTCTTTTGTGACTAATGGTGGGATTTGTGGGTCCTCAGGTGAAAGAAGAAATGCTGTTTGAAGCCCTAGTGACCAGGAAGACGGTGACAGTCGGGGAGAGGCTGGTCTTGCCCTACAAACTAGCGGAGGTGAGTATCACCACCAGCACCTTCCCTTTGGGGTGGGGGTGGGTGGCGTGGGTGGCGTGGGGTGGTTTGGGGGAGACCAGGGCAGGCCTCTGCGCTCCAGCCCTCACGCGGCCGGTTCTGGGCTCTGAGACCAGCTGGAGCCTTTGAGTCTTCTGCCTGTTGGTTTTTTTGCTAAGAAGAGCAGCAGGATTTGCATGCAATATCCGGGAGGGGTAATCATCCTTCTAACGTGGCATCCCATTCCTGTTCGTTTTTGCCTAATCTGGGTGCTGCTTTATCAGTTTCTGTAATGCTGTGTAATGTTGTGGGTTTGGAAGTGTTACCTGAAGGAGACCAGTGGGCTTGAAACCCAGGGGTGCCAAAGGCGAGGCGGGCTCCCCCAGGGAGGGGCGCGCAACGGCGAGAGAACGGGGCCGGGTTGCGTCCGACACTTGCAGCAGCCGTCCTAGTTTTTAAGGCCCGCTCCTGCCGCAAAGGGAGGCAAGGCCTGTCATGAGCACTGGGAGGTCAGTGCGTCGTAGAGAATGGCAGTCGTGAGGCACAGGGCACCCCTGGCCACCTTGCAGAGGCTTTGGTGACAGGAACATGGAGAGCTTAGGCGACCCAGACCTCCCCCCCCTCGGGTGGAAGGGCAAGCGGTGCCTTTGAACGCTCCCTGCAAAGATGCCCCCCCCCCGGTGCCTGAAAGAGCCTCAGTCCCTCTTTCCAGAAAAGCAAACGAACTGTCATGGATTTCCCAGTTTATTTCTTAACAATGGGACTTGATGTTCCAGGCTATCACGGTGCGGGATTCCATGGCTAAATCCTTATACAGCGCCCTCTTCGATTGGATTGTGTTTCGCATTAACCACGCACTTTTGAATACCAAAGACTTGGAGGAAAGCACCAAGGTAACCACCAGCCAGCATCTCTCTCTCTCTCTCTCTCTCTCTCTCTCTTGCTGTGTGTGTGTATGTGCGTGCATGCGCGGGCTGAAGAGACAGGGGAAAGCATCATCCATTGGGGTTGGTAGAATTATTTTCAAAGATACATCATGGCTGGGGAGTCAGAAGATATTTTCTGAACATTTCTATGGTTCATCAGTCCCTCAAAGCTTTTGTCTCTTGGAAAACAGTGCTAAGCTGTCAGAGTGGTTCAGAGGACCGAGCTTTTTTGAGTGGTTGAATGGAGCAGAGCCTTCTGCCCTGGTTTGGAGACTGGTTTCCTCTGAAGGAAGGCCATTTCTAAGCCAAAGCCCAGCCAGAACGGGCCATAGTCACACCACCACCACCCCAGGTGATGGGGCGTCCAAAGGTACCTAGCTTCCCAGTTGCCTGCAACAGCTGCCCTGCCCCTGCACATTGGATTCAGGAAGCCTGGACCGGCTCCTGGGACAAGGGAGAGGAAAAGGGAGGAAGAGGCTTCACTCCTTTGCAAGACAGGAGCCATCCCGATAAAAGCATCTTCCAGCCCATCACCATCATCTTCCTGTGACAGAGCAGAGGTGGGGAATGATGTAGGTCAAGGTGTGTCCGATGGATGGCTGTTTTCTGAGCAGGGTTTGGATTACTGCAGTTGATTCCTGACTTGTGGATTAGTATCTCAATTTCCCCCAGATTCACTTGACAATTATAGCAATTGATCTTGGATGCCATAAGACTAAAGCTTATTCCTAATGAACACAGCAGTATTGGTTTTTTTACTGCTGAATGTTTAATGCAGACCCTTTCTTGCTTCTCTCAGCCCTCCAGTCAAGTCGTGTTATGGGCTTAATGGACCCAGGCCGACAGCGAGAGTGGTCAGCACTTAGCAGATTGCAAATAAATCCCACTTGTCCAGGCTTCGTGTGGGTCATTGCTCCATACTTGGATTGGGACTCACGTCTGAGTACTGGCAATATCTTTGCCGCAGAAACCTCCTGTCTGTAGAAGACAATTTGCATGTGCATGTGTGTGTGTTTATATAGGTGTATGGTGTATGGTCGGTAAAATGAGTACCCAGCTTGCTGGGGGGTTGGGCAGTGCGTAGCCTGCATACTGTAATTAACACTGTAAACCGCCTTGAGACTACTTGTGCTATGGGGCGGTATGCAAGCAGGACACTTTGCTTTGTAAGATTATCCAGCATTGCAAAGCATTCTGTGCGCACCCATGAACCCTGCTTTTCTCTTTTTAAAAGCTTTAATCTGCAGTGTAAGTCTCAGATGCAAAGCAACCAGAGAGCTGGATGAGTCTCTCCTATTACATCTGCATCATCTGGTGCATTAAATACTTGTATGCCGAATTTAAGATCTGTAACTTTGTATATTGACAAGCTCATGTCAGTATTCAGTTTATTAAATCCTCTAACATATCTATGGTGGTTTGTTAGAGGATTTGATGGTGAGGGGGCATTTTATTTTATTTTGAATATTTTACCCCACCCTTCTCCTTGGAAAAGGATCCAAGGTGGCTTACAATAATGAGGGACAATGTGCAGCCCAGAACATATAAGACACATTCAAGTTAAGAACAGGGAATTAGAAGAGGCATCTTAGAACATTAAAAGGTAGAATTAACAAAGAGCATGCAAGAAGAAAAGAAAAATCCATTAAGAGGGGTGAAAAGAACGTGGAACACTGGTGTTCTTATGAAATCAAACAATGCAATCATGTATGGTAATCCATCTAAAGTCGCCTAGGAGGTAGTCCCTCATTCAGAGAAAGCTTGTATTTCTCTGGTTGAATACTCAACAAATTGTTGGTGTAAGGATGTTCTTTCTTACTGGTTTCCTGTATTGCACTGAAGAGAACCTGGGGGAAAACCCTACAGCTTACTGTGTGTAGAAGATGTCATGATAGATCAAGAAGGAGATGATTCTTCTCCTTAATAGAAATGTGCGCCTTCACAGAGGGACACAGATTTTCATCTGGTGGAGGCTTGACTAGATTACACCCTGGACTTAGAAGACTGTATTTATTAATTTTTGGAAACATAAATTGATAAATTTGGCTCTCTGCTTCCATACAGGAAACCATAAAAGTAAATATTATTCATTAACTCTTTGGGGATTAACTGGACAATCCCTAAATAAATCCCTTGTTAAATAAATCCAGAGACTCTTGTTTAGCTTTAAAGCGCCCTTTCCGTAGGACACAATAGGTAAAAAATAGCTATAAGGGCGGGCTTTAATATCTGGGAAAGGGGTTGTCGTCGGTGTGGAAAAAGTGGGGTAGGGTGGGGTGGGGGTGAAAGCATTCAGACCTCATGGCAGCCCCATCCCTGGGCCTTGCATGGTTTCCAGGGGAATGCGTTCACGATATTTGCTCAGGAAGGAGCCCTGATCCATTGGCTCTGGTGGCGCCTGGATCCGACTGCTCCCTCTGTCCCCCCCTCCCCCCGGCCGCTTCACCTTCTGCTTTGATGGAGAGCCGAAGCCACAGCCTGTGGGGTTTTCACCCCTTGCCCCCTGGCCGTCTCGTGGGGTGGAAGCGAACTCCCCCCCACCCCACCCAGCCATGGTTACTCTCTGAAGCAGGTGACGGGTGCCCAGTGTGAGAAGCAGAGCTAGAAGGCAGGCAGAGCTAAGGCTGGCAGAGAGGCCTGGTGTATCCCATCCCACCCCACCACCCCCGCTTTCGTCCTGGTGCCGTGGCTCACGTGGCTGGTGGAGGAGTCCTCCCTCCTGTCTCGGCCTGCATTGCAAGAGCTGTGCAAAGCATAGCCCCCCCCCCATCAGCAGGAGAGTGTGACCCCCCCTGGCGTGGGTTCTTCAGCCTTGGTCCAGGACCTAAGGCTTGCATTTTTTGCAAAGTCTACGGAGGCCGGAGGCTGCCAAGTTTCTGCTTTTCCCTGTGTTGCAGACTTTGTCCATTGGAGTCCTTGATATTTTTGGCTTTGAAGATTACGAAAGCAATAGCTTCGAACAATTCTGCATCAATTTTGCCAATGAACGGTTGCAGCACTATTTTAACCAACACATCTTTAAACTGGAGCAAGTAAGTCTTTGAAATGACCATTACTATTTTCACGGGGACTGCGGGTGCACCTGCCACCCGAGAATTCCTTAGGCAGAGGGGAGTTCTGTGTTTGGGCTGGTTGATGTCGGAAGCCGGCATGCAAACAGCAAGGGCCGGGCCCACCCGCCCGGAGGCTCAGATTCTTCCCATCCGCACCCTGTCCCCTCTTGCCTCCCTTCAGGCCATTTCCACTGCTGTATTTGGGGGGAGGGGCATATTAATTGGTCAGGTGTCAAGGCGGCCTCCAGAAAGAGCCTTCCCTAGACACCTGGGGAGCCCCTTTCTCTGCCAGGACAGGACTGTCCCTGGATGCTCCCAAGTGCACTCAGAGGAACAGGCTTGCTCGGCCCAGGGGAGGGCAATTTGATTTCCCACCATGTGAAGGCTGCTCACGTGTTGCTTGGCTTTGTTCTTCCTGTGACCCCCACCCCACCCCCACCCCCACCCCCCAAGGAGGAGTACCGCCTGGAAGGCATCCCCTGGCATAACATCGACTACATCGACAACTCCGGCTGCATCAACCTGATCAGTAAGAAACCAACCGGGCTCCTCCATCTGCTGGATGAGGAAAGCAAGTGAGTGGGGCAAACACCTTCTGCACACTGGGGAGGGGGGGGCTGGGCCCCACAGGATTGGGCCTAGAAATCTGGGTGGAGGCAGTGCAGCCATTCTCAGCTTTCCTCTCTTATGCCCCAGCAACTGTGCCCTCAAAGCAGCCGAGGCCACGATAGGACAGGAATGCCTCTGCGCGTCTCTTTCTTTGCAGGCCTTTAGTTACTCTGTCTTTGTTGGCTGGACGTGGGATGTGCAGGGGGAGCGGGGGAACCTGGAGAAACCAGGAGCGCCTGGAGTTACTGGAGCCTGTAAACATTTGCAGATGGACCTTCCGTGGCCGGCCAGGGCAGCAGGAGAGGATTGCAACAGGGTTGGAGAGGGCGGGGAGGCTCAGAATTGGCTACGAAAAAAAAAAAGCCCAAGATGCAGCACCCCATCCTTCTGTGTCTTTCCGTTAATGCAGACGCCACTGGCTGAGTGGTCGCAAATCGTTTTTAGTGTCTTGAGAATCTGGAGAGAGAGAGAGAGAAAGGTCTGAGATGGGAGGCGTCCCTGGACTCAGCCCCTTCTTGCGCGATTAGTGCTTGGTGCTTTTCCTCTGTTGATCTAGTTTCCCACAAGCTACAAATCAAACACTGCTGGACAAGTTTAAGCGTCAGCACGAAGGGAACCTCTACATTGAATTTCCAACTGTGATGGAACCTGCTTTCATCATCAAACACTATGCTGGAAAAGTGAAATATGGTGTGAAGGTACCTTGTTCATTGCTACCTATTTTTTTTTCAACCCCTGATAGTCACAATAATTACTGCCAGGTGGGCTCTTCAGGGAGGAGAAACTCTAATGTCAGGGTAGACAAATCCCCCACAAAACAGAAATTGCATTCAGCAGGTTCTGCCTCTCGAACCTGTAGTGCCCACTTTTGTGTCTGAGGAAGTGGACTCATCCAAGAAAGCTTGCATTAAAATATAGCTGTTAGTCTTGAAGGTGCTACGACGTTTTTGTCTTGTTTGTTTCTTTGCCTGATATTCTGGCACAAATTTCAGAGCCCCCCCCACCCCACCCCCAGCAACAGAACAAGTAGTAAAACCTGTGCCAAACGAGCAGACACCAGGAGAAGGAGGAAGCCCCACTAATAAGGACCCTCTCTCTGTCCTTGTCTTTAGGATTTCCGGGAGAAAAATACGGACCATATGAGACCGGACATTGTCGCTCTCCTCAGAAGCAGCAAGAGTGCCTTTATATGTGGACTGATAGGGATCGATCCTGTCTCAGTGTTTCGCTGGGCGGTCCTCAGAGCTTTCTTCAGAGCTGTGGTGGCCTTCAGGGAGGCCGGAAGAAGATTCACTTCAAAGAAAACAGGTAGGCGTCCTGGATTGTGCCTCCCCCGGCATGTATAGGAAACACGTTACCCTCTTCGTTCTTTGAGGGATATATCAGTGCTTTGTATTTCATGGGCAGTGTCTGAATTCAGATCTTCCACAGAAGGTTTTTATGCGCGTTATATGTTCACCCTCAATATTTCTTTCTTTCTTTTTTTAAAAGATTATTGTATATTAAGCATGATTCAGCGAGTAGCAGTTAAGACAGATCATAATATTTCAGGATGAGTGAATCAGGTCACCTTCTTTTAGAGGATTAATTCTTCAGAGAGCCCAGAGACTGTACAGATTTTCAAAGTGTATTATGTCTGTAGGATACTAATTCACTTGCTATATTTTTTTATTGAACCTTTTCTTTCTTTCTTTCTTTCTTTCTTTCTTTCTTTCTTTCTTTTCTTCCTTCCTTCCTTCCTTCCTTCCTTCTTTCTTTCTTTCTTTCCTTCTTTCTTTCAATTCCTTCCATTTATGCAGAAGGTATCCTAACTCCTAGGGAAGAGTGGTGTGTGGCCAATAATAACTCACCTAAGGGTCGCTGGCTGACTTTTTACAGGCAAAGGTAGCTTAAAGGAGAGCCCTTGTGCCTTGCTTGGTTTGCCATATGCTCCTGAACCAAGGAAATGGTCTTTGACAGAGGCAGGCCGTGGAGGACAGAAGGGCCCAGCGGTGAATCTAGGCCACTCCTGGGCACCCAGAGCTCGGGAATTCCTTCACAGAGCCTCTGTTGACTCTAGTGTTGAGGTCTGGCGATGGATGGGTCATTTATCCATGGCAACATTTCAACCGCTGTAGCCAGCTCCTGAGAAAACTGGAAAGTGGACATGCGGGTTTATCAACCTGGTGGGGGCCACCTGCTTACCTGGAATTTGGGATTGGGGTGGGGTGGGGTGAGAGATGTTGAGCAGGATACAAACCCGGGTTTCCTCTTGCAGAAACAGATTTTTGCCAGTATGGTGGGAATGCAAGGAAATATTTAATGGACATATGTAATGTTTTTGGAAAAGTGAGACCTTTAAGATGCTTCCTTTTCATTTGCCAATTATTTGCTTGATTACCTCCCTGGAATACAAACACACACACACACACACACACACACACACTTACACAAGCGAGGCCAGTCAGACCCTAGCAGGGCGATGACAGCCGTGTGCCCAGGGGTTCTCACAGGTGAAAGATAGATGGGTCGCTTGAAGACTCATGTAGGGGGTTGCGACTCCCACGTGTTTTGCACTCCCCCCCCCCATGGCAGCAGTTTCTACAAGGGAGACACATCACGGGGGGACAGTGGTGAGGGTTAGGGTGCCAACGTCTTCCCTCTCCGGCTGCTCTTCAGCCTCCGCAGCTTTCCTCCCGAGGGGTGGGGCTCTGTGTAGCATTGGTGGGCTTGAATGAGGCTTGACGCCAAGGGGAGGCAATAGCCTTGTGGAGCTGTGGGGGGGGGTGAGGGCTGCTGGGGGAGCGATGGCCAAGAGGACCCTGCATTGTTTTCTCCCTAACATTACTGCTGCTTGGCTCCTGGCATCCAGACTGCTGCACCTTGTTTGTCAGGACAAATGCTGCCCAGTTGGCCACCCTCAGCCAGTATGGGAAACCACCGGGATGAAATATTAGAGCGCCCCCCCCATAGTTAGCAGGAGCAGAGCCGGGGAGGCGGGGGGGGGGAATGTAGGAATCGTGGCGGGGTGGTGGAGGTTTCGTCCCTTGTGCCCTGCAGCTGATACAGTTGGGATGCCTCCTTCCTTCACCCCAAAGCCCTTGGCAGCTCTTAGCCCAACCTGGTCTCCAGTGCAAAGGCTCGATGCTTGGCCGATTCCACCCTGTCGGTATGCGGCCGGAAGGGATGCCTCACATCTGCTTCTGGTTTGGCCTGCTTGGTTAAGCTGCCTTATTTCCCCCCTTGTTTTCTGTGACTGTGGCAGCCTGCCCTGTGTGCCAGTATATCTGTTGGCTCTTTTTAAATAGATTTGTCTATCAATATTTATTTGCTGTTTTGTCTTTCTAAGCTTTTTTTCATCCTTATGTCCTTCTACAGTTAAATATAGACCTGGGAGCTTTGCAGAGGCAAAAATACCCCCCCCCCCTGGTCAGCGTTCTCGGGCGCCTTCTGCTGACTCCTTAAGAAGTGGGCAGGCACTCATGGCCTTTTAGGCTTCCTCAGAATTGGGACTCGAAAATTGTGGTGTTGTTCTTTTTGCAGTTTCTTTTCCTCTTTTCCTTTTCCTTGTGGTTTCAGATTTTGGTGAGGAAAACAAATTGTTATCCAAGCTAAAAGGGGGGGGGTCATAGTTTTTCCCCCCCATTAATGAGAAAAGAGGCAGGGAAACCATGAACCCTCAGAAGCCTTGCCTTGTGAGGCCTAGGGCTTTTACTCGATCGAGGGACCGCCTGGACACGGCAGTGCTGGTCCAAGGGAACATTTGGGTGCCTGGAGCTCCCGATGCCCCCTCTTCCTGTTTCCGGCTGTGCTTGCGTCGCTTTTAGATGTGCAGCAGGACAGCCAATGGGGTTGGTGCTGCTTCTGAGGTCTCTTCCATCAAATGCAGTGATTCAGGGTGACTTCTTCCTTTCCGCCAGCTAACCTTGAAATCAAAGCTGGTGCAGATTTGTTGCTGGGTGTCTGTTGCCAAGGCCACCCCAAGGGGTGGGGGAGTCAGAGGAGCCACTCTCTCCCTGGGCTACTGGGCCTCCAGATGGAAGCTGCTGCCCCAGAAGGAAAGTCCATTCCTGGCTGTGCAGGTTCCACTGAATGTTCTTTGGCCCAAATTTATTTATTTATTATTTATTCATTTTTTACACTTATATCCCGCCCATCTTCCGGAACGGAACTCTGGGCGGCTCACAACAAAACAATGAATCAAAAGACAAATTCCAATTAAAAATGCAACCTTGCCACAGCTTGAGCCCCTCTTCGCCCAGTTTCCCTGTTCTTTGACTCTGCACAGAGTCACCAGACTGCCCAGTTACGCTGTGCCCTCAGCAGATGTGGTTGTAGCTCAATGGAATAAATATATGATGTTACTTGGATGGATCAGAGCTATAACAAAAGAAAACCTTTGTCTTGAATTGCAAAACCCAGGCTTAGAGTTCAGCTTGCCCAGGAAGGGTCAGGCAAGTGACCATAGGCAATTATGGGGTATAGAATTAGTAGTGATAAACCAGCCGGTCCCTGTGTAAGAGGGGCAAGGATTGCTTCAGTCTCCTTGGGGAAGGGCTGAGATGGAGGGGGGCCTGGTGGAGCCATTGCACCGGGTCATATTATTATTTGTTATAACCCTCTTGGCTGCAGCTTTGGCTTGCCGGGTTGGAAGAGCAGGTCCCCGGAAACCCAGGGCTTTACCCGAAGGTGCCTGAGCGCCAGACTGGCCTGTCTGGCCTTGTGCACACCAGGGTCTCCGTCAATAGGGAAACGCTTGTTCACCCACAGAGGAAGTGAGCCTGCCTTTGGGATAAATGCTGTGTCGCTCCGGCCGCTGTCCTCTCACTGTTCGCGATCCTCCCTTGGTTTCTGCTTACGTAATCTCTCCTCTTCTCTCCGTGTCTCTGTTTTGCTTCCCAAGGCCATGAGGATGCGGTTCTGAAAAGTGTGGATAGTTTTAGCTTTCTCCACCACCCAGTTCACCAGAGGAGCTTAGAGATCCTGCAGAGATGCAAGGAGGAGAAGTACAGTAAGGCGCCATCCCCCGCCACCTCTCCAACATATATATGCACTCACACGCAGCAGGAAATGGACACCAGGAGCGTACGGAGCGGTCGGACTGGGAAGCTGCACCGGGCGGGGGGCGGGGGTAGGCTTCTCGGTCAGCACCCCAGAGGCCTTGGGAAACCGCTGGCCCTTGAGTTCAGAAGGGATGCTCTGCCCTTGTCTCTCCTTGCAAGCCATGGGCCTGAGAAAGGCCGGGGGACATTTGGCTGAAGGACCTGCAGGTCAACAGCTGAGGAATCAAGGCCTTTGGGTGCCAACGGGCTCCTCAGCCCTTTGGATCCTTCTGGGCTCCAAGGGAGCGTCTTGGTGCATTAATCTTGGCAGGATCCCCAGGGCCGGGTCACACGTTCACTTCCCTTTCATTTTTTAAATAAAAGCATCCACATAGGGATTGCAAAGAGAAATTTCCACCATGACTTTAGTGCCTCCTGAAAAAAAAATTGATTGGTTGATTGATTGATTGATTGACAGACAAGAGTTGCGGGGCTGGTGGTTATGCACTTGGTCTCCATTTCCTTACCTTCACTTCTGTCTGTTTCATAATAAACTAGTCCTGCATGAAAACCAGCCCGGTTTGCCTTTGATACTAATGATGGCTGGATTCCCCATCCGTGGGAAGAGAAGGGGCCCAGCAGCATGGAACGTAACCCCCCCCCTCTGCCATACTGACGAGCACGTGGTGTTTCAGTGTGACCATTCCGAGGAGGAGGAGGAGGAGGAGGAGGAGGCCCAGAGCTGAGCGCCCTCCTTAAGCAGCTCAGCCAAGGGTGCCATGGTCTCCCCTTCAGGGTCAGGCATCTCCCCAGGACCTATGTCTAGGGCAGGGGTGGCAATCCTGCAGCTCTCCAGATGTTTTGGACCCCCCCCAACTCCCACAGGCCTCGAACATTGGCAAGATAATCTCAGAATGCTGGGTTTTGTAGTCCAGAACATCGGGAAGGACAAGGGGCCCAACCCCCACACCACCCCTGCTCTAGAGGAAATGGTCCCTCATTTGGTAATAAGCCCAGATGTTGGGTGTTTCTGGGAAAGCTTAAGATCTGATGCACCAGGAAGGTTTAGAGAAAGGGCAGGCTTTCTGCTCTTTGGGGCCACAGAAACGCCTGGCACAGGGCACGGCCTCCCTCTGCACCCCAAGGTGGGTAGCCAAGTGCGGGCACAAAAAGGAGCCTTCTGGTTCTCAAACCAGAGCAGACCGGATGAGTTGCGTAAACGTCATGGAGCACAGACACACAGAGACGCACTGTAGTTTCAAACTGTCTGTGAAGAGAAGATGGCCACGCCCAGAACCTGGCAACCCACGGCCACCGAGTCAGCTCTGGGGAAGGGGGAACCTGCATAGGAATTACCTTGTGCGGAGGTGGCACCCCCCCACACACACACACCAGCTGCCTATGGGAAGAGCCTCCCACTCTTTTTCGTTGGCACCTGCCTTGCTGCCATCTCCTTCCTCAGAGCGGCCATCTTCTCCGTGGAGGTCTCGGTCGTCCCAGGGAGCAGCAGCAAAGCACCAGAGCTAGAAGTGTTTGCTGAATTTTGTGGTGATGAAAACACATGAGTTGTTCTAGGCTTTGGGGAATTTCTCTCTCTCTCTCTCTCTCTCTCCCTCCTGAATCTGCTCATGATTATTATTATTTTTTTTGGGGGGGGGAGGCAGCTATCTTTTGTTGGGGGGCCACATAACTTTAAAATCCCTATTTTTAAAAGGATAAAGTGACTAGAACTAAGTGCAGTCTCTTCAAACGTAGTTGCACCATCGGTTTTGTACAACGTTATTCTCCTACAGGCTGCTTTTCTTACTTGGCACCTCTACTGAATCCTGCCTGCCACCTTGATACTCTTGTCTTCCAGCTGCAGGTCACCCCTAAGGCGAACGGCTACCAAGCTCAAACGTGCCCAGCCTTGTTGTCATCTTTATTTTGTAGAATCAGGGGGCCAAACTGATCTTGGCCCCAGCAGACTGAGATACCCCATCAAATGATGAGAGTTTTAGTGTGTTTCATCACCAAGCATCCAAATGTATTGTCATGCCAATGATTTTAAAAACTAAAACCAAATCAGTGGTCCACGGAGCTGTAGTTCTTGCAAGTGTTACATATAAAACAGAGTAATTATTTTCTTCCTTCAAGGGTGGTGATGGTTAGTTACAATCTAAAGATTACTTCTAGATTTCCCTTAGAAAGAAGTTAATCCTAAAAGGCATAAAAACGTATTTTGCCAATCTGACTCCTGCGATAGATGAACTCTTGCCTTTTCATCACAGGTGGCTGACTCCAAGGTCTCCCTTCCCAGGGCTGCCCTGGGCTTTCCCCTGGCGTCACGCCTTCTCTTTCGTGTGGATTGGCTCATTTTCTGCAAACTTGTTTCTCAGTCATGCCCGATCCACAGCTTATTCTTGTTCCAGGATTTAGAGCAAACTAGCACGGAGGAGAATTGGCCTGGTGTCTCTGGGCCTTGGAAGGACTTCCTGTGTCCTGCCCAAATCAGGCTCAGACGTCACCCCTCGGTCGGCGGCTGTAGCCGAGGGCAACTGCTTGCCTCAGCCTCCCTTCATGATGGAAGTTACGCAGTTATGAGTCATAGCCCTGTCCCTGCCTAACCCTCACCCTAACCCTCACCCTCACCCTTGCCCCAAGTCCTGGGTTCTCTCTTTCAATACTCTCCCCCCCCCCCAAAAAAAAAGAACCCCTCTCGATTCCGCGATAATTTGGGAAGAGGGTGCACATGTGGAAGAGGGAAGTGCCACCCTCCTGAGCCCACTGTCTGGTCGATGCAGACCGCTCCAACTTCAGCCTGTGTCCCTCAGTCTGGAACACGACACCCAGACACGGACACCACCACCACCACCACTGTGGCCTCTTGGCTCCTCCGGGGTGGATAAAGCAGGCCAGTCAGCCGGTTTAATTGGGTGCCTCTGGGCGGCCTTTCTTGGCCTCTGCCTTTCTCCATAGCGTAACATTGGGGAGGGAGGAAGTGACTGGCAGGTGGGAACAAACCGTTGGCAAACAGTCTGCTCAGAGCTTGTCTTTCAGCCCTTGCGTTTGTGTCTCGTAAGTCCTTCCACCTGGTCTGAGAGGGGTGAGGCCGAGGCTTTTCAGGCGAGGGTCCTTTCCCTCTTTGGGTGGTTGAAAAGGAGGAGGGCTGGGAGGGGATTCTGTGGCAGAGCAACGCCGCCGACGTGCCTCCCCTTGTTGGCAGAGCCGAGGTCCCGTCCGTTGCATCCTGTGACTAGCCATGGCTCCCCTTGGACTGCCCTCCCTAGCCCATTCCCAGCATGCCTCATTTCCAGCTCATGTCGCAAGTTATAATCCATATTTGATTTTCAGTTTGGTGCACTGGTTGTTCCCCACCCCACCCCCTTATTGAACTCTAATCTTGCTGTGGATGTGCTGCTGCAGGTCTTGCTCGGAAGTGCCCAAGAACACCCCTCTCGGACCTTCAAGGAGGCGTTAACACGATCAATGAGAAAAGCCAGCGGTGAGTTAGGGGAGGTAGAAAGTGAAGCCACGGGGTGTGTGTGTATGTGGGGGGGGGAGCGCTCCCTTGGGAACAGTGGCCATTACCTTCTTAAAGCCTGCCACTCTGCTCAACGCCCTGCGTCCCCCCCCCCCCCCCAGCCCTTGGCCAAAGCGGGAAGGTGACCCGGTGCTTGTTTCCCCCCCTCCCCCCCCCTTTGCAGCGACACCTACGGGGTTGGCTGGAGCAACAGGACCGGCATCCGTCCCAGCCGGCTTTCCAGCCATCACAACGCCCTGGACAAAGATGGGATTTTTGTGAACTCAACCAATAGCAAGCTGCTGGAGAGAGCGCACGGCATCCTCATGTGAGTGCAGCTTCCGTCCCCCCCGCCTGGGTCGAGGGGCAGGCAGGAGGCGGGAGGGACCCCCTGTTGCTCTTCATGCCGTCTCCCCCTCCCGCCAAGGAACAAGGAGGTCCCGCTGGAAGGCTTCCCAGCCAAGGCTTCTGTTCAGCCCAAGCCATCCCTGATCCCTGCTGCCCGTTCGCCCCCAAGAATGGGGAGAAGGACTTCCTGGGCTTCCTGTCTGCTACCACCACAGAGACGTCACTCGCTTTCGGCATCAGGCGCCTACATCTGGAAGGGCAGGGGTGGCCGATGGCTCTTGAGCTTCAGGCAGCAAAGGGGCACCGGCCCTTCTGGACTGGAGCCCTCGGAGCCGTTGCAAGCCAGCCTGTGCACTGTTTGGGGCACCTGGCACCGCTCCTACCTCCCCCTCAGGAGTTAACGCCCCCACTGCCCCAGCATGCCTTACCTTCATGGCCTCTGGAGACTTAAACATTGAAAGGGGGCTTGGCTCCCTTTTTACACCCAGGTGAAATTATGGTAATACATTTCCATCCGTTGGATTGTGTGGTTTCCCCTTGCCACTGAAAAGATATGGGTGAATAACTAGGCGTCCACCTAGTGAATCAGGCCTCAGGAAATGTCATCTCTCAGACCATAAAGAATTGTGTTCCATGATGTTGGGGGGTTTATAAAAAGAGATGTGGAAGCTTCCCCCACCCAACAATTCAGCTTCTCCCCAAAACTACTTTCCATGCAGTTAATCTCAAATGTTAAAATTCATGCAAAGAGTAACCAGAAAAGGAAGTCCAAAAACTTCAGGCTGATTCCAGGCTGTTTTAATGTACCACCCAAACAGGATTGCTAGGTGTGATGATGTGAAGGGAGTCATTCCCTCAGGCAAGGTGTGAGTTTTAGGTGTAGGTCTTTCCCTGCAACCCTCATGTGGCTCTTACCCCCTTTTTCCCCCCTACTCAGGAGAAACAAGAATGTCAAGGCCAAGCCGAACCTTCCAAAGGTGAGAGGATTCAAACGCTCTGCGTCCAGGCCCTGCTGGCATCCCTGCTGTGAAGCTGCCTCAGGAGTGAGGTTGCTTCACGTTTCTTCCTCGAAAGAAAGAAAAAAGTGTATAGAGAGAAGCGCCTTAGCCTCCATGAATACTTGTGTGCCTTGCGTTGTTTGGCGCATTCTGTGCCGGAGGGCCACCCTGTTTAGACAGAGGCAGGCATTCCCTCCACGGAGGGAATAGGAGGCCCTGTGCTCCCGTGGGGTGAGCGGGCGCGCTTTGTGCCGTCGGAGGGACGTCCCCGCCTGCCTTTGCCCTTGCCCCGTTGACCTTCTGGAGGTGTGTTTCCTCAGCACTTGCTGGAGGTGGCGTCCCTCAAGCACCTGGCCAACCTGACCCTCCACGACCGGATCACCAAATCTCTCCTCCACCTCCACAAGAAGAAGAAGCCCCCAAGCATCAGCGCACAGTTCCAGGTGGGCGGCCGTGGCTGCTTTGGGGGGGGGCTGCCGGGAGGGGGGGTGTCAGCAAAAGGAGGGGGAGGGCTGGGAGATGCCCCGGCCAGGCGGATGGCCGGCTTGATGTTTCCTCCACTGCTGAGCAATCCTAAGTTTCTTGGCGGGCGCCTCTGGCCGCTGGGCTTGTCGCTGAGGCTGGGGCGCAGGGAGGTCCCTTCGTCTCTCCTTCCAGGCGCGTTCCTTGTGGGCTTGGAAGGTGCGCTGCAACCCAGCCCCTTTGGCGACGCCTTTGGGGCTGCCCAGAGGAGAACCCTTTCTCTCCCAGGCCACACACAGTCAGGGAGAGGTCGCCTGGCTCAGCCCCTGCTTCGTACCTGGTGGGAAACGCAGGTTCAGAGGGGGAGGGGGGGACGTGTTTGAGGAAATGCCTCCTCTCAAGCACGGCCTCCCCGTTGAGCCTGCTTTCCTTTCCTTGGGCTTCTCGATCTCCTCCAGACGTCGCTCACCAAACTGATGGAGACCCTTGGCCAGTCTGAGCCCTATTTTGTGAAGTGCCTTCGCTCCAACGCCGAGAAGGTAAACGCCTCCCTGATTCTAAGCCCACCAGGCTGGGCCCTGGGGCGAGGTGGCCGCTGGCCGCTCATCAGCCACTGGACCCTCGCGTCTCCTGCTTTTGCAGCTTCCCTTGAGGTTCAACGACAACCTGGTGCTGAGGCAGCTGCGGTACACAGGCATGCTGGAGACCGTCCGCATCCGGCAGTCAGGATACAGCTGCAAATATTCTTTCCAGGTCAGAACCATTTTTTGTGGCAGGATATTACCCATGAGGCAGTGGGGCCCATGGCTGCTTCATAGTCAGGGCAGAACTGTTGTCTGCCACCCCCCACCCCCCGCTCACACCCCCCCCCCCCCCCCCCCCGTAGCAAACGGTGCCACAAGTTGAAGGGCATGAAAGGCACATGTCTGGCACCCCGCAGGAGAGAGAAGCTGCTTCAGACAGAGCGGGTTTTGACATTCTGCAAGCCGGAGAGTGGCACGCAGAGATGCTTGTCGCTCCCTCCGCTGCCCGTGGGGGACCAGTCCCTTGAGGGTTTTGCCCTGTAGACATTTAGGGTGAAACAGCAGAGAGTGTTGTGTGCCTCTCTTTCTCCTAACCGTATCGGTGTTCATCTGGCTTTCCAGGACTTTGTGGCCCATTTCCACGTTCTTCTCCCACGGGGGGCAGTCCCCTCCAGGCAAAACATCCAAGAGTTCTTGAAGAAAACGAAGGCAGCCCCAGACAGTTATCAAGTGGGGCGAACCATGGTGAGTTCCTCCTCCCAGCCGGTGGTTCCCTGAGGGCACAGCCTTAAAAGGGAGCTGTGGGCACACCGAGGGCGCCGCCTCTCTTGCCTCGCCTCGGGCAAGTTTTTCAGGCATGTCTCGACTGGAACCAAAAAGGAGGAACACCCCTCCCCCCCCACACTTCTAGAATTTTCCTGTGCACCTTCATCCACCCTGTCCTTTGTTCCTTCTCAACTAGCTAAGCAACCTTTTAAATTTCAGTCAGGGTGGCTGTGCCAAGGTCATGGTCTTAACGCCAAGGGAATTCCATGTTCCTAAACGTCTCTCTGTGTGTGTGTGTGTGTGAAAAATCCCCCACCCGAAGGCCGTGATGTGCCCCAGGGATAACCTTCGGGTGCTTTGGAGGTGGGACTCAGGCGCTCTCTTTGCATCCCTGAGGGAAGGGCCAGAATCGGTTCTCCTCAACGTCCTTCGGAAACAGTGGTCCGTGTCACCCTTCCAGGGGATGGTCTAGGGAGCAGCCTCTCTCTCTCTCTCGGAGGGTGCCCATTTGTCCCTTCTCTCCTGCCGCCTCTCCAGGTGTTCATGAAGGAGCACGGGCGGCAATTTCTACAAGACCTGCTGCACAAGGAGGTCCTGCAGAGGATCACCCTCCTGCAGGGCTGGTTCCGGGCGATGCTCTACCGGAGGCATTTCCTCCACCTGAGGCAAGCGGCGCAAGTCATACAGGTGAGAGGGCTTACACGGAGGGCTTCCTCCACCGCCGCCGCCGCCGCCAGGAACCTTTCACCCCTCCCAGCATCCATCTCTCTCTCTAACTCTCTCTCTCTCTCTCTCTAGTTCAGGTTCCCTGCATGTTGCAGGAGGTTAAAAAGTCTTTTTGGCTTCCTAGCATTAAACCTTGGTCTGAACCGGGTGGGGGTGGGGGGGGGGGCAGTGGATGCAACAGTGGCAAGGCTCCTGGGCCTTTCCAGAAGAGTCCTGGGAAAGGCTTGACGGCCACCACCACCCACCACCACCCCCTGTTTTGCTCCCTGTTTAGCGACACTGGCGCCATTATCAGCGGAGGAAGCGAGCGGAGGCCGAAGAGTCCTGGGTCCGTTCCCTCTTGGCCCACAAGTCGGCCACCGTCCTTCAGGCCTCCTGGCGAGGCTACGCAGCCAGGCGGAGGTTCCAGCAGGTGCAGGCGGCCACCCTGGTGATCCAGAGCCATTGGCGGGAGCACCTGAGGCGGCGGCGCCACCATGCGGCAGCCACCCTTCTCCAGGCAAAATGGCGGGGCTACCACGCCAGGCGCCTCTACCGAGACCGGAGGGAGGCAGCATTTGTGCTGCAAGCAGCGGAGATCGGGCACCGAGCACAGCAAAGGTGGGTCAGCCCAGTCTCCTTCCTGAGAGGGCGGGCGTGGGTCCCCTCGGGTGTTACTCAGGTGTGTGTCCCCCCACCCACCCACAGGCCCGTGGAATAGTCATCATCTAAAAGAGCGGATAGCCCACCCTGCCGACATGAGAGGCAGGGAGTGCCCATTTTACCACGGGGCCTGTGGAGTGCCACGTCGCAGGGATTGGGGGGGGGGGCTACTAGGGAAATATGGAAGGGGAACCTTTGTGCTCGGCTTGGCTCCGTGGACGCAGAGGGTACAGGCTCCCTCTCTTCCCCAGAGAAATTCACTTTTTTGGGGGGGGTCTGGGGTGGAAGGTAGGGAACGGACCCAAGGAGGGGGCTGAAGGGCTGTGACCATCCCTGTTTTGGGGGGGTCCAATAGGTTCAGGACGTTGAAGGAGCAGAAGTTGAAAGAGGCACCTCCCAAGGGAGGACTCGCCGTCGCAGAAGGAAGCAGGTTGAGGCCGAAGGGGAGCGTGGAGGCGAAAGGCTCAGACCCTTCGGAGTGGGAAGAGCCGTCCTTGGAAGAGCCGTACGGAGGCACGGAGGAGGAGCTGAGGTCGGGGTCGGAGGACAGGGCCGGTCCCTCAGAGGACTCCAGGGCGCCCTTCTGCACCCAGCCCCAGAAGGCCAGCGGCCCGAGTGGGGAGAGGGTGGGGGGGCCTGGCGCTGAGCCCCCGGGAAGCCTGGGCCAGAGGAAGGGGGTCCGAGCCAAGCGGGAGAGCCGGAGGATGCGTGAACTGGAACAGGCCATGTTCAGCCTGGAGTTGCTCAAGGTCCGCTCCACGGGGGGGCCCTCCCCAGCAGAGGAGGAGATGATGATGGAGGAGGAGGAGGAGGAGATGATGATGGAGGAGGAGATGTTGATGGAGGAGGAGGAGGAGGAGCGGCAGCAGCCACCGCAAGGCTCCCCCGAGCCCGTGCCTGAAGAGATGCCCTCTCCCCAGGAGACCCCGGAGGGCCAGGGCTCCCAGGGCGGCCTGGAGCTGCTGAGCCACAAGGAGGCCACCACGTGGCCCCAGGAGAAGGAGCCACAGCCTCCCCCACAGGAGCCGTGGCCTCGGAGCCCTCCTCAGGGGGTCCTCCAAGGCCAGCCCTTCGTTCCTGCTGATGCCACCAAGGGAAGGGTCCCAGCCTCTGAGTTCCCAGAGCAACCGGCTCTTCCTGGGCGCCCGACGGGCGATGCCCAGAGGGCCACCCTCTCTTTGGTGCATCCGAGGCCCCTGTTGAGCTCCAGCAGCCGCTGCCCCACCTTCTACCTGCCCCCTCAGGACCACCTGGAGGCTGCTCACTCGGCAGACGACAGCAGTGGCGAGAAGAGCCACCAGCCGGGGGGAGCCGGGAGCCGGTGGTTCTTCCCCGAGACGGAGGCGAGCGGGGCCAGGGAAGGGCCAAGGCTGAGGCCAGCCTTCCGGGGGGAAGCGCTGGGCATGGCTTTTCCCGCCGCCTCCGGCATGCCCTCTCCAGAGTCCGTGATCCAGAAGCTGGAGAAGCTCAACGTGGAGAAGGAGGAGCGCCGGAAGCGGAAGCAGCTTCAGAACGAGAAGGACATGATGGAGCAGATCCGGCAGCAGAAGGAGATTTTGGGGCAGCAGCGCAAAGCCTTTGAGGAGTTCGAGAGGCAGGAGAGTGAGCAGCACCGGATCCGGCCCGCCTCTCAGGGGCCGCCCCCCCTGCAGCCCCCTTGCCCAGGGACTCCCCAGGACAACGGGGAGCACGGCAGGGCAGCCGCTCCCGATCCAGGGTCCAGCCCGGCGCCAAAGAGCCCGACCCTCCCCCCCGTGGCCCCCAACGGAAGCCCTTCAGCTGGCCAGCGGACTCCCAAGGAGCACACAATCCTCCTGGTCTTGGAGCGGAAGGAAGGGCCCCCGGCGGCTGCCCAGGAGGGGTCCGGGGGGGATCCCCTGCCCCCACCAAGAGTGGCAGCCCCTTGGGAAGGACCCAGCCAGCCGCCCGCGAGAGAGAAGCGCTTCCGGCTGCCCAGGATGCCCAGCCAAGGGGCCGAGGGGGCTCCTGCTGAAGGCCGTCTCGGCTCCATGTTCTTTACCCCCAAGGAGGGACACGTGGGCACTCAGTGAGTACCATGCAGGGAGGGCGGGGGGGGGAATCATCCTTCCTCTTCTGTGGGTCCAGTTCCCCTGGGAGTAGTGGCTGCGGAAGGGACGGAAGGAAGAGGTTTCCCTCCAAGGAATGGCAAAAGAAGCAGATGCTGCCGTGTGTGCAGGTTGCTTTAATGGCAACAGAGGGGTGCCACTTTAAAACCTCTATGGTAAAGGCAGGGACCGAAATCAGCCACCTTCATTCATTATTCTTCTCTCTCAAATTGCCCCGTCCTCCTGAGGGAGCTTTCTGTGATTTGCTCCCAGGCGAGGCTGTCCAATTTACCTTTCATTAAGGCGTTTGGGCAGAAGAAGCGGGGGGGGGGGGGAAGCAAAGCTTGGGGGCGGCTTCTTTTCCTAGACAGGCCCTTCTGGAATCCTCTGGGCACCAGCAATGCTCCCAGGCCCTGACAGGCCAGTGAGGTTTCCCTGGCAGGCCCGTGAATGGGAGGAGGTGGCCCTGCCCTTGGCATGCCGAGCAGCTCTTTGGCTGCCTTGGCCCCTCATCGGATTGTAGTCGTGGGTGGCTGCCTGCCCTTGCGGGGAAGGCGAGGGCCCCTCCCATCCCATCCCATCCCACCCACCCCCCATCTCCAGACAGCTGTGGGACCGACGGCAGCCCTTCCGCCCACAAGGATGTTGTTTGTCTGCTTTCAGGAAGGAGCCCCCTGCCCAGCCACCCCTCGCCAAGGAAGCGCCCAGAAGGCCCCTGAAGATCTTGGGGCCGGCCGGGGGGGAGGTAAGCGGTCCCTGGGAGGGGGGGGGAACCAGGTGGGGCGGGGGAGGGGAGGGGGGAATGGAGGAGACCTTCTCAGGCTGCCCAGGACAAAATGAAACCACCGGCCAAGCTTTTGCGGAGGGTGGCAAGCTGATTCCTGGGGAGAGTCAGGGAGGGTCACAGGGAATGTTACAGGAGCAAATCCTTTGCAGGAGAAGCAGGCAGGATCCCTGCAGAGAGAAAGCTAGACTGTCAGGCAGTAAGAGCCCCATCCAGGGAATGAGCTGGCGTGTGCCTACATGGACGGGAGGGATGGTTTGGGGCTGAGGAGCGTTCGTTAGGTCACAGGCACCTCTGCCTCCAGGCCAGCTCCAGGTTGACATCCCCTCCCCTCCCCTTTCACTCGCCTCTGAGAATGGAGCCTGGGCTCCATCCTGCCCGGTCCCCTCCCCATGCCACCTGCCTCCAGGGCATCCGAGCACCTCCCCTCCTCCTGGGCCTCTGTTATTTTGGCAGACCTCCCTC
>JAHTLZ010000252.1:9702375-9715525 GCA_023846285.1 Phrynocephalus versicolor | reverse complement strand
TTATTATTATTATTATTATTATTATTATTATTATTATTATTATTATTGCTGCCATGGCTGAATTTGGGCAAGTGTGGTCTCCTTTCCCTCCTCATTGCATGTCTGCCCTCGCTGGACACCAGAGGCCAGCAGAACCACCTCTCTTTCCCCCACCCCATTTGGTTGGAGTGTGTGTGTGTGTGTGTGTGTGTGTGTCACATGTTCATGTCACTGCTTTATCGTTTGGTGTCAAGCAGGTTGCCCGACCGGCCCATAAAAAGAGAGCCCGCATGGCCCGGACCCGCTCCAATTTCTTGACTAGAGGTGCTTTTGCGGACGGGGAGGGGGACACCGAGGAGGAGGAGGAGGAGGAGGAGGAGGAGGAGGAGGAAGAGGATGCCCGGGACAGTTTTGCGCTCCTTCTCTCCCTCGGCCCACCTCCTCACCCTGAGCCCAGCTCTGCCCACAGGCTCGGGCAGCCCTGGCACAGTGACTCGGAAATGGTAATGCCTCCTGCCCTACTCTCCCCCCTACCCCCCACCCACCCACCCAGCTACCCTGGGGCTCTCCCTGCACCTTCCACTGCTGTCCTTCACCCTGTCCTTTGTGCTGGCCTTGGCAGAGGAGGAGGAGGAGGAGAAGGAGGAAGGCCCTGTCGAGGCTGGCCCTCAGGCTTAGAGTTCCTCTTTCTCCCTCCCGCCCCCCCTCCCTCTCTCTCTCTCTCTCTCTCTCTCTCTCTCTCTCTCTCACACACACACACACACACACACACACACACACACACACACACACACCTTCCTTTCCTTCCTCTCTGGCACTCACCTCTGCTTTTGCATGGGAAGAGAACCCCCAGGGAGTTGCTTCAGGACAAAGGTGCCCTCAAGTAAATTCTCTCAGTGGGTGTCCGAAGGGCCCAGGCAGGCCTGGGGAGGCAGTGGGGCTAGCCGAGGGTGGCCAAAGGCCCACGGGAGGGTTCGCTCGCAAGCAGGCCGCTCAGGGACGCCGGGAGAGTTGGGGCTCCCAAGCAGGTTCTGGTGTCGTGGTTGAACAAGTTCTTCTTAACGAGACCCACCACCTCTTGGAGTCAGAAGGGAAAGGGGCCCTGTAGCCAAGAGGCCTCCCCCAGGAAAGGTGCCTGTGGTCCTAGGCAGTGGTTCTCACCCTGTGGATCCCCAGATGTTCCTGAACTGCAACTCCCAGAAACCCCTTCTAGCACAGCGAGTAGTGGAGGCTTCTGGGAGTTGCTGTCCTGGGACATCTGGGGACCCACAGGTTGAGAACCACTCTCTTAAAGGATTGCCTTGTTCCAGCCCACTCCTGCCATGAGCAACGTGCTTCTGTCACTGGTCATTTGCTGAAGAGATTCGGAGGGTGCTGGGCCGGCTCACTGTTGGCTTTGGGGATGCCCCCTCCCTCCCCCCTCCCTCCCTCTTCACCTGCTCTCTGGTTCTGCTGCTGTGTGGTTTCCTTTGCATGTGAGCAGGCCCAGAAGTCACCTGAGTGGCCCTTTGCTCTCTCTCTCTCTCTCTCTCCCCCCCCCTTCCTTGCCACCTTTGGGGCTCCACCAGCTTTTTCTCTGGTGCCTTTGGCAAACCTCCCTGGGAGCTGTGCCTGCATAATCAGGCTCTGCTGAATCTCCTGTCTGTTGCTCTGAACTGATGCTGTACAAATACACCTACCTGGAGGGGTGGGTGATTCCAAGTGGGTGCTCTCTTTGGCCACGTGTACTTTCTAGATCCTGGGAGACAGCTTTTGGGAAGAGGCTGGGTCTGACCCATCCATCTCAGAGACCCTTTTACATGACCCCTAAAATCCGAGACAAAGGGCTCCCAGATCCGGAGCTTAAAAATGTTTTCCCACCAGCTCCGGACTTTTAAAAAAATTAAGTACAACCACACCCACCTAAGCACGTCCCAGCACACTTTCCAAGTACCTGGCCTCCAGGAGGTAAAAAATCTTCCGATGCGGATTGTAAAGCTGTGAATGCCAGGCTCCCTCGCCTTCTGTTTGTTTTTTTGTCCCCGCCGCCCCTTTAAGAGACAGGAATCACTACGGGGCTGCTTCAACTAGCAGACGGAGGTGAGCCTGCATTTTTTTTTCTCCCTCCCCTCACGCAGACAGGAACAATGGATTGCGGAGGGGTGGGAACACAGGAAGAGCGACAAACCCCAACGATCTCTGGTCCGAATTTAAGTTGCCACTGGATTTTAGAGGTCGTGTAAAAGCGCCCTCACTCACCTGTTTGGAGAAAGAGAGAATGACAAATGTCTTAGCCATTTGCTGGCCTTCAAATGGTGGAGGCTGCTTTTAAGCAAGTGACCAAGTGCCCTGCAAGGGTATCTCGGAGATTCTGGGGAGTTGCTGGCAGGAGAGCAAAGGATGCTGCAGACGCAGGGGCAGCCACGCAGGGCCTCCTTGGCGCAGGAAAGGGAGTTATTGCAGAAGAGAAGGAAAATGGGTGATCACTTTCCAACCCGCCGGAGGTGAACAAGAGCCCTGCAACTCTGGGTTTTAACCAGTTTCAAGTGTTACCTGTTGGCTTCTGAGTCCATTAAAAGGGCATCCGTTTAAAAGGCACTCAGTCAAGGCACTTGCCTCTCTGTGGCTGGTCGGTTCCATCCATCTCTCTTCCAGCTCTGTGTTAAGCAGAAGTGGGGGGGGTTGTGCACCTGGGCACTGGCAGACTTGGCAGGTTGTGATTATGAATGCAAACAGAAGGTTTAAAAATAAAACTAACCATCTTTTGCACCATGCGGCATTAACAGGGCCCCTTGTCTCCGTGCATGATCATGTATTTCTGCACATGAATGTGGCAGAAGATTTCCAGGGGCCTCCGTTCTCTCAGAGAGAGAGAGAGAGAGAGAGAGAGAGAGAGATGCAGGAAAAGGTGGCCAAGCTGCCGGTTCCCTCTTCCTAAGCTGTTTGGTTTAAGAGAGAGTTTGGGTCTTTTCACACGGCCCCTAAGATCCGCTGGCCACTTAAATTCGGACCAGAGATCTTGGGGGTTTGTCGCTGTTCCTGTGTTCCCGCCCCCTCCGCACTCCTGGCTGCTGGCTGCGTGAGGGGAGGGAGAAAAAAAGGAAGAAAAGAATGCCGACTCACCTCCGTTCTGCGTCTCGCTCTGCTCCCGGCAGCATTCCAGTCTCTTAAGTATCTCTTAAAGGGGCAGGGGGCAAAAAAACAACAAACAGAAGCGAGGAGAGCCCGGCACTCACTATGTTACATCTGCATCAGGAATTTTTCACCCCCGGAGACCAGGTACTTGAAAAGTGCGCTGGGACGCGCTTAGGTGGGCGTGGTCGCACTTAATTTTTTGTAAACTCCGGAGCTGGTGGGGAAACAATTTTAAGCTCCGTATCTGGGAGCCATTTGCCGTGGATTTTAGGGATCGTGTGAAAAGGTTCTTTGCTTTGCCAGTGGTCTTCCCATTGGCCTCTTTCTAAAGCTCCTTCAGCAGGACTTCCAGGTTTTTAGCAGGGAGGGAGGAAGCAGCCGGAGAGCCCCTGCCGAGGCACACAAGGCCACCTCTTCTCGGCTTGAGGGGGGGGGCGGTGTCAGATAGGGGAAGGCCCCACTCTTCCCACCCGATTCCCTTCAGCCAAGGCCAGCAGGACACATAATTTCCAGCAACCTGCTTTGTGTTTATTTCTAATATCAGGATTTCTGATCAATGGCTCACACCGCTTCCTGGCCTTCCCATCTTGGCTTGCTCGGAAGTGTCATAACACATTGGGGGGGGGGAGGGCAAAAGTGGGGGGGGAGGCAGGGGAGACGGCAGCATCACCGGTGGGGCAAGGGGAGTCTCTGGGCACCTGCCAGCAGCTGCCAGGAAAGCACCAAGTGGGCATAAAAGTCCTCATGGCAGGCGTGCGGCTGGGCCCCTCCTTTGGTGGCACGGGAACCCCCCCCCCCATGGGCAGCACTTCGGCAGAGGAGCTGAAGCCAAGGCGAGCCATTTTCACTTGGGAGCTGTTTCCAGGGAGGGCTGGCTGTGCCGCAGATGTAACTGCTAGGCCACCGTAAGAGCGGCCAGCCTTCAGATGGGGCGGCGGGAGAAGCCGGCAGGAAGCCTTCACCCTGCTTCTAATTCCTGCAGATGCTGCAGCGCTTCACGTCAGGCGGAGGCCAAGCCAGGCTCCAGAAGGCCGTCTCTCAAGGGGAGCTGGGAAAGATGGCCTTGGCCCAGAAGACGGCCGCCACCACAGCCGCAGCCACAGACGGAAGGTATAAACGTGCTCTCGGCAAGGTGGGAGGGAAGGAGGGCAGGGGGTGCCAGCGGAAGTCTTCGGATGCCGCCCTTCCTGCTGAGGATGCTGCGGGACCCCTCCATGCGTCACTCAGCCTCGGGGGGAAGTCGATCCAGCCCGCTTTAGGGAATGACCCCGCTGCAGGGGCAAGACTCTTTTTTAAGGGCAGGTGCTTGGGGAAATGCCAGGGAAAGCCTGGCTCCCTTGGAAGAGAGGCTTCTCTGGAGATGATAGGCGGGGTGGGGTGGGGGAGGGAGGGAACGCCCGTCCCGACAGTGCCCCACCTCTGTCCATGGGGCCGGCGGGACTTGGGCAGTTTTAGTCCAGGGACAACTCAGTAAAAACATGGTCTTCACCTAAACTAAATCCATAGGACCCCCCTCCATTTGCCCAAGGGGGTGCCCTCCTTTCCCTAGTGGTAGGGGGGGGGAGCTGGTCTAGGCAGAGAGGAGGGAGGTTGCAGAGCAGTCAGCGGGCCTGGGACCAAAGGGGTAGAGACTTCTCAGGGTGTTCCCCCACCCCACCCCTCTTCTTGCTTGTCCTCCGGCAGGACTCCAAAGGCCAAGATGAAATTTTGGGGGAAAGGCAGGCAGTGGGAGAAGAAAGCCAGCCGGGAGAGGCTCTCCACCCCTTCGGAGCTCCTGGAGCTGCATCCTGGCCAAGAGGCTTCCGGAAGAGACCTGGCCCCTCTGCAGCCAGAAGATGGTAATGGGGGGGGGGGGGGGGGGCGGGACGGCAGCTCTGGGAACCTTGCAGTTTGGGGCAGATTCCAGGGGGTGACGTTGCAGGGCTCTCGCATAAGGCACAGAGAGAGAGAAGACTTGGGGCAGTCGGGCCCCTCCAGGTTGTGCGTGTGTGACCAGTGTGCAACAGTTAGCGACACAGTTCCATCGTGCTGGTTGCTGAGTGGCTCATTTCCGCAGCCCAGCCAAGTGGCCAAGGGTCCCTGAACGCAGAGGAAGCATGAGGGCAGCAAGATTCATACACACACACACACACATACACACACACACAATGGCAGGGACGGGTCAGACAGGAGCAAGAGGATGCAAGCGTGAGGGTTGGGGTGGGGTGGGGCAGCCCCCTCCTCTTAGTGGCCTCTGTTGAAGAGCCTTGTGGCAGAGTGGTTAAGTGCCTTTGCTACTAAAACTGTGCTCACAACCCAGGGTTTAATCCCAGGTTAACAGGCACATGGCTGACTCAACCTTCTATCCTTCTGAGATCAGTAAAATGAGTACCCAGCTTGCTGGGAGGGGAGAGGGGCGATGTGTAGCCTGCATAATTAAATTGTAAACCAACCAGAGAGTGCTTGAAGCGCTTGGGGCAGTATATAAGCAGAACACTTTTGCTTTGCTCTTGCTTTTGCTTTCCTTTGCTTTTCCCCCTCCCGAGTGCCTTGGGAGCCAGCCTTTCCTGGGATCCTCCGTGCAGACCGAGGGGGTGGGGGGGGCAGAGAGCTGTAGTGGGCAACGCACAGGGGCTGCTCCTTCCAGGCCTCTGCCTGCCCTTAGTGGTGGGTAAGGCCTGAGGAAGCCTGAGCAGGTGCCTGGGGAGTGGCTCACCCAGAGGGTGAGTATTGGGTGATCCAGCGGGCGGTCTCTCTGCCCCTTCAGAGCTCACTCCGCCCAGGAGCCCCGAGTTGCCCAGTCTCCACCGCAGGGACTGCAAGGAGAACCAAGAGCCTTCCCCCAAGGTCAAGCGGAAGCGCAGCCTCAAGATCAGCAGTGTGGCCATGGAACCAGCTCAGTGGCAGAACGACGCACTGCGGATCATCACCAGCGCCAGTGACCTGAAGAGCATGGATGAGTTCCTTCTGAAAAAGGTCTGGCACCCTCGCCCCCACCCCCCGCCCAACCCTTGCTTGCCCCTTGCGTTTCCTGCAGGCAAGCTTCCCCGCCTTCCCTTCCCCTTGATCCTCACGCCACCCTGGCGGAGCAGGTCAGCCTGGGAGGGAGAGGGCTGGTCCCTGTGAGCCCCGATACAGTTCCCTGGCCCCTGCACCACCCTGGCCTTTTCAACCAGCGTGCCCAAGAGGCTCCTCTCCATGGTTGGAGCCATTTGGGATCGCCTAGCTTGCAGCTGAAGCCTCAGAAGACAGGATGTTTGCAGAGCAGGCAATGATGGAGGAGTAGGGCTGGGGGGGGGCAGCGTTTGTGCCTAAAGGAGCAGGGATTTAGGGGTCCCAGGAGTGGCTCAGGCAGGGCTCTTGGCTTGTTGTAAAATCAGCCATACAATTATGTGCCTTTGAGGTGGGCGACTTGCTATTTATTTATCTATGGGATTCATGTGCTGCCCGTCTCTGCCCATCTCATGCAAAGGCCTGCTTTTGTGTTCAAGAAAATGCCACCGTGGGGCGGGGGGGGGCACCTGCAGATAGTGCTGAAGACTGGGGAAGGGGGCCAGGTGTTCTCCCCCAAGAGTGGCGGGGGGCCAACCTTCCCAGAGACGGGGGAAGGGAGTGGGACAGGCCTTGCCCCGTTGTCCTCTCTACCATGCCCAGGTTGAGCCAGAATCTGCTCCCTGTCCCCGAAGAGGGCAAGCTCGCCAAGCGCATTGTCATGTAGTGACTCGGGCCAGAACGCGGTGGGACCCAGCGGGTGGTCTCCTGCATGCCCCCAGCGGGTTTCGCAGGGTCACAGATCTTCCTGTGCAATTCACAGGTCAATGACCTTGAGAGTGAGGACGGCAAGAAGGACACGGTGGTGGATGTCGTCTTTAAAAAGGCCCTGAAAGAATTCCGGCAAAATATCTTCAGCTTCTACTCTTCCGCATTGGCCGTAAGTTACAGAGGAAATTGGATGGATGGCGTGCGATTATGATGATGATGATGATGATAAGGATAAGGATAAGGATAAGGCTCCTTCCATCTTGCAATGTCATAGAAATGCAGGTCCTTTGGCCCAAATTGTAATTCCAAGTCCGTTGCCTTTTCCTCTTTCCCCTTCTCTTTTCGGTGGGATCTCCTTCCCTCCCTTGGTCCCTCCTGGCCCGTTCGTCCTTAGGCCCTCGGGAGAGGCCGCTGGGGCGTTCTTCTACAGTCACGGCAGTGCTTCTGGGAGTCCGTGGCTGTTGGTCCTCCCTGAGCGGTGTGGATGCTTCTCTTTTTCCTTCTTTGGATGTGCTCTCTCTCTCCTAGGAGGGCTCGCCCTCTGCTTTGCTGCTGAACTTGGGTCTCTTTTGCCTTTTCTGTCCCTCTGCAGATGGGAGATGGGAAGAGCATCCGGTACAAAGACCTGCACGCCCTCTTTGAACAGATCCTGGAGAAGACGATGCGGTTGGAGCAGAGGGACTGGAGCGAATCCCCCGTCCGGGTCTGGGTCAACACCTTCAAGGTGTTCCTGGACGAATACATGACGGAGCACAGGCCTCTGGATTATACGGCCTCCAAGGTAAGCTCCTGCCCAGTCTGGACTCTCAGCCAGAAGGAGGCTCTGGAAGGAATGGCACACCGATGGTTTTCCTGCCTCTTAAAGCCTTCTTCCAGAGGAAGGGTGGCAAACACCGTTCTGGCTACCCCGGCCATCCTGTTATCTCTGCGGCCTAGCCAGGGGCTCTTCCACGTGCCAAGCCCTCGGTTGGAGTCCTTGGCACTTCCTTAAAAACCATCCATGTTGTTGCCATTGGCACCCTGAGCTCGGGCTGTGCCCATCTCCCTGAAGTGAACGGAGCGGCCTTATTGGGGCCCCTCAGAGTCGGGAAGGAGCGGAATGAGAGGAGAAGCACAGGAGGGCAGCCCAAAGGCACCTGAGGTGGTCCGTATTCTGCAAACGCCGGATCAGTGCGTTGTGCGGGAGCAGAGGAAGGCAAGGGGGAGGGAAATGGGAGAGAGGTTTCAAGGAGCCAATCTCTTATTTTAGTTGCTTGTGTTTTAGGTGACCAAACCAGAGAGAAAGAAGAGAAGGAAGAAGGAAGCAGATGTTGTAAGCTCCACCTTTCCTTTTTTCTTGCTTAAGCTTAAGTGAGCCTCGTGCCTTACAGTGGAAATGACAAGGAAGCTTGAGGGGCCCTCATTTTTTGGAGGGGGTGGGGGCGCCTGGCCTTCTGAGCCCTGAGGGAGACACCTGTGGCTGGCAGTCCATCTTTGCCTCCCTGCCTGTCACCCTTGGCTCCATTTTGGCTTTTAGTATTGGGATGCAGTCCCCTCAGGGGTCCTCGGAAGACCAGGCCAGCCCTGGGATTGCCCAACAGTCACGGATACCCTCTGTTCTGCTTTGGTGGTGAAGAGGAAGCCTCCCGGTCCCCAAACATCTCTCCCTTTCCCTTCCTGGCAGGTGGAAGAGCACAATGGCCACATATTCAAGGCCACACAGTACAGCATCCCCACCTACTGCGAGTTCTGCTCCTCCCTGATCTGGATCATGGACAGGGCCTCCGTCTGCAAACGTAAGCGCCGTCACCGCCTTTTTGTCACCCTGCTTCTCCTCTCCTCTCCATGTCCTTTGATCACTGGCCTCCCACCATGCTCTTCCCTTTCCATCCGGAGCTGAAGAATAGCCCTGAGCACTACAGGGGCCACATGTCCGTGGGGACGCTATTCCACTTTCCAGCTCTCTGAAACAGCAGCTGTGGAAACACGCAAAAGAGGGACTCGCCACTGTGGGGCGCTCTTTTAGCACCTAGGTGTGCTTGGGTCCCTCTTTCGGCCCCTCTGCCCCCACCTGCCTGAGGCCTGCGGAGGGGGTCACACCCTTGCCCTCCCCCCCCCCCCCCGGTTGTCTGCTGCCTCCTTGGTTACCAGCAGGGAAGCCCCAGGGGCAGCGAGCGCTTGGCCTTTGTAACGGTGGGCTTGCTCAGTCAGGCCGACAGGCAGTTTGGCAGTGGCAGGGGTTGGGGGGGGGGTCAGGTTGGGAGGCTGTGCCCTTTCCCTCCCCAGCAGGTGCCCTTCAAGGGGAGCCTCCTTCCCCAGCCTCTGACTCTGAGGCGCCCTTTGTGGAGGCCGCGGCCCACGTTTCCGCCCAGTGGCGTTCCCCTCCTTGGGGCAGAGCGAGGACCCCGTCACGCGTGGGAGAGGCTGCTTTCTCGGACTGGGCCGCCCTCAGGAAAGCTCCCCCCCCCGGGAGTGTGCTGAGGGCCAAGGGCTCCTTCCTCTCTCTCTCTCTCTCTCTCTCTCTCTCCTTCTAGTCTGCAAGTATGCCTGCCACCGCAAGTGCTGCCTCAGGATAACCACCAAGTGCTCTAAAAAGGTAGGTGCTCCTCCTCACTCCTTCCCCCCCCCCCAAGCGGGCCCCCTGGGGCAGGAGAGCGGGGGGGGCTCCCCCTCCAGGCCAGCAGCCAAGAGCCTGCCTTTCTCCCTCTTGCCACCTGGAGTGGGTGGGTGGGGATCCATTCCACCAGCCAACCACTGCATCCCGGGGCTGCCAGGCTCTGGTCCCATTCTGTGGGGAGCTCCCTGCTCAGGGCATTGCTCGGGTGCCTCTCGAGATGCTGATCAGCCTCCCTTTCTACTTCCCCACCCCCAACCCCCACCAGTATGATCCGGAGCTTTCTTCACGGCAGTTTGGGATCGAGCTCTCCCGCCTGACCACCGAAGAGCAAACCGTCCCGTGTGTGTTTGAGAAGCTCACCAGCTATATCGAAATGCACGCCTTGTACACGGAAGGCATTTACCGGAAATCTGGGTCCACCAATAAGATCAAAGAGCTGCGGCAGGGGCTTGACACGGGTGAGGAGTCTGCCCAGACGGAGAAGAATCCTCCTGCTTTTCAGGCCGCCCCCCCCCCCCCCCCGAAGGGGGCCGGCCCCGGCCGGGGCCCGGGGGAGGGGGGGGGGGGGGGGGGGGGACCACGGGGGGGGCCGGCTGCCCCCCCCCCCCCCGTTCTGTTTCTGAGTGATTTCAGAGTGGGAGTAGTTGCCCTCGGCATCACTCGGTTTGCCCACAAAGAACGGAAAGGGCCTCTCTCTCTCTCTCTCTCTCTCTCTCTGGCCGTTCCTCTGCACTTAGTCTTGTCCTCCATTCTCTCTGTTTCTCAGATATCGAGAGCGTGAACCTGGACGACTACAACATCCATGTCATTGCCAGCGTCTTCAAGCAGTGGCTGAGGGATCTGCCGAACCCTCTCATGACCTTTGAGCTTTACGAGGAGTTTCTGCGCGCCATGGGTGAGGAACTCGGCCCTTCCTCTCGGCACCCAGGAGAGAGGGCAGGTCTGTAGAGGCAGCGGACCAGCGGGGGTGGGGGGTGCTCTTCCCCCACCCCAGTGGGCAGGGGGCTCCATGGAGCTGCATGGGGCCAGACCTGCCCTTGGCTCTCCGGTTCTCGCGGGGACTGACCTAGAAGATTCCAGCTGCAACTCTTTCTGCTTCCTTGGGGGCCATTCAGAGTTTCTCCTCCTCCCAGAGAGGAGGGTGAGGAGGCAACAGCACAGTCTTAAGTCGGTATCTCCAGCACTCGCCCAGAGTGGCTTCGGTGTTAAATGGTGCGCTATATAAATCCAATGAATAAATTAATAAACAAGGAATGGGCTGGCAGCCCCCCTCCTCTGCCTCCCAGACCTCCACCCAATTGCTGTTTTTCAGCATCGCCTCCCACCCCCTCCCCCAAAAAGCAGCCGGAAGAAGCTCTGTCCACCCTTGGATCCCAGCAGGGTAGCCAGCGGGATCTGGGCAGTTGATGCAAAGAGGACTTGGCTTCCTTAAAGATCCACTGGGGTTGCATTGGGGCAGGCAGATCCCATTCTTCCTTCTGAATTCTGCCGTAGGCTTGCAGGAGAGGAAGGAGGCCATCCGTGGGGTCTACTCGGTCATCGACCAGCTCTCCCGTACCCATCTCAACACTCTGGAGCGCTTGATCTTCCACCTGGTCAGGTACCTGCCCTCGGGCCGGAGGGGCTTTTCCTCTCCTCCCTTCCCTCCTTTGCCCACGTGGGGGGGCTCCGTGACCTCTCGTGACACCTTTGGGGAAACCCCTTTGTCCTCAGAAGCGTCGGCATTTGCACCACAAGCAGGTGCCTCCCGCCTTGTGCTGATTGTTTTAGAAAGGTTTTAGAAAGGGTGCTTGGGAGCCTCACCCCCCACCACCACCATCCGAGGGACACTCCCATTCCGGACACACCCAAGTGCCGATTGCTCAGTCCTCCCAAGGGGCTTAAAGCCCCCAAGGGCCGGTGTCGGGGCAAGGGGCCTACACGGGGCCCAGACCTTCCCTGCTCACCGGCAATGCCTTCCTGCCTGGGTCAGTGCTTGCGTGCCCAGTGGGGCCGCTGGGGGGGGGCTGAGCTGAGGGGCTGAGCTTGCTGGCCTCCCCACCTCCGTCCCTGCGGTCCATTCTGTTTGTGGAGCTGGAAAGGGGCTGGGGTGGGGTGAGGGGCCCCCAGGGGCCAGGGGCGGGGGGGGGCTACTCTTCCCTTGCAGAGAAAAGGACCCCTTCCTTCTCCACAGAAGAAGGGCGCCAGCCTTCCATGCAGACCCTGTGCCCACCTCACCTGCTTCCCCTCTGTGCCACCATGCCTGGGCCTTTGTCCCCCACCCCCACCCACCCCCCGAAAGCAAAGGCAAGGCAAGCCGCCCCCCGCCCCGCCCCCTTCCAGGGTCCCACAGCTGTTCTGCTTTGGGCTCTCCTTAGGATTGCCTTGCAAGAGGAGACCAACCGGATGTCAGCAAACTCCCTGGCCATTGTCTTTGCACCCTGCATCCTCCGCTGCCCGGACACCACCGACCCCCTGCAGAGCGCCCAGGACGTCAGCAAAACCATCAGGTGAGGGCTAGAAGCAGCAGCTGCTCTCCCCCCCCCCACCCGTGCACCTGGACCCTCCTCTCAGAGCAGCTTCTGGGGGGGTGGGCAGGCATCATGCAGGAGGCTGAGATGGAGAGCAGGGTGGTGGTGGTGGTGGTGGAGAAAGGGCAGGAGAAGCCCTACAGTGGGAGGGGGAGCCGGGAAGAGGTGGGGGGGGGCGAGAGGTTGGCCACCCTCCTCCCTGATGGCAGGCAGCCCCTCACTTTGGGCGTTTCTAACCATCCCTCCTTGGCATGGACCGCCCCTAAAATGCTTAAACTCACTTTGAATTTTGCAATTTCCATGTCTCCGTAAAAGACACAGGGTAGGGAAGGGGCGCTCGGCTCAGGAGGACGGCCAGGGGTGGGGGTGGGGGTGGGGATAGTAGTTCCATGAAGCAGGTGCAGTCTAACCACGCAGCCCCTCCCCCCCGAAACACACACACACACACACACACAAGACACACTCAGTGAGGACGTGCAAGAGAAGGAGCCGGTGGAGTCACCAAGCATCATCCTTCCCCTGCTTCCTATCTCCCCCCCCCAGCTGTGTGGAGCTGATTATTGCAGAGCAGATGGACAAATACCGGGCTCGCCTCAAGGACATCAGCAGCCTGGAGTTTGCCGAGAACAGAGCCAAGAGCCGCCTGTCGCTCATCCGCAGGTCCATGGTAAGGGGCAGGAGAGGGTGGGCCCCTGGGCGGCGCTGCCTCTGAAGCAGACACACACACACACACACACTGGGTGCCCCAGGCCTGAGGGCAGGAACCGAGGGGGGGCACCCATCCACACAGGCTGCCCTAATGCCCCAGCCCTCCTCCTCCTCCTCCTCTGCCAGAGAGGCCCTTCGGGGGGGGGGGGGACATTCCCTCGCCTGCAGCTCTTCCAGGAGCCCAGTTCCTCTTTGGCCCCTGAGAGAGTCTCCTGTGCGCCAAGTGGTGGCTGGGGGTGAAAGACGCCTCCTCCTCCTCCTCCTCCTCCTCCTCCTCCTCCTCTTCCTCTTGCTCCTCCTCCTCCTCAGTCGCTTTTGCTCATCTGGGGCTGGCCTTCCTCTACCAGCCCCCCCCACCAGCCCTGACCTCCCCCACCCCCCACCCCATCCCTCCCCGAATGCCACCGTGCCCTCATTCAATGCTGCTTGGGGGTGGGCAGGCTTCCCCCCCCACCCGACACACACACACACACACACACACACACACACACACACACACACA
>JAHTLZ010000252.1:9652478-9691308 GCA_023846285.1 Phrynocephalus versicolor | reverse complement strand
CACACACACACACACACACACACACACACACACACACACACACACACACACACACACTTGCAGGTACCTGACAGGCTGGCTTGGATAATGTATCTGGTTATGTTGCCCCAGCATCACCTGGGACTGATCCTGCAAATTCTCCACTTGGTCTGGGTCTTTCAGGCCTCGTGTTTCTGCAAATAAAGCAAACAGGATGCTTTCCTTCTGCCCCACCAGCAGGAGAAACAACTGGGCTTTAAAAGTGCCTGGGAAATTATTGGTTAAAGAAGATTAAATCTGGAATTTCCTGGGAGTGTTTTTTCCCCTTCTTAAGTCAATCTGATTGATTCACTATTTAAAGAAGGATTCAGGATTTTGGACTAAAACACCTTGATTTAATGTAGGTTGTTTTAAGAAGGACCTGAGGTGCCAGAAAAAGGTGCCTTTGAGAGGTCACCAGGAAGAAGTTTTCACAGAGTCTATCAGCAAGGGCAGGCCAGTCGGTGGCTCTGCATTTAGGACAGCTGGATCTTTTTGGTTTTTGTCTAATTTGACAGGTAAGGTGGAGAGACTGAGGAAAGACGAGTGAGCAAACCCACCCTGACTAAAGCAGTTCCAGTTGGGGGTTCCCCCCTCCCCTCCCCCCCAAGCCAATCTTGGTGCTGAACTTGGTTTCTAAGCTCCACGGTCACCTCGGTTGGATCCTCCGGCCTTTGGCTCACCTGGTTTGAACAGCACAATCGCTTTCATGCAGGCAAACTCGGTGGGGTCCACAAGGAGGGATTTGAAGCGCGCAATGATTTCCTGCAGGGCCCGGAGGTCCACTCCGCCGGACAAGGGCTTTCCGTTGAGGCTGGGGGCCAGTTCGGACACAGAAAGGAGCGGGCAGCTTTCTAGCGGTAAAGACCACTGGATGGCACAAAGGAGGAAGAGTTCGCTCCAGGCCTCTTCCAGGAGGATCACCTGTGGAGGAGGAGGAGGAGGAGGAGGTGTGCGTGCGTGCATGCGTGCAGCTATCCAGGGACCTCCTCTTTCTGTTAACCCCAAGCCTTCCCTGCCAGGATGGCGAGCTGCACACCGGCACCGGCTTTTTTCGCCCCGCAGCTCCTCCTCTGCACCGAGCTGTTGGGTCTCCCTGGCGATAGCTCTGCCCAGCACGGTCAGTCACCCGTCCCAGCCCAGAGACTCACCTGGTCTCGGAAGGGCAGGTTGGAGAAGACGGGCAGGTTCTTGGCCCATTTCACAGCCATGAAGAGGAGTCGGGCGGAGGTTTCGTAGACGCTCTCAGGGCTGGTGGCCGAGGGCAGGGAGGCGTGAGCTTCGCTCGCTGGCCGCTCCGGCTCGTCGGTGGTGACGTCGACGTTCTCATCAGCTGCAAAAGGCAACCAGCCCTCCAAGAAGTCAAGGGACCCTAAACAAGCCTGGCCAAAGGAGCGCAGCGCCCGGCCACGAGGAGCAGCAGCTGCTGCCACCGTCTTGTTCAGGAAGTGAAATAACGCCACTAGGCACCTTACAGAGCATATATACAAAAGTTATTAGCCACAGCAAAGTCCCACTGCCACGGGCAATCATCGGCCCAAAGGCTGATGTTTTAAAATCTGGCCCATCCTCTCAACTGCTGGGGAGAACAAAGGGCTTTTAAGTTGTTGCCACAAGAAAAGCGGGGTTGGCAGCAGCTGATGCTGCCCACTCCGGCGGTGGCCATGGGCCAGAAACCCAAGCCGCTTGAGGGCAGGAAGGGTGGCAACTCAGCCAACGGGCCACGTTCAGTGGCCCACCTGGACCTGCTGCCTCTTCCAGCGGTGGCGGGTGGCCAGGTGGGCGGCAGAGGCAGTCATGCGTGGATATGAAATGGACCACGCTTCCTTCTCCTCAATGGG
This sequence comes from Phrynocephalus versicolor, assembly GCA_023846285.1. Classification (NCBI taxonomy): domain Eukaryota; kingdom Metazoa; phylum Chordata; class Lepidosauria; order Squamata; family Agamidae; genus Phrynocephalus; species Phrynocephalus versicolor. The sequence continues at coordinate 9,689,449 of JAHTLZ010000252.1, read as the reverse complement.
GTACATTTTCCTGGCCCGTTGCCCTCTGTAAAAGGGGAGGGAGCTCTTTCTCTCTCTGGTGGCTCCTACATTTTGACAGTCAGGTAGGAATGTGTTGGTATTCCCCTCGGATTCTTAAAAAAAAAAAAAAAAAAAAAGCAACCCTACAGTGGAAGCAGCAAATGGCTGTGGGAGGCAGCCAGCATAACAAATTCAGTTTATACGAACAGAAACATTCCCATCTGTCAAAATGCCAGTGTGACCCAGCTCTCATTTGGTTTCTTCTTCAGACCTTCTAGTAGGGGGTCATTAATTCATCCAGTCCCCGTAGGGCAGTGATGGCGAACCTATGGCATGGGTGCCAAAGGTGGCACTCGGAGCCCTTTCTGTGGGCACCCAACATCGTCCCTTCATAACCACCTGTATACAGGTTAAATTACTGTATTGGCACGTTGCAAAAAACAAAGTTTGGGCACTCGGTCTCTAAAAGGTTCGTCATCACTGCCATTGGGTGGGTTGGGACCCACAACAGCAGAGCCCACAAGGGGGCAGCAGAGGATAGTTCAAGCAGCTTTCCTTGAACCCTGGGCTGGAAAGCTGTCCCTGCTGCCCCTGACTGGGCATCCCCAGGTTTGGTACCAGAGCCCGAAGCCCCAAGCTGACTCTTAGGCTGGGGGTTCCAAGGGCAAAGCCCCCCTGAGCTTGGGAGAGCAGGACTAGCTTGGCTGACCCTCCTGCACCCAGAAAACGAGGTGCTAAAGGGCATCCACCTGTGAGGAGATCAGGGAGTCTGAGCCCTCCCCAAGGTACCCTGTAGTAGCCGCTCCTTAGAAAAGCACTCACCTGGTTGCCCTTGGAGCCACCCAGCCCCCAGTAGCTGCAGCCCTCCCCCATTTCAGCCCCCCCCCGGCCCCACATACACATGGACCACCACCACCACTCAAAGCCAAAGAGTCTCAAGGTGGATCGGTTCGTGCCCTGCCCTTTCCGCCCCCCCCCCACCACTGGAAAGCCCTCCCTACCGTCCTCAGGCTCCAACTTGGCACAGGTCTCAGCTGTCATCAGGCTGGCCATGAAGCGGTGGTTGCTGGGCGGGGTGGGGGCTTGGGCCCTGGACACCCCAGAACAGGACGTGGGAGCCCTATGGCTCAGCAGGACCGGGCTGGAGGGCAGGGGAGGGGGAGGGAGCCCGTCCCGTGCGGTGGCCTCCAGGTGTGCCGGCAGGCGCTCCGTGTCCAAATCAATGGCCTCCAGGTGAACCTGGGCTGTGCTGCGTGGCTGCCGCTCGTTCTGCACGGCTGGAGGGAGATGAGCCAAAAGGGAGTCCGGGTGAAATTGCCTGCTACCCACATGCCTCTGACGGGGCACAGCAAGCAAACCTCCGTGGTTGGGTGGGGGGGGGGGTTGTGGGCCCCTTCAGCCTCCCTGGCCAGGTTCACCCACTACCTTCCACCTGCCCACCCACCTCCCACCCAGCCTTCAGTCCATGGGGGGGGGGTGATAGCATTTTGGAGCAAGTTAAAGGGGGGGGGTTGCTCAGGCCCACTGAGATTATCTCTTTATGCCTTTGCAGATCTTCTTCCAGCTACAACATCCAGGGTTCCCCAGCTGGCCGGCGTGTGATGACCAGGGGAGTCTGGCCAATGTCGTCCCAAGCAGCTGTTCCCAGCTGGGTGGCCACAGGTCCAGCCCTCAGCCAGCTGACCACCTCAGAGGTCCTACCTGGCCCTCCTTCGGCCTCCAGGCGCTTTGGCCATGGCTGGTGAAGAAAGGCAGTCCTTCACCCTGTTCTCTCTAGGACTTGGTCACAGCAAGCTGGAGCTGAAGCTTTTGGGCCTAGCAGACACACACACACACACGCCTCCCCCGCCACCCCCCATGCTGCATGCCCTGCTGCCCTTCCCGGGTCCCCAGAGTGGAGCTGCTCACCATCCTTGTTCATTCCAGCCTGCAGGCACTTCTTCAGGCGGCAAGCTTGGCACTGGTTCCTGTGTGCTTTGTCCACCGGACACATCCCGGTGCCAGCCTGGCATCTGTCGGGAGAAACACCAAAGGTCCACGGGAGGCCGTGGCAGTGACCCCCTGACCAAGGCGGCTCTTGGAGCAGATGCTTCAGGCAGGGGGCAGCTGCTTACTATTCGGCCCTAAGAACCACATGGAAGATTCCGCCCCAAGAAAAACCGCCGCCCGCCCCCCCCCCACGCACACACCATGCAAGGATGTGAATCCCCACAGGTTTTCCTCTGAACAAGGATGAGGGGTTAGCCTTTTCGTCTGAGAGAAAGAAGGGGCATTGATGCATAACCGCCTGAGGGCAGGACAAGCCCCCCCACGGAGTGGCCGTTCTGGGTCCCAGCCTTTAGGAGGAGCAACTAGACGTCCACTAAAACCCGCCCCCTGCAGGGACTTCTTAGAACGGCTGCTTGGTGCCTCCCAGGCAGGCATCGCTCCGTGGGCAACGTGACTGGGACACTCTCTCAGGACAGCTGGGGGTGCACAGAGCAACTGCCCACTCTGCTGGTGGCCTCAGTCCAGGCTGGGAGTGGCCCTGGCTGCCCCTTGACCTCTGGGGCTACCCCTGGATGACTCACCAAGTCAGGTGCTGGCCAGAGGTCAGGCGTGGAAGTTTGATTCCCCCACCTCGGAAAGGGTCCCCCTTCGTCAACATCAGTTGGGCACCAAGAGTGGTACAGGAGGCATCCACCCCCTTCCCCCCTCCACAGGTTCTGACCAGAAGCAGGCATTTCGGCTTCCCTGACTCATCTCGGGGGGGGGAGCAGGCACTGAGAAAGCTCTGCACTTGACCTCCCCCCCACCTGCTGCCCCTTCCCTGACCGCCCAAGGCAGGAAGCAGGCAAAGGCCAAGGCTCAGCCAGCCTGCTGATGGACCTGGGGATAAAGTTTGGAGAAATCCCTTTTTTCTCCAATTGCAGCTCCACAAAGCCTCCCTCCCCCCACATCACATCGAAGCCAGATGTGACTGTGGTCTCCAAATGGAACCTCATGGGGCTTGATTTGGCTTTGATCAAAGCTGGACCACCACCATCAATGGCAGCCTTGGTGGGTGAAGTCAAGTAACCCCTCTCCCCACAAATATAGTGGCTTGGCCCCTCCTCCCCTCCCCCCATCCCCTGGGCCCGTGGGCGCTTGGCCAGGCAAGGGGGTTCCCCTCACCTGTAGATGAGCTTCCGGCGGACGCTGCGCTTGAAGAAGCCACTGCAGCCGTTGCAGGCGTAGATGCCGTAGTGCTTCCCGCTGCTGGTGTCACCGCACACCCTGCACAGGAGCAACGGGCTCCCGGCTTTGCCCGGCGCCAGGCCGCCAAGTCCTGTCAGCAAGAGAGCAGGTTGGGAGTCAGGGGCTTCAATGGCAGGGCAGAGGCTGGCCTGACTCCCCTCCACCCGAAGGATTTCTCACCCAGGCAGGCAGCATGAGGATGTGGGCCATGGGTCCAGCTGAGGCACGGGGCTTGGCCAGGAGGCATCCCCTACCAGACCACAGGCGGGAACGGGTGGCCACTAGAGATGGGCACGAAACAAACGATTTTTCGTTTCCGTTTTCATTTTTTCGTTTCGTTATGCAACGAAACGACAAACGAATTTTGTCTCTAAAATGAAACGAAACGAACAGAAACACCGGAAATTTTGTCGTGCGCTTCGTTTCCGTTACTGCAATACAAGTGAATTGCTTAAAATCCTTTAAAAAATCACAAAAATTTGAAATAAATGGTAATGAAATGGTAACGAAACGAACGAAAACGAAAACGATTTTTTTGCAAAAATTCACAAAAAACGGAAAGGAAACGAAACGGACCCTCCAAACGACAAACGAAATGCCATTTTTTTGATTCGTGCCCATCTCTAGTGGCCACTCTTGGTGACCTCAACAGGGACAATGTCGCCAGCAGGTCCAAAGGCACCTCGTGGGGGACCCGAGATGCAGTTCTTGGTTCCCTGTTTTTCATTTCACTCTCTAAAGTGATCTCGATGGCATGGGTTTTCCACCATTCCCTTAGACACAGGAGTCCTAAATCTGCCCTTAAATTTAACGGGAAAGCAATGAGCCATAGGATCAATGACTTTTCAATGTGATAAAAATGAATCGGATGGCTGTGGTGAGTTTCTCAGGCTGTTTGGCCATGTGTTCCAGAAGTTTGTCTTCCTGAAGTTTCACCAGGCTCTGTGGCCGGCATCTTCAGAGGGCAAGGAGCTCAAGGAACTCAGGAGTCCGATGCTCTGTGCTCTGGGGAGAGAACTCCTAGTTCCCTGGGCTCCTTGCCCTCTGAAGATGATGGCCACAGAGCCTAGTGAAACTTCAGGAAGACAAACTTCCAGAACACGTGGCCAAACAGCCGGAGAAACTAACGACAGCTATCAGATCCCGGCCATGAGAGTCTTCGAGAATACAAAAAAAGAATCTGTTTCTCCAGCGAGCAGCAATACAGGACTGCTTTCTGCAAGGGAGTTTCCCCGCTCAGCAGAAAAGGGGCTCCCTCGCTCAGGGCCAGATCCTTGCACTTACCTAAAGACAAGGGCTTCATCTCTGCGGCCAAAGTCAGCAAGGGCTGCTGTTTTCCCTGGCAGCCAGTTAGAGAACATTGCAAGCAAGGGTTAGCCCCACTCTTCTCCCCATCCCCATCACTGCTGCCCCACAGGTGCTGCTGAGATCAAGGGGCTACGCCAGCCAAACCAGGAGTCCTCCCTGGGCACACACGGAAGCCATGGAGGGGGAAAGCCATCACCCCAGAGGACGGGGCTTCCCCTCCGGCCCTTCCAACGTCTTCCACGGGCACCGCCGGAAGCAACCACATCATCAGGACGGATCCGCTCTTGTGCCCAGTCTTCTGGGGCTTGTCTGGGAGGGCCCACCTGTGCCTCTTTTTTTTGTACTAACAACCCTGGTGGGCACGTCACTTTTCTCTCCTCTTTGAGGTTCTACCCCCCCCCTTATATTTGTTACACCCTCTGACTGCCAGCATCCTTTTCAGTTGATGGGGGGGGGGAGCCCAGAACCCCAGTATCTCTAGTGCTCCTCCTGTTTGGCTTTGGGGGAGACCAAGGGAGGCCAGATCTCTCCCCCAACCCCATCCCCAACCCCATCAGCTTTGCTCTGATTCAAGGGCCAGCCACTTTAACTCCTCCAAACTCTAAAGGAGACTTCCTCCCTCCAACACAAGCAAGCATCTCCAGAGGGAAAGGCATCCCTTGAGCTTGGGGGGGGGAGGGGTGCGAGCTCTACCTGAGGCTTAAATGCCTTCTGTCTTGCTCCGGCTTTTTGAAGGCTGGCAACTCTGCCTCCTTTTCCCCAACAGGAAAGCTGGCCTTGGGCTGACCAGTTTCTTCTGCTGCCTGAGGCAAACGGCCAGGACACCCTTTCCCGTCTCGTCCCAAAGACAGGATGGGCCTGGATGACTTTGGCCCCAAGGCAGGAGGACCAGCCACCCCAGGACCGGGTCCGTGCCTTTTGGTGCCCCCACCCAGTTCCAGGGAGGAATGGCCGTGGTCCTGGCCAGAGGAAAACCGACCGGGAGCAGAAAAGGCATTGGGGTGCAGGAGCTTACCTGGCTGGCTGACCTCTATGATGCCTTTGTCCACTGCAGACTCTGCAGGGGAGGCCATCCAGGCGCTGGTGGCAGTGGTGGCCCTGGGGTCACGCAGATGTCTTCAGGCGTGGGCTTCCTCCACCAGGCAGCCTGAATGCCAGGGAGACCCCTGCCCCCCCCCCCGGGTTGGCCGGCCAGCCCCTCTTCCCTTCTGCTGGCAGGTGGACCAGGAGCCCCTTGGGCCCCACCCCGGCTGGGCTCCTCCGTGGGACGGGGTGGCCGACCAGCCCTGCTCCCTGACCACGGCCGCCTCTCCAGACCCCAGGGAGCCCAGCCCTGCCCTTCTTGAGGCTTGGAGGGGTGTGTGTGGCTGCCGTCCGCGTGCGAATCTCTCCTCCTCAGGGCTCCTGGGGCGTCGAGGGGGGCAGGATTAGCCCTTTGCGCTGCCTAAGCAGATGCCTCTCCGTCATCCTCTTAATCTTTAGCCTGCCTCCAAAGGTGGAACCATCAGCTACCCGTGGAAGGGCAAGAAAGGCACGGGGGACCCACCAGAGAGACCTGGAGGGTGGCGAAAGGTGGCCACCCAATGCCTTGTTGACACCAAATCTATCCACGCTGTTCCTCCCCAGGGCAGCTGAACAAAACGGCCCCGGTGCCTCCAGCGGCCAACCATTACACCTCATTTGTTCAGCCACCAGCCAGCCGGCCTTCTGCAGACACCTGATCTTCCCGGGCTCTTGTCAGCAACTGAAACGTTTTGGGCGAGGAGGTGGGCCCGACCTACGCGAGCAGCTGCCCAGCAGCACTAAATATTTCATAGGGCACTTTGACAGGCAGGGAGGGCGCCGGCTCTGCCAACAGACCCTGTGCATCATTCATGAAGGGAAAGGTGAGGCAGAAGAAACCGGGCCCAGGAAATCACACCGGGGGGGGCGCTCAGGGGAGGGCGATGGCATGGTGTCCAACCCCCACCACATACACATTTCTGTGGGGGGTCTTGCAGGAGCCTTTAAAGAGGAATGAGGGGGGCAGGCCGCCGTGGCTGGAGCCCCCATGAACTCCCCGGCAAGGAGGAAGACACACGTTTGTGGACGGCCTTTGCACCGGTAGGAGCAGCAGCCCCAACGGTCTCTACAGGCCCTCCGACCGTCTGAATTGTTTGTCAGTGTTGTACGCTGCCTCGGGTCCTTTCCAAGCAGAAAGGCAGGGTAAAAACATTTCAAATAAAATATGTAAATAAAACACACAAGGCCGTGGTGGCGATCCGATCCCACTTTTTATGCCAGCTGCTCCACCCGAGGGCATCCTGGGAGCTGCTGCCTTTGAACTCTCTGCAGGGCGAGGGCCAGAGCTGATGGGCAAAGGCATTTGGCAGCCAAAGGCACGACAGGAAACATCAGACTCAAGGCACAGAGGTTCCCGAGGGGTCTGGGCAAATGAGGCTGAGAATTGGCGGGAGCCCCTGCTGCGCTTCCTGGCGGCAGCAGCAGCAGCAGCAGAGGGGGAAGAAGAAGCCACAAAGGGTTAAACCGCTCCCCATCTGCAGCCCATTCGGGACACCTCAACTCTCCTGCCTGCCTCTGTCGCCCAATAGGAGGGCCGGCCCTTCCAGTCCCCGTTTGGCTCGGGAACTGGAAACAGCGGGATCCTCTCAACAACCACCTCAGGTGCTAGAGGTGGGCTCTGCAGGATTTACCCCTCCTGTCCTGGCCAAAACCCACAGAGAAAGGTTAAGTCCACCCCCTGACACTCTTTCCATAGAGGGGCATTTGGCTCCTGGCCAAGGCTGCCCTTGGGCTGAAAGGCGTGTCTCCCAGAATCTCCCGTCCTCCTTGACCAGCAATAGGGAAGCGAGGCCTTGCTGCCCCAGAGCCTCTGGAGGGCTGAGCCCCCGGGTGGCAGGAAGAAGGGGCTTAGGGAGAGCTTCTGCTATTCAGCCTCCCTCCTCTCGCGCGGCCACCCCTGGGAGCCCACGGGCAGTTTGTGTCAGTTGGGGTTGGACTGCAAGAGCCAAGAGAGGAAAAGGGGAATGGGGGGGGGGAGACGGAGAACAAGGGGCAAAGGGCACGCCTGACCCTGTCCCAGGTGAGCCGGCTCCCCCCCCCCCTGTTTCAGGGAGGCTTCCAGAAGAAGCAACATGTCTTGCAGGCAGGAGCAGGTGAGCGGGGGGGGGGGGTGTGAATCAGCCATGTTACCTGACAAAGGTCACCCCACCCTCTGCATTCCTGCTTCACGAAGCAGAGCTGTTTGGGGCCTGCAGGCAACTCCCGTTTCTAGGCTCTGGGTCGTGGTTTCCCCACCCCACCCCACCCACCCCCCATGGGTGGTGCTGGCGGACAGCTCCTTCTCCGCTCCTTATTCCAATGGTGATGCCGCCTGAAAGGCAGAGAACTGGCTCAGCAGGAGAAGGGGGGGCGGATGCCTCTCCTTCCCCCCCCCCCACCGCCCACCACCACCCTCCAAAAGACCTTCCTCTCCACAATCTGCCCACTAATCCTTTTACTTGGCGTAGGGAAGGAAGACGGGGGGGCGCGCGAAAAGACAACAGGGGAGGCCAGAGGAGGGAGTCGGTGAGTTTAACAAAAACAATTAGCCCCTGGATTGAGAGAGCAGCTCAGCAGCCGTCAATCCCCAGTCAGAGGCCAGATGGTGATGGATGCTTCATCAGCCATTAGTGGCAAGGTCATAATTAGTCTACAACCCTGATCTCTCCCCCTGCCACACACACACACACACACACACACACACACACACACATACACACCATGTCAGTGACACTCACTCACCCACCCCCTGCCCCTAGAAAGAGAGGTGGCACCTCTGCCCTCCAGGCCTCCATCACACATGAAACCATGGCCCTGGCCCCAAGGGTCCAGCTCTCTGGCAACCTGGGAGCCCTTCTCCTCCAGCACCCGAGTGCCAGCTCTGCAGGTTCGGTGGGTTCAAAGATCACAAGAGCTTTGCCATGGATGGGCAGGAGGGACTCGGCCCTTGACCTCGCCTCCCTTCTGCGGTGGCTGCCCCGGCACAGCCTGTCCCAAAATGATACCCTCCAGAGGGATCCTGGCACACACCCCACCTACCCAGCATCGTCCGTAAGGCACAAGGGAAATCTTTCTGATCTGAGGATCTGATCCATACAACCCACAACCAACTGAACTTGAGGTGGGGTGGCACTTTCAGATGGACAGCTCCTGGCCACAGGACACCCTGGACAAGTCATTTTGTTCTTGTTTTCAGTCTTTCCTCTCTTTTTACCTAGGAACCTAAGAACAGTCCTGCCGGATCTCTAGTCTCGCTTCCTGCATCTCACCATGACCCCACCAGATGCCACTGGGAGCACAGGAGACTACGAGATACCGGTCTCTTGATGTCTCACCTGCCTCTAACCCTAACCAGAACCGGAACCCAAACCCTAACCCCTGCGCCTGGCACTTGGAGGTACCTTCCTTTTAAGCTTGTAGATTACATAGATTCCCATTGTGGAGTGTAACCTGCAATTGACTTTTCCTTCAGAAATCAGTCCAATCTCCTTTTTAAAGGCATCCAGGCCAGATGCCATCACCACACCCTGCGACAATGTTCCACAGACCAGCAACATGCTGGGGCAATAAATATTTCCTGTTGTCTGTTCTCCCTCTCCCAGCCCTCCATTGAAGAACCCTGGTTCTGACCTTGTGTGAGAAGGAAAAGAGCTTCCCTCTCTCCACTGGCTCCATCCTCTGGGCAGTGTACGAATTGGAGAAGCGGCAGAAACTAAGCTTTTACACGACCCCTAAGATCTGCTGGTCCCTTAAATTTGGACCAGCGATCTTAGGGGTTTGTCGCTCTTCGTGCGTCTCCACGTTGGCTGCTGGCTGCGTGAGGGAGGGAGGAAAAAAAAGGACAAAAGAAGAAAACCTTACCTCCCCGGTGCCGGTGGGAGCTGCCGGGCAAGCCGCCGGTGACTTCCTGGTTGCTCTTAAAGGGGCGGGAGGCAAAGAACAAAAACAAAAAGAAGCGAGGAGAGCCCAGCACATCCGCATTAAATATTTTGCACCATCAAAGAGCAGGTACAAGAAAAGTGCAGCTGGGTCGCGCTTAGGTGGGCGGGGTCGCACTTAATTGTCTGCAAACTCGGGACCTGGTGGGGAAACATTTTTAAGGTCCGGAGCTTGCAGCCCTTTGCCGCGGAGCTTAGGGGTCGTGTATAAACGCCCCTAGAAGATCAAGTTTGAAGTTTACAAGCCTCTCAGGAGCACCTCAGTCTGTGAGCACAGGTGTACCACCAAAGGAGGCCAGGACATGACCATCAATGCTGCCCCCCCTCCCGTTTGCTGAAGCATAAACCACAGGCCCACGGCGGCTCCACCCAAACGCAGCTCTGAAGCGGCTTGGAAGCATGACCTTCACCTTCAGTGCACCCAAATTGGTTCCAGGGCACTGGGGAGACCTCAGGCAGCAGGGCCTGGGCGAATGGACACCTGTGGGACTCATAGGTCCCTGCCCAGGGTGGAGCAAACATCTGGGTGCTGGGATGCTTAGATGCCCCAAACAGAAACCAGAGGCAGATGACAAACTGGCCTTCTCCTGAATTCCTTAATCCCCAGGGAGGCCGATCTCCCACCATGTTTCTTGACGTTGTGGAGATTTGAACTATAGGTCTCCAGGGTCCTTGCACAGCTCCCCCTCCCCCTGCCCCCTGCCGGCCACTGAGAGTCCTGGCACCTGGGAGGGGCTCACCAAGATCGCAATGGGTCATGAGGGGTCTTTCCCTGCTCCCAGGGAATTGTCCATGGGTTGCCCCAGAAGGCCCAAGAGACCCTGGAATGACCTCTGCTCTGGACAAGGCAGTAGTTGAAGTGGTGGCAGCGGGGGAGGGGGAGAGAGACAACCCAAGTGGAATTCTCTCTCATGATGCCCAGAAGTCATGAATGTCCAGGTCCCTCCAGGAGGGGCTGGCAATAAAACTGCTTAGGATTGCAGGCGTGGGGAGGGGGCAGCAGCCTCCTCTTTAATTGCCACTTTACATTATGCTTCCGAAAACTCAATTAAGAGCCTGATCTGGCAAGCCCTCCCCCAGTCTCTCTGTTGATTTGAGGGAGACCCATCCATAGGAATGAAGGCCCACAAAAAATGGGGCCATGGAGGGGGAGGGACGGAGGAAGGGGTGGGGCAGGCTGCAGGCACACCAGATGAAAGGGAGCACAGTATAGCCCTGGTTCCAGAAAATGCAACGATGCTGAAGGGTCAAGTACCGTGAGGATGAGAGGGTTGGTCCTTGTACTCCCCTTTCCAAATCACTATTTCCGCACGATGCTTTTCACGTAGAGACACGACAACTGGGTTTAACCATGGTTCCTCTCCCACAACTGTTGGATGTACAAGAGAGGCCCAGTTGAGATCTGCACTTGGGATATGAGCCAGTTAGGAGAGGGGCCAAGCCTCGGATGACTGGCTGGCTTTCTTTCTGTTTACTTGTTCCTTCAAACGGTCTCCTCCTTTTCTCAGCTCAGGAAAAGAGATATCTTTTCAGACCACCGCTCACAGAATGGAACTCTCCACCCCGTTGTGGCTAGTGGACGCTGGGCCAAGCTGACCAGAGGACTTGGGGTCAGCTGCGTGAAGGAGGAGGAGGAGCTGCCCTGGGCTCCGTCCAGCCGAGCACACGTGCCTTTGCTCCCCAGACCCCCCACCCCACCCCGCTTGTGCCCGCCTGGGTGGAAGCAGTCGGCATCTTGAGATGTCCCGACTCCCCGAGGTGCCGCAGCAAAGTGAATCCAGAGCCACGAGGCTCCTATGATGCCCACTCCCCCTCCTGCCCCACACGGCCCCTCTGCCCTCCAACAGCAGCAAGGCTGCTTCCCAACACGCCAAAGCCACCAAAGCCGCCAAAGCCCTCAAATCTCAAAATGTGCTGGGCTGTCATACTGAGTGTTACCGTCATGACTGCTTACATAATCACCAGGGACACTCAGGTGTGTCGGTGTGATGGGATGGCAGGGTGGGGTGGGGTGGGGTGGGGGTGGGGGAGAGTGGAATGGGCCAGGGATTGCAGAGGAGAAGGATCAAGCCTGAGCAAAGCGCTGGGGTCAGCCGTTTGGGAGGGAACACAATGGTACCCTTGACCCAAATGCAGCTGCTTCATTTCACAAGATCTGCAGCTCTTGATGGGACAACAAGGGGCAAGCACTGGCAGCATCCATCACGACTCACTCCACTCCAGTCAGGCTGGTGTGCGTCTCCAGGGCAGTCACGAGGCGGTGACAATTAACCCATGGGTGTGTTTCCAGTGTGCATTGGGGGGTGGTTCTCTCTGGGCTGCTGCCACCCCCTACTCCCATCAGAAATCCAGCTGGTGACTCACGTCCAAGGTCACCCTCCCAGAGGCCAAGCGATTCCCGCCCAGCCCATGCCAAAGGTGCTGCCAGGGAGAAGGCCATGGGTGCCACCCTTTCTACAGAACAAGCTGAGAATGAGAGAAGTGTTGGTGTATTGGACTGTAGCTCCTCAAAGCCCTGGGCCAGCCACGGGGGCCAAGGAGCGATGTTTCCCATCCCCTGAGGAGGCAAGTCAAAGAAAGGCCACCGATGAGCCACCCAGCCGAACGTTCTGGGCAGCCCCTGCCTCCTTCTAGGCTCCTGCGTGCCCCCCCCCCCCAGGCAGCCCCTTGGGCTCCATGTTGGATGCTGACATGGCCAACTGATGCGCAGCCTGTGCTCCCCTCCACGTACTCAGGAAAAAGCCCACTCTGGGCTGGGGAGCCGGGGGGTGGTGGATTAGCTTGGCCACCATCTGTCACGGGAGGCAAATCCAATCATCACAGAAATAAATAAATATATGAGATCATCCCCTTGACCCACCAAAATCAGTTTGTTAACACCACTGAGCAGAGAATTTAGCGGCTGCATCCAACAAAGCAGAACCTCAGGAGGTAAGAAAGGGTAGTTCCCAGCCAGAGCGGGGTGCCTGAGATTGGCGTGGGGGGCCCTCCTCGCTGCAGCCCCCTCAGCAGTGTTGCCCCAAGGAAAACTCCCAAAGGCAGGCAGGCAGGCAGCTGTCCCCTTTCCTGCCAACAAAACAGCCCCAGCCATTTTAATCTCTCCGGGAGCAGGTCTTTGGTAAAGCTATTGCTATTTGATTGCAATAGACCAAGGAATGCCCCAGTTTGTTGGAAGACAGGGGCACATCTCAGACACACATAGAGGGAAAGAGGGCTACTGTGCGCCTTCCAGCTGCGTTCAGAGGAATCTGGTGCCATGGGTCCTGCCTGCCAGTCCCAATACGAAGACTCGGAGAGCCAGAGGCTTGCCCCACCACTGACCCTCTCTGTGTTCAGGACACTGGCTGGGGCAGGGACAAGCAGAGACAAGGGAAGTGATGAATCTCTGGAGAGAAAGCCAGCCAGGATGACTACCAGCCAGCCCTCCTTCCTTCGTCCAGGAAGCTAGCAGCCTGCTCTGTGGGTGTGGTGGAGGTTTGCTGGCCCATTCCCCCCTCCCCAGCCCTGAAGCAGGCTCACCTGCTCTTGGAAGCTTCTGCACATCCAGTGGGCACTCAGGCATCAAACGCCCTCAGGCAGCCCTGTGGGTCACACCCGCCAAGTCACTCAAGGAGGAAATGAGGTGGCCCAATGAGATAGATGGGTGCCAGGAGGAGACCTTCAGGGAGCGGTGCTTGCCACCACCGCCCTCACGGGAAAGCTCCCCGGGAGAGCTCCGAGGATGGCTTTGTAGCAAGCTTGCCTGGAGGAAGGTCTCAGCACACCTGATGAGCTGGGCTGCAGCCCCAGAAGAGACGCTCCAAAGACATATTGGGGAGGGGGGCTTTAAGGGCCCACAGAGAGACTCCTTAAAATGCTCCAAGAGGGTGTTGACAACAGAGGCATCATGGAGGAAACCCATGCGGCTGCCCCCCAATGGCCATGAGAATGGCTACTCGAGGCCAAAGGAGCTGACCAGGCTGGGTGTCTGCCAGGCGGGAGGAAGCCGGGGGCCCTTCCTGGCCCCAAACGTGCCCGTGTTTTGACAGAGAGAGGCCAGGCCTCTTCCTGCCCTTGCTGCCTTCTTGGTAGTGGAGACCACAAGGGGGGCGGGGGCAATGGTTGCAGACAAGGGACTACACAGCACTGATCTCCCCCCACCCATGCACCCACCCACTCATGAGAGGAAGAGGGGCTTTATAGCTTTGAGCCCTGGGACCCCTGGTGTATGGGTCTCATCTCCTGGCGGCAGAAAGGTGGGTGGGTGGGGGGGGCATGTCTGGGAGAGGCAGGCTTCCCTAATCCAACCGCAAAGCTAAGAAGCAAACATTAAATCTCCGGGAGTCGGCCTGGGCCCGCCACGTTTGATAACAGACTCCAGTGGCAGATGCCACAGGATTATGAAACCTAAAACTTCCGAATTGGCTCCTCCAGCATGGAAGAAGACATTTAATTACTAATTTACTAATTAACAGGACACACTGGTATTGGCTGTTTCAGAAATCATGGCTTGGCCCCAGAAACACCCCTGCGGGAGGTTCAGAAAGCGGGGAGGGGAGGGGGAGGCCTGAGCGACACTCCCCTTCTTAGGAATACGAGAAATGGCCTCCAGGCAGGCCATGCCTTGGGTTCCCCTGGCCCAATGAGGCTGACAGGGACCAGCAGCAGCCCTGCCCCCCCTTCTGGGCAGTGGTCTGGCCTCTCCCCCAACCTGAAGATTCAGCAAGCCAAGCAAGGGGGAGGGTACACATCCAATGTCCGCCCTGCCTTTTTAAACCTCCCCATGTGCTTGTTTCACTTCACTGCTCCCCCCCAAAAAAACAAACCCTTGCTGCTGAGACGCCAGGCCCTCTGGCTGGTGGTGGAGCTACAGCTCGGTGGAAGAAGTGGCTGTGCTGAGCACCTTGAAGCCGCTCCCTGCAGCACCCAAAAGAGACCCCAGGAGGACTCCTGCAGGACCACCAGGGTCCCTCCCTCTCTTGGCAGTGACAGCCCTCCCTTGGGGATGCCCTCACGCCCCTCCAGGGCGGCTAAAAATGAGGAGGCCTGCACAGGGAGGGGAAGGAAGGCGGTGCAAGGTTTGGACACATTGATACATTTGGATGCAGATAGAGAAGCAGTTGCCACCAGGAGGGAGCCTGCTTTGCTTTCTTAATAAACTGCAGCCGATACAAACACAAATCTATCCTGCTTTGCTGTTGGGTTATTCTTCAAAGGCAACATTTCAAAAAGCCCCATATCCTTTTTTCAAGTGAAGTCACATGACACAATGTCACACAAACCTTACACCAATCAACATGATGGTCTCTGTTGGAAGATGCTGAATGTTACAAGAAATGTGCATCCCATGGCAGCCTTGCCTGTTGACTTGGTGCACTGGAATTATCGTCAGGGTGCAAGAAATACCCCGGGGTTCATGGGATGCAAGCCCCCCCCCCCCCCCCACGGCCACTGCCTGTACTCTTCTAGTGTGCCAGGGTGAAGTTCAGAAGTCCAAAGGCATCCTCCTCCGATTGCAGGGATAATGAGGCCTCCCTGATTGTCAGAAGGTATCCTTTTTCCTTTGTGCGCTTGCTGTGCCAGGAGAGCCAGTGTGCTCCCTGGCATGACTGAGGGTGCCTCCTACCTACCCTCTGGGGCAGAGGAAAGACAGACGGGTGAGGACGGGGTGCTGTCAGCTTTGCTCTCAGCCCTCTGGGATCATCGCCTGCCAGGACCAACAAAGGGGCTGGCAAGAGCAGCCCAATTAAAGTTTCATGCCGCCTGGGGCACGACCTGCTGGTTTCATGCAAGAAGCCGCTCGACCTCTGATGGCAGGTGTCAGCAGCTCCCTCGCCCCCCCCCCAAAGCCCCACTCGGTGACCTGGCCTTGCCCGGGGTTTGATCCTCCTGTTCTCTTGGCCGGGAGGTGACCGGGACGGAGCCTCCGCCGCCTTCTGCCAGTTTTGGAAAGCAAAAGCATCGCTAACAGGAACCGCGACAAAAGGAGGAACACGTGGACTTCAGGGGGGAGCTGCATGCGGGGGGGGGAGACCCCCTCATCAGCTTCCCCATCCACACTCCCCACTCCCCCCGCCCCCGCTCCAGGACCCCCGGCTGAGATAAAGGGGTCAACCTCAGAACCGTTACCTTCCTTTTCGGCTCCCCCTTTGATCACCTCTGATACCACGCTGGAGCCCAGGACCGGCTTGTGCGTTGGACGGGGAGGGGGATCACGCGAGCCCCCCCCCAACCGGGGCCACCTAGCCCCCCGCGCGCCCCCCCCCACAGCCCCCCCTCGACCTGCGGAGGAAACCCTCACCCCGGACCTCCGCCACTGGCCGATTGGGATGAGGGTGGGCTGGCAGCCGCGGATCTTAAGCGCCCCAGCCGACCATGTGTCCGTGCCCCGTCCCCACCCCAACACACACACACACCCTTCCGCTTCTCCGCAGCCCAACGCGCGCGCGCGGTGGGGGGTGGGGTGCGGTGGAGGGTGGCGGGATCTCCGCGGGAAGGGGGTCCTGGGGGGGGCGGGGCGGGGGGGCTCCGGCTCCTCCCACGGGCCAGAAAGCAGAGAAGCCCGGCTGCAAAACTGGGGAGGGGGGCTTCCGATGGGAACCCCCGGCTGTCCATGGGGGGCAACTGTTATCACAGGCACCGTCATCATCCGCCCGGTCTCGGCTTGGCGCCCCCCCCCCCCACCCCTTTTCCCTTCGCCGGGAAGGAAGGAAGGAGGGAGGTGACGGAGAGAGGAAGGAGGCAGATGATGATTATGATAGTGGCAGCAAGGTAGGCTCCGGGGTCCCCCAACGTCTTTCGTGCCCCCGCAGAGGAGATTCTCTCTCCCGCCCCCCACCCCCCACCACCAGGGGGAAGGAGGAAGAGCAGGAGGCGGAGAAAGGCAGGCGGGGCCACGTGGTCGGGCGCAGAGACTCCTCCCCCTCCTCCTCTCTAGGCGCCTCCCTCCCTCCCTGAGCTTTACCTCCTTGGGCCTCCGCGCCGAGAGGGGGCGCTGCAGGAGCGCTCTGGCCCTCCGCCACTTCCGCCCCACAAGGCTGCAAGCCGGAAGCTGCTGGGCCTCAGCCGTTTATTTACGTCCGTCCCTTCCACTTCCGGGTGGCCTTCGCGAGGAGCTGCCGTTCGGGAGCCGCTGACCGGTGTCGTAGCTGCCCGCCTCCCGCTTGCCCACCGCCGCCGCCGCCATCATGTCGGGGTCCAGCAGCGCCCTCATGAAGCAGCCGCCCATCCAGTCCACCGCGGGCGCCGTGCCCGTCCGCAACGAGAAGGGTGAGTGGAGCCCCCTCCGGCCGGCCGGGTGGGAGCAGCCCGAGGGTCCCGGGGTGGGATGGGGGGGGAAAGGGGGTACGGGCCCCTGGCCGGGCTCCCCGCTGACTGCCCGCTCCTTGCCCCCGCAGGGGAGATCTCCATGGAGAAGGTGAAGGTGAAGCGCTATGTCTCGGGCAAGAGGCCGGACTACGCGCCCATGGAGTCCTCGGACGAGGAGGACGAAGAGTTCCAGTTCATCAAGAAGGCCAAGGAGCAGGAGCTGGAGCCCGAAGAGGAGGAGGAGGAGCTGGCCAGCGACCCCCGCCTCCGCCGCCTCCAGAACCGCATCTCCGAGGACGTGGAGGAGCGGTGAGCCTGCTGGGATCCTCCTTGAGAGCAGCCGGTGGGATTGCGGGGGCCAGCCTGATTGCTCGAAGGAAGAGGCGCCCCTCGGGAAGCCTGGGGGGGGGGGCTTTCCCTGCAGGGCAAGCAGATGCATCTCTTTCTCTGCTTGAAAAGTGGCGTTTCCCTTCTAGGCTGGCAAGGCACCGCAAGATTGTCGAACCCGAGGTGATTGGGGAAAGTGACTCCGAAGTGGAAGGAGAGGCCTGGCGTGTGGAGCGAGAGGACACCAGCGAAGAGGAGGAGGAGGAGGTGGATGATGAGGTATGTGCAGGGCAGAGGAGCCCTTCTCCTTCTCAGGATTCTTCTTGGGTTGCATCTTTGGTTGTCTTCTTGGGTTGCATCTTCTCTGTAGACGATAATTGGTTATTCCATTAGCTGTGGAAGCCCAGTGCAGTGTGTGGGGGTCCCTCCCCAACCCCAGTCATGAATTTGTTAAGGTTCCAAGTCTTTCTGTAAGTTCTCAGGACTGAATCCAGGTCCCCTGCATGCAAAACTTTAGCTCCATACCTCGATCAGAAAGGCATTCTCCTGGGTTATAGGCTCATCCTGCCAGGAAATAGTCTGCTTCTGGTTTTGTGGAAGGTATAAATAAAGTTCCCACTGGGATGGTTTTTATTTCCATTTTCCTGGTAGGAAATTGAGCGTCGACGGAGCATGATGCGCCAGCGTGCCCAGGAGCGTAAGAATGAAGAGTTGGAGGTGATGGAGGTAGAAGACGAGGGGCACTCTGGAGAGGAATCTGAATCGGAGTCAGAATATGAGGAATACACAGATAGTGAGGATGAGACCGAGCCCCGTCTCAAACCCGTCTTCATTCGCAAGCAAGTATTATCAGTGCTTGGGGCAGCAGCAGGAAACTAAGGTGGGGGTAGGGGCATCTCTGAAAGACCAGATGGTTTTCTGGTTGCAGAGAGCCAAGCCTTAGAAGTTGTTTTGTGGCCTGATTTGGTATCACAAACAAGCAGTCCCACTCCTGAGCTTCTTTTTGGGAAAGGGTTTATAGGGGGTGAGTACCAGCTTTAGAAAATAAAGCTTTCAGAAAAAAAATGTACTGAAGAGGCTGTTCAGCATTTACTGCAACTCTGTTACAGGAAGGACCGGATCACAGTTCAGGAAAGAGAAGCAGAGGCAGTGAAGCAGAAGGAACTGGAGCAGGAAGCCAAGCGGCTCGCTGAGGAGAGGCGGAAGTACACCCTTAAGGTATTGGGGAAGAGGGGAATGAGTGTGTAAGAGGTCAGGAAGGCAGCAGCGCTGCAGAGGACTCAGTCTGCCAATGTCCTATAGATTGTAGAAGAGGAAGCCAAGAAAGAGCTGGAAGAGAACCGGCGCTCCTTGGCAGCTCTAGATGCCCTGGACACAGATGATGAGAATGATGAAGAAGAGTACGAGGCCTGGAAGGTGCGGGAGCTGAAGCGCATCAAGCGGGATCGTGAGGAGCGTGAAGCGTAAGTGCAGCTGCACCTGTCTGACATTCAGTTCTTTTCCCCTGATGCTCTGACTGGTAATCAGCAACAGTGATGAGTGGCCCAAGGAACAGAGTTCAGTACATCACCTGTTTGTGTTGCAGAGGATTTCCAGAATGGGAATGTGTGCATGTGTGTTGAACTGGGCTTTCTGTTCCACACAGATTGGAGAAGGAGAAAGCAGAAATCGAGCGGGTGCGGAACCTAACGGAGGAAGAACGCCGCGCTGAGCTGCGAGCCAATGGCAAAGTCATCACAAACAAGGCTGTGAAGGGCAAATACAAATTCCTGCAGAAGTACTACCACCGGGGAGCTTTCTTTATGGTGAGTGGCAGGTCAGAATGCTGCCTGGCCTGGAACTGAGAGTACGAGAAACAAACAGGTGTGGGCGGGTGGGGGCTGTGTCACCAGCTCTTGGTTCTGTGGAGGCTTCTGGGGGCAGTCCAGGCAACTCCCACATGCTACTGTTGCCTGTGAGCAAGGCAAACCCTTTCCTGTAGTGGCACAGGAGGGCTCTTCTTGTGCTCCAGTTTTGGCTCAACCCCCCCCCCCCCGCTGTCTTGCTGCTGTGGGAACGCTTTCTTCTGAAGCCACAATCCAGCCAACTTACCTCCCATGTCTGCTCTTCCCTCCCCAGGATGAAGATGAGGAGGTGTACAAGAGGGATTTCAGCGCTCCAACTCTGGAGGATCACTTCAACAAGACCATCCTGCCCAAAGTCATGCAGGTATGGGGTGGGGAGGGGAGTCCACCTACTTCAGCTCTCAGGTTGGGAACCATAACCACTTCCCTGCAGAGCCCCCCCCCCCCCCAAGCTGGAGGGGCACAGTTACCCACACTGCACACTCTCCCCCTCTCCAGGTGAAGAACTTTGGGCGCTCTGGACGGACCAAGTACACACACTTGGTGGACCAGGATACAACCTCTTTTGACTCGGCCTGGGGCCAAGAGAGTGCTCAGAACACCAAGTTCTTCAAGCAGAAGGCGGCCGGTGTGCGGGATGTCTTCGAGAGACCCTCTGCCAAGAAGCGGAAGGCCACCTGAGCTGGACCTGGTACTCTGGTTTGGGGCTACAGAATATTTCATAGACTTGGACTCAAGATTACTCCTTTTGTGTGGAGCTCTACCCTGCCTTTTCCAGCATGCTCACTGCTGCAGGGGCTGGCACTGGATTTGCAGGCTCTCTCAGTAAACTCCCAGAGTTCACCTTTTATGTCCTGTGTCCTTTTTATAGAGATGCTGTTAAGGGGTTTATTAAGTTTATTAAAGGTATTCCTTACCAAATGGCTGATACTGTGGTCCTTGAAATGAGAACATTTTATAGGGCTCCTAGCTCCCCAACTGTGACAGAACTATTCTTCCGACCCTTTACCAGAGGATGCCTGTTCTCTGAGGAATCCATCACTGTGAAGGCCTTTGGCGCTTGGAAAAGGAGGCCTACAGACCTGCTGCCATCTGGAGGGGGCTTCCCCACCTGCCCACCCAGGGAAAAACATAGATATGTATCTTATATAAGACATACCTCTTGAAAGGAGCAGGAAGTTCTACTATTATATGGGGGATCTGGGAGGCAAAGAGACCAGCCTGGGCCCTGGGCTTTTGCTCACATAGAGTCCAAGACCTCCCTGCAAGCATAGGGTCTTAAGGTTTTGTGGGCTTTATGCTGTGGAATGGACATAACTGGATCATAAAAGGCTAACAGCAGACTTCACTACGCTGTGCTAGCATAAATGGAATTGGCATGGACTCAGGAAATTTTGGGGATAATCTGACTGTAGGAGGGGGACCGATATCAATCCTGGTCTGAGAGCCTTCACCTTTCCTGTGAAAACAACATTCCACAGCCTGGATCAGGGTCTGTAAATGCTAACAGAACAGCCTTGCCAACAAGGCATGCAAAAAGGACAGGCTCAGATGGTACTTTTATGGAAAGTGGGCATCACTTTAAGGCTACTAGTTTCTCAGTGAGCTGAGGGGAAAGTCTCTGGGCAGGTGCAGCTAAGCCAGTCCTAGAAGCCACATCAACAAAAGGTTCCTGCATGGCATCTTTATTACAAATACTTTTAACATACTGCACCCTACATATGCAAAAACAGCCAGTGGGTTTGCTTCTTCCCCATCTGCCATGGATATTTATCCAGTAACTAGCTCTTAGTTGGTGAGAGTGATCAAGGCCTCCACCACGTTTCCCATGTGTTCTCGCAAGCTGCGCTCTGCTGCTGCTCTTGATATTTCCATTTCATTCATCTGTATGGAAAGAAGAAGGAATGTGAATTTGGAGGCCAAAGGAGTTTCTGCCCAACAGAGCCACTGTGAGAGCACACTCAATATTGAACTCACAATCAATTCCAAATCTTCCTTCTTGATGGTGACTTTAGCCAGTTCTTTTTCCCTAAAATGGAGAAAAAGAAAAAGGGTTCAGGATTTTCTCTGGCTCCAGTGGAAGGATCGTCTTTCTTGGTACCCCCTCCCCTTTCAAGGTACACTGGATGGAGCAGACCGCTCCCCAGGGTCACCTTGGAACCTCTGCAGAAGTGTGGGGGGGGGCTGAGGAAGTGCCACCAAATAGCAGCCATTATAATAGTTTCACAAAGAGCAGGAATGTAGCATGAAAGGTGAAGCAACAGAGCATGGAGGGCCACTGCTGCCACAAAATCCCAAATGTGCAGCTCTCCCAGAAGGAAAAGTTGCCAATACAACTTAAATGGCTGCTGACTCTGGTAACGTGTTCACTAAGAAAGGGCCACAAAGAAGGCTGCTCCCCTGAGAGCAAAGGATAAGACTCACTGCTCCTGCTTGGCTTTCTGCTCCCTGGATCTTCGGTCTCCTATTACTGACATGGCCTAAACAAGGACAAAACAAAAGCAGCTGTTGGCAGTTCTCTGAACAGCTTAGACACAGGTAGGGTTACGGGTGACGTGACATTGAGAAAGCTTAAGCCAGTTGCTATTAATGAAAATGTTCCCGAGGTCCTGTGAATTTGCCTTAAAGGTTTGACAAGGACCAGAGTTTACTTGGTCTGGCCCATGAGGTGTTACTCTCAGTGAGGAGAGATGATATTCATAGTTACATGAGGAAACGTACAGATAAAAGAATGATTTCAAACCAGAGCAGTGTAAATTCAAGGGAAGGCTTCTTGCAGATGAAGCTTACAATTTGCGGAGGCGGGGGAGGGGAAGCATTTCGAACAAACGAACACAGGCAGGGATTTAACCACTACGGAGTGGAAACGGAAGGTTTCTCCCGCTCTTCCCGGCCCCCCTGGCTCCTCCAGGGCGACACCCGCCCCAGCCTTCCCGCCGCCCGCTGGCTGAAGGAGCCGCCGCCGCTCGCACCGTCTCGAGATTGGAGCTCTGGATCTCCTTCTCCTCCGCGTAGTCCGTCACCCGCTCGAGGTCGGCGGCGCCGCTGTCGTGCTTGCGCGGCTTCTCGGCCGGCCGGCCCCCGGCGCCATCCCCGCCGCCCGCCGACCCGTTCGGCTCCGCTTCCAGCTCCAGCTCCACATCCCCCTCGGCCGCCATCGCCGCCGCCACTGCCGGCGCCGCCGCACTTCCGCTTCCGGCACGTGGCCCGCCGGCTTCCGGAAAGGGAGGAACCATCGACGAGGACGCTAGAGCGGCGGTGGGCCGCCTGCGCCGTAGAGCTAGGAAGCCGTTAGAGCGGCACCTCCCGCTGGGTGCCTGCGGGGGAATTCCGGGCTCCGTCCCCAAGAAACCGAACCTCCGCGGGACACGGAGAAGGGCGGGCGCTCCTGCTCCGACCGGCGCCCGTTTCAAACGGGGGGGGGGAAGCGGTATCTCTCAACGCCCCTGCCGTGTCTGCCTCCTTCCGTTTCACAGACGCGGGGGGGTGTGTGTGGACACGCTTCTTCCGTGCACGCGAACCGCCTGCCTGCCTGCCTGCCTTGGGGGCCAAAGCGGAGCCTCCCTGCTCTCCGAGGGGGGGGGGGTCCTGGCTGGGCTTTGCCGCGTCCCCCCCTCCTCCACCACCCTGCAGATGCGGGCATGTGCAAACCATCTGGGATTCCCGGGATGGGAAAAGCCCAGGGCCTGGAGAAGGTCCCGCGGCCATCCCCAGGAGGTCCCCCCACCCCCGCTGCCTACAGGCAGGGCCATCGAGGGTCTTCATGTGCTCCTGGGGCAGATCCAGGGCCTTGGGTCGATCTCCCACAGTGGCCCAATTGGGGTGCTTCCTCGCCTGCGACACAGGGGCCAATCGGGAGGATGCACCTCGGCCTTCTTGGCACGCGGTTGGATCTGATTTGGGCTATGCGGCGTCGAAAAACAGCAACACAAAAACCTCGAGAGAGATCAGCTCAGTCTCGGATGCGCCTCCTCCCCCCTCCGTCCTTCTTGGTTTCTTTTGCATTTTGATAAAATCGCATGAAAAGCATTTAAAGTAGAAAAGGGTGTTTTTACTTACAGTTAGCATTTAAAGTCATAGTCAGAAGCATAAAAGGGGGGGGGAAGAGTCTCAGGCTCGTGGAAAGCCCGTCCATGCTTACTGCTTGGTTGGAGGTCAGAGAGAGAGAGAAAATCCATCAACAACAAACACAATTGTCACAGGCAAACAATAGAAATGGGGGTGTGGGTTGTCTCAAACACCAGAGATGGGGAAAGGACTTGACCGATCCAGTTAGTGGCAAGGGGCAGTTGCATTAGGCTGTAAAGTCCCTTCCCAGGGATACCTTGTGTCAGTACATGCAAGATTCCTGTTTCCTCAACAAATACAGGGAGAAGCACCTTCCAGTGGCCAGCTGGCTTTCAGGGCCAGCCTTTGGCACATGAATCCCCAGGTTTGTGTACGAGTTGGGTGGAGCTCCCAGGGAACACTGCCAGAGAGATATTGTTCCCTGCAGGCTATGCTCCCCACCCTCTCCTGCTGTGGACTGACTTCCTGAAGAGGGGATGGGATTTGCGTAAGGGACCCTCTCCCCAATCTGAGCCAGCCTTTCTCTGGTCCATCTCCTCTCTCTCGCTTGCCCCTACCCCTCTGCCCAGCATGAGATGGGCAGTATGCCCTTGTGTGGGTCCACCCTGGATATACCACCACCACCACCACCACCCATGTATGTATCTGTTGCACTTAACTGTGAGGGGGAGATTTCATAACTGGGCAAGGAAGGAAGTTCACCTTCTCGTAACTCGTAACTCTGAATCCTTCCCTTCTCCCTTTCTCACGCACCGGGAAGGCTTCCAAGCCTACAGGCCAGTAGAGCTGGCAGTGGCCAGAAGCGGTGTGTGTGTGTGTGTGCGTGCGTGTGTCCTTGGATGCCCTCTCACAAGGCTACCCGACCTTTTGGCCAGTGCAGGACCTGCCTTTCACTCCTGGCCTCGTTCCTGTGGCTGACTTTGGGCAAGGAAGTGCCCCTTACGCCCAGCCAAAGAGTCACCCCAGAGGAAGGGGCAGCTAAGCTGGCTATTTCTGCCGGCTAAGAGGGTTAAGGGGAAAGATTTGGCTCCTGACATAATCAGGCAGCGCCACAAGTTTCACCTAGCGATGGGGTGGGGAGATCTACTCACCCCCACCCCTGCAGTGGCCAATCGCAGGCTCCATGTCCCACAGGCAAGGGAAGGGTTGCTTCCCTGCACCAATCAACTTGTCATCCTGGCTAATTGGCTTCTTCAGCTCCAACCTTGCAAGGAGCAAGTGGCCAGGTGGGCTGAGTCTTTGGCCAGCAACCCCCCCCTTCCTCTTCCTCCTTCTTGGGCTGCCCTGCTGCGCGAGGAGCAAGGCCTTCAGCGCCCGGAGCAGATGACTGGAGGGGGGTCAGAGCAGAACCTCCAGGCTCTCTCTTGGGGAACCTGGGAGCCCCAGAGCAGAAGAGGGATGCTGCCTGCCCGCTGCAAGGCCCAGGTAAGAAGCTGGACAGGGTCGTCTTCCACTGGTGGAGCACTGCTTTCCCCCATATAGGTCATGGGGCCTCGACCTGGGTACCTTGGACAGCTCCAGGGCAGGGCTGGAGGGAGGGGGGAGAGAGAGAGAGATTGCCCTAGTGCAGAGGCCCTCTGCTGCAACTGTTGCCTTCTGAAGCGGAAGGTTGCTGGGGAGGGAACTGTTAATATATCCAAACACTCTTTTGTCTGCTGAGGCTTGCCATCTTATCAACACAGTGCCTCTGCCAGGCCTCTGGCCCTCTTCAGAGAGGTACCTGTGTTAGGCTGTTTCAGCAAGCACAGCAAAATCAAGAAGGAAGCAGAAATAAAGGTGGCACCTTGAAGACTACGGGCACACTTTCAAATGGATTAGCAGCCTAGGAGTGGGCCTCTTATTTCTTCCCATGGATTCCAGAGTGTGAGAGGCCATTGATGGTGTGCTCTTGTGTGTGCGTGCGTGAAAGAGACCAACCAGTAAAGCTACCCTGCCTACAAAGCCAAGGGGAGCGCGAGGGCCACAGCCTGGCTTGGCCCTGTTGTCCTGCATCGACTGCGTGCATCGTGGTGGGTCGATCCTTGAGCCGGCTTTAGGAAGCAGCCCGTTCCCCTTCTCAGCTGGGCTGGTTTAGCCAAGAGATGCACCAGGGGATGAGATCAAGGCTGGATTTCTGGGGGGTTCTTGCAGCCGTGGGCTCCCAGGCCTTATTGGACGCCAACTTCAGTCCCCTTGACCTGGGGTGGGAGTTGTAGTCCAGCCGTGCTTGGGACCCAAAGTTGGGAAAGGCCACACCTGACCAGGCAGGCCCCTTGGAGCCCACGGCGGCAGCCACGGCCAGTCCTTTGGTATCCTTACAAAGGGACTGCCAGGCAGGCTAAGCTGGGAGCTCTCTGCCATCCAACTCCACAGCAACTAGAGGCTTGCGTCCAGGCCTCCCTGGTCCCGACCTAGCTACCTAGCCCATGAGCTGCCCCTCTATGCTTAGGTTAGGGCACCCGCATCTCATGCTGAATGTCTCCCTGTGTGAGAGAGAAGGGGGGAGAAAGAGAGAGATTCCTAAGTCCATTAGCAGGGAAGCTAATCTTCCTGTGCAATCCTGGCAGCCAGATGGACTGAGCACCTGGAAGCGTGTAATCCTGAACCCTGGCTGAGCCAGCAGAGCCAGCAGGAAGACGCTCCCCCTGGGCAGCCCTTCCCTTGTGGCGAGCACCCTGGGCCCTGAGAGAGTTGGGCGGCAGGGGGGAGCCAGGTCAGTGATGCCCAGGAAACCTCGCAGCTGGCCAGGAGGAGCAGAAGAAGCACCTGTGAAGTGGGTGGGTGGGTGAGACGCTCCTCGAGGAAGGTGGGAAGGCTGCAGTCGACAGAAGGTATCTGGGCCGACAAGGTGTGGGCCAGTCCCTCTGGGGCCCTGGTCCAGGCTCCAGGGCGTGGGTTCACTCTGGGTGCCTCTCTAGGAACTGTCCCAACTCCCTTGCTCCCAACGGGCGAGTGCCGGCTCCTCCAGAGAAGAAGCGCCTGGCCCTAGCTAAGGGGAGCCGGCCATCTGCAAAACACAGGAAGCCCTTGTCCTGCACTTCCCACTGAGAAGTCTTTTGGGTGCTTCTTCACAGCACAAGATGGAGGCCCGCAGGATGGCAAAGGATCCTCTGTGGGCCACCTTATAGAGCTGGGCTGCTGCTGCTGGTGGTGGTGGTGGGGAGAGCCAGAAGGGGAATGTAGCGGGGCAACGAGGGAGGGCAGCCCAGAGGCACCCCCGAGCCTCCTGGGGGTGGAGAGGCTGGTCAGGGAGGGGCAGGGATGTTGTCTTTCTCCCAAGGTGGCCATGATCCGACGCATGCCCTCTTCCTGCCCCACCCCACCCCACCCACCCTGGCCAGGTCCGCTGCTGCTGCGGGCCGGCTCCCTGCGGCTTGTGTTGCCCCAGCTGCCCCAGCATCCGAGTCTCCACCGGCACTCGGCTCCTCTACATGCTCTTCCACGTCTTGGCCTGTGCCAGCTGCTGCCTCATGCTCTCCCACACCGCCACCCGGTTCATCAAGGAGCACGTGAGCAAAGGGGCAGCAATCGGGGAGGGGGAGGAGGGGGAAGAGGAGGGTGCTTGGCCCGTCGGCTGGGGGAGGGAGGAAAGCCCTGTGCTCCTGACCCCCGAAAAGCTCCTCCTGGAAGATGGGGAACCAGACGGACCCAAGGGCCGCCCCTTCGCCCACCCCCACCCCCGGAAGCCTTGTGGGGAATGCAGGGTCGTTGGAAGGGGGGGGAGTACACTTTGCCCCTGGCCTGGGATTACTCTCTTCATTCACAACAATGAGGTTTTGGGATGGGTCCCAGGTAGAGCTTTGGCAGCCCTACACTGGAGAGAGCCTGGGCCTCTAGAGATCAGGCCATGGCTCTTCTCTAGAACACCCTCCCTGATTCCTCCAGATCTGCTTTGCCGAAAAGCGGGAAGGGTTTTATAACAGGCCCGGTTGCAGAGCCAGAGGTGGGAACCCCCATCTCTCCTGGCTTTCTCGGCCTGCTTTGATGCGGAGGGGTCCCTCTTCAGAGGCTTAGCTTTGCTTCCTGCAGGGGAGACGCCAAGTACGGCATTCCTCTAAAATGGGCCAATAAAAGCACCAGGAGGATGCCGCTGAAGAAGGTTGTCCGTCCCTGCAACTGTGGGTTTCAGAGGCCACCCGGGGCTCCTCCTCCTCCTCCCCACCCCCTACAGCCCACCATCCGTTTTCTCTTTCTCGCAGGTGCCTTTTTACGCCGTCCTGTGCGAACACCTGCCTGGGGCTGACCACTGTGACTTCCTGGTGGGCTACTCCGCCGTCTACCGTGTCTGCTTCGGCACGGCCTGCTTCTTCCTGGCTCAATCCATCTTCCTCATCAACGTCAAGTCCAGCAGCGACGCCCGGGCCCACCTGCACAACGGGTGAGAGGAGGAACCACACCCCTTTCCACCCGACCTCTGGGGCGGCTCTCCAGCCCCACCTCTGTGCAACCCCCCCACCACTGCTGGGCTGTCTGTGTCCCTCCTGCCTGACATGCTACACATGGGGACCCTTTGCAGGTTCTGGCTCCTGAAATTCCTGGTCCTGGTGGGCCTCTGCGCAGTAGCCTTCTTCATTCCTGACCAACGCTTTATTCCAGGTAAACCCCCTTCCCTCAATCTGGCCAAGGGTTGTGAGAAGCCAGCCAGAACCCAGCCAGGTAGGGGTGGGAAGAGGGAGCCCCATCCCAAGATTGCCAGGGACTCTCTCTCACACACGCAGGCACAAACACACATGGGCACCCAGGCAGCAGGAAGGCGGCTCAGAGCAAGGGGAGAGCTGGACTGGGGGCAAGCCAGAAGGGGGATCTAGCAGGGCTGAGAGAGAGAGAGAGAGAGAGAGAGAGAGAGAGAGAGAGAGAGAGAGAGAAGGGGGTGGCTCTTTGCCAGAGAGCCTTCTGGCTTTGCCCCTGCAGTTTGGCACTCGGTGGGGGTCTGCGGAGGCTTTACCTTCATCCTGGTCCAGTTGGTGCTGATCACTGCCTTTGCCCACACCTGGAACAAGAACTGGTGAGTCTCTCTTGGAAGCAGGCCAGGTGGAGGAGGAGGAGGAGGAGGAGGAGGAGGAGGAGGAAGGTGGGGGGGTTGTGGGGGGGCGTGTCAGGCAAGACATTGAGGCTGACATTGAGGCTTTTGCTTCCTAGGCTGACCGGTGTCTCCCAAGATAAGCGCTGGTATTTGGCCATCATCTTGGCTACGCTGGGCTTTTACACCGTGGCCTCCACGGCCTACACCTTCCTGTTCAAATTCTACACCCACCCGGGTGGCTGCGGCCTCAACAAGGGGCTGCTGGTCTTCAACGGGGGTCTCTGCCTCCTGATGTCTTTCACCTCCGTCATCCCCTGCGTCCGCTCTCGTGAGTGCCCGGGCCCGGGGGGGGGGGAGAGAGAAATGGGGAGGGGCTGTGGGAGGATCTGCCTGGACGCAGTCTCCTTTCCTGCTTCTTATCCCGAGGTGACGGCCTTGTGGATGGGGAGGGGGGGGGTGTTGGCAGACTCTCTCTCTCTCCGCCCCCCCCCCCCCCCGTTTTCTGATCGCAGGACAGCCGAGCTCCAGCCCCCTGCAGTCCTCCATCATCTGCTGCTATGTCATGTACCTGACCTTCTCGGCCCTGTCCAGCCGCCCGCCCGAGAAAGGTCCGTGCCTGAGCCTCTGCCTATGCCTCTTGGGCAGCTGCCGTGCACGGATCCAGCCGTAACTGTGCTCTGCTTGCCTCCTGCAGTGCAATACAAGGGACAGAACCTCACCATCTGCTTCCCCAGCGTCAGCCAGGAGGGGATGCAGACCGAAGACACCACGGTGGCCATCCTGGGGGCGGCTTTCATGTATGCCTGTGTCCTCTTTGCCTGGTGGGTGCTGGCCATGGGTCCCAGGATCCCGGGGAAGGGGGATTGGGACACCGCGGTGAGCCAGGGGGGCAGGCTGGGACCATCGGGGGGCGGGAAGGGCCCTCTGTCCCCATAGCTTACAAGCACCCCGAAAGGTCTTGTTTGGGCTGGCCGTGGGGGCCCCCTTCCTGGGCTTCCTTCTCTCCCCGCAGCAGTGAGGCTCAGAGGCACACACACACACACACACACACACACACACTCAGCCTGCTTTTCCTTGCTGGGCCGCCTGGTCTGTTTGCCCTGGTCCGAGAACAGGAGTGGTGTTCAGTTTCCCGCTGACTCACCCTGATCAGCCTCCTGGGCTTGCAAGGCTGAGATCTTGGGGGGGGGGGGCTGGCATGCGGTTGGAGATGGAGCCCATCCCTGGAAGGCAGGGAGAGGACAATGCGCAAATAGCCATGGCCCAGGGAACGTTGTCCTCTCTCGCTGCAGCAATGAAGCCTCTCTGATGGCAGAGTTCTTTGGACCTCTCTGGATGGTGAAGATCTACAGCTTTGAGTTCAAGGTGAGTCCAAGAAGAGTCAGGAGGGAATTGGGGGCCACAAGCAGCTTTGTGTGTGCAGGCGCCTGTTGCCCAGCCTCTCAAGCTGCGAAAGGGTATGAAGGGACGTGTGCCTTCCTTCCAGAACCCCTCCTGCTTCTTCTGTTGCCCAGAGAAGATGGAAGAGGAGCTGGCAGGTGAGTCTTGCCGTTGTCTGGGGTGGGGTGGAGGGCTGCCTCTGCCTCAGATCTTCTCTCGGGGGGGGGGGGGGGTTCCCCCCCCCCCTCCCTGGAAGCTCGAGCAAATAGGACACCCGCCGGGGGGGGGGGGACAAGAGAAGCCTTGTGGGCCCAGGGCCTCTCAAGTTGGGCCTAAACTGGAGGGCACCTGGTGCCACAGCCCCTGTGGCTCAAAGGAACCTCCTTTTGGCGCAGGGCAGAGATGCCAGCAGGTCGGGCCCCTGATGGGGCAGCAGATTGTCCACAATGAGCATGACCACGTGGTCTACAGCTACTCTGCCTTCCACTTTGTTTTCTTCCTGGCCTCCCTGTACGTCATGATGACCCTCACAAACTGGTTCAGGTAGGGACGGCTCCCACAGCAAAGGTCAGGACCTGGGTCCCACCAGACTACAATCTGCTGCTGCTGCTGCTGCTGCTGCTGCTGCTGCTGCCGTGGCCTCTGCCTGTGCCACAGGTGGCTCTCGCTGCCTCTGTCAGGCAGACGGGAGAACTGGGACCCCCACAGGGCCCACAAGCTCCCTTTGCCTCTGCTCTCTCTGCAGCTACGAGGACTCTGAGCTGGAGACCACCTTCACGCACGGCAGCTGGTCCACGTTCTGGGTCAAGGTGGCCTCAGGCTGGGTCTGCATCCTCTTGTACTTTGGGCTCCTCCTGGGGCCCCTCTGCCTGCCAGACTCTCAGAGGCGCAGCGGCCCCTCCGTCCTGCGTGTCATACGACGGCGACGGCGCGCTCTTCACCGCATCAGTGTGGCTACGTAGTCCCGTGATGGAGATGGCACAGACTTTGCTGCGACTCGGCCCAGAGCCTGGAGCCCAACCTGGGCAGCCCACCGGGAGTGGTGGCTTGGGGAGGGGGGCAGCTGGGGGGGTGCCCTGGCTCCCACCAGGGGGTGATGATGAGGCTGTTCTAAAAAGGCCAGAGATGCCGGGCGCTCCAGAGGGACTGGTCCCACCATGGGTGGCCACGGATGTCGAGGGTTTGGGTTGCACCCACACTTGTGTGCCTTGTGTGCCCAGGCAGGGGTTTCGGCAGGTGGGGCTGCTCAGTGACCAGAGGTTGGCTTTGCTTGGAGATGGAGCAGGGGCAGGTGGGGTGGGTGGGTGGGTCTCAGGCCTCCCTCTCATGCTGAGGCAGGAAAAGGCTGCTTTCCCTCCTCCCCTCTTTGGAAGGTTGTAACTTGAATAAACTCTCCCACGTGTCTTTGGACTGGGGCGGTGTGTCGGAGCACTCGTGATTCCTGCTGCTGGATCTGGAAACCAGATTGGGTGCGGAGCTTCTACAGCACTCCCCCCTGGCAGAAGGTAGGCTCTGTGACCGGTGCCACCACCACCACCCCTTCCTCCTCTCACTGGATCTGCCCTTGGCTGGCAACGTCCTGGCAGATTCAACATCGACGGGGCCCCCAACGGAGGCCTTGGCCTGGATCCCTCTTCCTGAGGCAGCTGGGCTCTTGGGTGCTCCATTGAGGGTCTCTGCGAAGATGCCCCCCTTCCACTGCCCTGAGTGAGTCATCCAGGAGTGGCTCATCCCTGAGAGCAGCTCAGGGGCCGCCCTACCTTGAGACCAACACCAGGCTCTCCCCCACCTCCCTCCAGCCACCTCCCTCCCACCTGCCTTCTTCCCAGAAGTGGGGCGCCCAGATGCTGCCTGCCACCCCCTCTTGATGTGCAAAGGCTTCCTGGCTGGCACAGGTGCAGGAGTCACTCCCAACGCTCGGGACTGTTTTGCCCACTAGGCCGCCCCCCCCCCCCCCCCCCCCCCCCCCAGTCAGGCTTCCTTCCAGGGCCCTCGCCATTCCCTGCTGAGGGCGAAAGGAATTCACTGTCCGCCCTCCGCCCTCCACCATCCCTGGTCTTCAGCACAGCCACGGCCCCATTCCTGAGGCCTGACCAGCCCCATTCCCACCCACCCCCCGGGCATCTGCCACCAAAGGTATCCAGGCACCGAAAGTCCCATTGGGACCACCCTGTGGAGGAGGAAGAGGAAGGGCAGGAGGCAATGAGGCTGCCTCTTCCCTGCCAGTGGCTCAGGGGTGAGGGTGGGGGGGGCTTTATTCCCAGAAGAGCCTGAACTCTGAAGCACCCACTGGCTGGCTGGATGCCCTGGGTAGGTGCCCCCGTTTTCTCTGAACCCCTTCTGAAGGCTGTGCCCTACAATCCACCTCCGTTGGCCAAAGGGCAGGTCCAGCGGCGTGTGTGGCCACCTCCTCTTGCCCCTTGGGCCGGGTTGTCTTTGCCCTGTTATCTTCCCATCGGGAGGGGGAAGGGGGACGGACTGGGGCACTGGAAAGAAAAATCACCCTAGCAGTATAAGCCCATGCAGGGGCTGATCAAGCTTTGAACCATTGCCGTGCGAGTAGCCATATTTCAGCCCCCTGCTCCAGCTACATGACCGTGCGAAGGTCATGTAGCTGGAGCAGGGGGCTGAAATATGGCTCTTTGGAAGAAGAAACCCAATGCACAGTTAAAAGTCGGGAGGGCCCCTGGCTCAGCAATGCTGCAAGTGAGAAGGATCCTGGAATTCTAGCACACCGTGAGCTGAATATGAGCCAAAGGGCGAGGTGGTCACAAAAAAGGCAAGTGCTATTTGAGGCTGCATCCACAGAAGTATAATTTCCAAATCATGGGAGGTGCCCTCAGTGCCCTCTATTCAGCATTGGTAAGGTCCAGCTGGCGTTCTGTGTCCAGTTTTGGACACCAAACGTCAAGAAAGGTGCTGACAAATTGGAAAAAGTTCAGAAGAGGGCGCCAAGGATGATCAGGGGGCTGGAAAATAAAACCTAGGAGGAAAGAATGGGGGGTGTACATTTTTCTTGTATTATATTATATAGCGGAGTGGCCTCACTGCATGACGGGCAGTATCAAAATCAGATCAAATCAATAAATAAGTGTTGAGCCTGGAGAAGAGAAGAGTTTTCAAATACAGTACTTGAAAGGCTGCCATGCAGAGGAGGGGCAGGAGCTGTTCTCAGTCCCCCCCAGAGTGAAGGACACGCAACCACGGACTCAAGTTAAGAGAGCCCAGCTTTTGGCTGAATGTCAGGAAGAGCTTCCAAACCGTAAGAGCAGCTCAGCAATGGAACCCATGACCTCTGGGAGGTGGCAGGCGCTCCAACCCAGGAGGCATTCAAAAGTGGACGATCCGATGGCAGATCTGCTTTGATCTGGAGCCCTGCAGATGGAGCCGAGGTTGGGGAGGGGGTTGGGCTGGAGAGAGTGTTTTAGGTTCCTTTCCAGCTGCACCATTCTAGGATTTTCTGCATGGACGAGAAGAGCCCACAATCCAACCCACCCCACCCCCTCTGTTCTTGGGTGAAGATCATTTGGAGCCAAGCCATGTGGCATCTTTGGCAAAGCTGGAGGGAGCCCCCACCCCCAATGCTGGCAAGACAGGAGGACCGGCCACCGCTTTTCATTGGCAGGTGGTGCTGCTTCCTACATTGTGTGAAGCACCATGGCCCAAAAGCCCTGGGATCGGTGCTCTCTGCAATTTCCTTGGGGGTGTTTGCTGGCTTCAGGAGAAAGAGCTAGCTGGGGCCATGTGGTGGGGTTTGCCTTAAGGCTGTCTGAAGGGTCACTTTGGCAGCGGCTCCGAATCCAACCAACATCTACCCCCTCCTCCTCTTTGCGCTTGAGGGTGTTGGTTCCTTTGGGATACTGCCCAGCCACAGCCAGAAGAGTGCTCCACGCACAGTCAGGGGAGCCAGAGAGAGCCTTCTACCCCTCCCTGTTGCGTTACGAATCACACGGACACAGAGTTTCGGGGTGCAATCATCTGCTGCTCAGGCAGCATTTCTGTGTCTCTCTCTGGGCTGCGTGTGTGTGTGTATGAGTGAGTGATGATGATGATTCTACTGCCCTGAGCGACCAGTCTTTATTAGTAAGAGAGGAAAATAGAGATAGGAAGACGTCCCTCGGTAGGAGGGGGGAATGCATGCCTTATCTGTGAGACCATACTCAATAAACAGGTACACAATGCCAGAGGAAATAGATTCCATAGGTTGGAGGGAAAATGCTCCCTAGCTAGTGAGGGATTACTGATAAGGGGCTTCCTGGGCCTGAGCAGATGTATCCTGATATCCTGTTTATTTGCCATCCTGTTTGCTCTGGCCTTCTTGCCTACATCAGCACATCCTGGTATCTGCTTGGTCCTGGGGACTGCTGGGAAATAACAGGTCAAGCAGCCCTCCTAGGCCTTCAGTTTCCTTTGTTCCTTCGACCAATCTTGGGGCTCAGAAATATGGGCAATGATATTCCCACACCTCCCATCTCTTCAGCTGGCTTGGGGCAACCGGTTGTGCACTGCATTTCCACCAGCCCAAGGAGAGGTGGGGGCTTCTAGGAGGGAGGGGAGGGGCTCCTTGCACAAAACACAAGTACTTCAGCCCCAAACACCGTTTATTCAGAAAGGCCCAAAGGAAAACAGCTAGGCAATGGCTCTCTCAACAATACCTTGAGTGCTCTCTCTCTCTCTCTCTCTCTCTCTCGTACACACACACACCTGCAGAGAGATATCCATGCTAATGAGTGGCTAACAAAACATTGGCGGGAGCTCTGCAACTCCCTTGGTCTGGTAATGCTTACCACTGCACTCAGGAACACAGCAGCAGGGAATGATGCAAGTACTGATCAGAACAAGTGCCACTACTTTGGGAAAAGCCCCTCCTGCCTCAGCTGTTCAGGAAAGCCCTTGTGGAAGCCACCGGTTTGATGGTGAGTCTTTTTCTTCAAGCGGGTAGCAACCTAGCTACACCAACCAGAAAAGTCCAGGAAATCTACCAGGCTCAGCACTCGGGCCAGGGCCGTTTGTCCTCGCTATAGCAAAGGCAGGGAGAAGCAGAACGGACCCTGGAAGTCTGCAGCTGATCTGGGAGAGGAGGGTCCCCATCGCCAGCTTCGGAAAGGGAGGAGGTTCTCTGGCAGAGTCCATGCTGGTGGCAGTGAGGCTGTGGCTGCCGCCCTGGGCTTGAGCCATGCTGGAACCAGGTTTCTGCCCAATGTCAAAGTGACGTGATGGCTGCGGGAGCTTGGACTCTCCAGCCTCAGAACCTGTTTCAGCTGGAGAAGGTGCGGCAGATCTTGCCAACAGAGTGCCTTGGTGTGTCCTTAAGTGTGGAGAAGATGGAAAGGACACTCAGGAAACGCATGAGGCCAGGAGGGAGCCTCCAGCCACGTGTGGAGGAGGCCACCGCCAGCACCCATTCTGCCGTTTTCCCATTTGACTACCCAGGTGGCAAAGGCCCTCCTATCTTTGCCTTGGGCAATGGTGGCTGCTCTCCTCTCAGGACTCCTTGGCTCAGCTTGGCTGTGGGGCAGACCCACTGCTCTACAAAAGGGAAAGAGGAAGCCTGTGAGCCTCTCCAAGGCCTGTGGGTTGATCTCATCCACCCCGTTGCCCCGGTGGCCTACCTGGTGCCCATCAGCAACAGGCAGGGCTGCCGAGCCCTCTTGGAGGGTCCCTGCAGGTCCAGGGCATCCCAGCTGCCCCCTTTGCCGCCTTGCCAGCTTGGAGAGCTCCACATGGATGGCCTAGGAAAAGACCACCAGCAGTGTGGTTAATCCTTCTGCAGAGCCACGGAGGAGCCTACGGTGGCTGGGCTGCCTCCTTCCGGTACAGCCCAGGGACACAGGGCTCCATTGGTAGCCCTCCACCCATCAAGGGAAGGCGGCTACAGCGCCCCCCCCCCCACAACCCTGCCTTTCTGGGGCTGCCCAGGAACCCCCCTCCCTGCCAGGGCTGCCCAACATGTGGCCTGAATCTCACCTTGGTGGCTGGCTCCAGCTGGAGGGCCCTCTTCAGGACAGCTATGGCAGCCCCCTCCTCCCCCTGCTCGGACAGCAGCTGGAGGGCAAAGGGGAAGGTTACGAGTGAGGCGGGTGGGTGGGCCTTTTCCCCTCTCCCCCAGGACCAGGCCCATTGTGGAGCCCCCTCTGGCCCTTCTGGGCAGAAGAACAGGGGGGACCTGGTTGGGACTGTGGGGAAGGTGGTGGTGGTCCTGGGTCCCTTCCCCCCTGGCCCTCCCGGTCCTCCTACCTTGCCTTTCCGGTAGAGGGCCTTGACGTTGTCCGGATCCCACCTCAGCACCTCATCGCAGGAGGCCAGCGCCTCCTCTGGCCGCTGGAGCTTCAACTGGGCAGCGGCAGAGTTGTTGAGGCACTTGACCCGCAGTTCCTTGGCCTCCTCCTCCTCTTCGGGAGGCAAGCCGCCTAAAGAAAGCCCATTCAGAACCCCTCCCATAGGAGCCATTTGGGTGGTGGTGGGGGGAGAAGGGGCCCCGAGGAAAGGCCAGGACCTGGGGGCAGCGGCCAGTCCTTACCTGTCCCTGGCAAGGGCAGCACCTGCAAGGCCCGCTGGTAGGAGCGCAGGGCCCAGTCGTACTCCTCTCGCTCAAAGTGGAAGTTGCCCAGCTCCCGTTTTTGGTTGCCCAGGCTGAGTCGCTCCGCGGCCGTCAGGAGCCCCAGGTCGGGGGGGTCCCGCACCTGCAGCAGAGTCACCTCGTACAGCAAGGCAGCCTCCCTGGGAATGTCCGGCTCTCTGGGGAGGGAGTTGGGAGGCAGAGGCACACCAAGAAGAAGACACACCTGTGACCACCAGGTAAGGTCAAGCGGGGTGCGCCGGTGTGTCCCCGAGGATGCGTTCCAGGCACGCACAGGGAAACACACGCGCGTGCCCCCAGCTCTCTCGCTCAGCGGAAGAACCCTTGGCCTGCCTTACCTGCCGAGGTGGCCGTAGGCGCACGCAGGGGCGGCCAGAAAGAGAGAGACTTCTCCCAGCTGCATGGAGAGGACACCAAGGTCTAGGGCCTGCAAAGGGGGGGGGAGGGGAGGAGAGGACAGCACATGGACCTGTCCCTGTCCCCAGAGGCCTCAAGGCCGACCCCAACACCACCCCCAGCAAACACATTCAGCCTTGAGAAGACACCCCCCCCCCAATCCGCAAAAGAGGGGCACTGGGAGAGCAGAACAGGCAAGACCAGCAAGCCTGATGGGGGAGGGTGAAGGAAGAGCCCCCAGGTACGGAGGGCCCCCCCGCCTTTTGGCAGTATGCATGCCTGGCCGGTAGGAGCGCTGAGCCAGGAGCAGCAAGCACCCCCCACCCCCACGCCATCTCTGTCTGAGAGGACAGCCCTAGCCCAACCCCCCCATGACCACGCTGGAAGCAGGGCAGGGGAGCCAGGGGGGGGGCGTCCTGAGGACGATGCCCAATGGAAGGCCTTTGGGGAGGGGGAGGGGAGGGGCCACAAATGCACCAGGCACGGATAGAGGGCCCCCGGGCCCCACAGCCATTCCTCCCCTGGGGCACGGCTGGAACACACACACACACACACACACACACACACACACACACACACACACA